>JBAMNC010001114.1:0-255000 GCA_037902135.1 Cetoscarus ocellatus
TATGCTGTTTTCCTTGTTTTACATCTGTTCTTTGCAAAAATATACTGTGACACTGAAAGAAACAAGTCCATTTTTATTAAGTACAGAGCTTGTGCTCTTGACCAGTAGTATCGTTATCAGTGTCTGTGATAATGAATTAAAAAATGTATCTGCAAAAATCCAACATTGTGCATCCCTACTGCCTGTAGTTGTGTAATCCAGTGTTAATGTTGTTGACTAATTATTTTTGTCATAGTTTTCGTCAACAACCTTTTTTCCCCTGACAAAAACTAGACAGTAACTAATAAAAACAAGTGCACATGGAGAAAAACTGAAACTAAACTAACTGACATTTTCATCAACAAGTAAAAACTGGACTAAAATGTTTGACAGAGACTTAATCCAATCAGACCTACTTTGGTCATGTAGAAAGTAGGGACAAGTTAGGAATATATCCAGTCACAGCTACTTTGGTTGTGTGGAAAGGTTGGATGAGTTATGAGGAACATCCAATCACAGCTGCCTTAGGTTGGTGGTGGTGGGATAAGTTTTGGAGCGATCCAATCAGAGCTCCTCTCTTTATGAATTGATATATTCATGTAGAGCAGGTTCACTGTTTGTTGTCAGTTCTGGTATTGTAACTGAGATGCTCTGCCAGGTAGCCTAAATAAAGGTGACTGCATTTCACACAAAAGTTCAATTTGTTTCTGTTCATTTATACATTCAGACTTTACTAGCATTCAAAAAAGGGTTATTAGATGTTTGATTTTATCCAAGTGTAAAACATGACTTCAGAAATTCAAGGAAACATAGAAAATACCTCACCCTTTACACTTCATATTTTCGTCGACTAAATTTACAGCAGATTTTATCAACTAAAATGTAGTGAAATTTCATCAACCAAAACTAGACTAAAATTGAAACAATTTAGATGACTAAATTTTGACTAAAGCTAACATATATTTTAGGCAAAAGACTATAACTAAAACAAAATTAAACAGTGCTGTCCAAATTAACACTGGTATATTCCTTTAGTGCTGAACTCTGGTCTAACCTCCGTTAGATTAACATTTTCTCTCTCTGTCTGTGTCCAGCAGCAGCTCTGAAAAGGAGCCATTGTGGCGTCTAATTATTTTTTGACGGTGAGTCCTCCTCCAGGAGAACAGATGCCCTCTGCTCAGTGTCAGATTTCAGCACGCGCCGTAAGCTTTTAAGAACAGCTAAAGTCATTATGCAGCAGGAAGGCCTATTGGTTCCGATCCCAGCTCCAAATCCAGAACAGTCTGACCATCATATGGTGTAGCAAAGAAAAGAGCTTTATCCTCAAGCCTATTAAACTGTTTCAATGCTCTGATACGGTGCCAAATTATCAGAATCCACATAGAGGACCAGTATTCAAACAAAGCCATGTGTATGATAAGTGAAGGGAGAGAAGCCGTGACATAGTGAATCTAAATGATACTCCGAGGCCGTGTTTGAGTTCATTAAATCTGCTGTCACTTGGAGTTTGTTTTGCATTCTTGTCCTCTCTGTTGACACAACATAGAAAGCCTCTTGTGTTCAGATTTCCTTCCCTTCAGCAGCATCGGATCTGCAAACCGTCTGCTCCTCCCTCATACTGTTTCTGACTGAGATTAGAGGTTCAGATCCATCACACAAACGGCTTTCTTCTTGCCCTGCCAAGAACAAGAACAAGAACTCATCCATAGCTTACTTACTTCAGGCTACTTATTGGGCCAGAACAAGATATTTTCACATGGAAAAAGAAAACCAAAGAAACAAAGATTAAACAACAGAAGTCTCATTCACGCTGTCATTTCAGGCCTCATAAGGCCTGTCTATATGGAGACTGTTTTTGTTTTTCAAGGTTTTTGTAACTACAGCATAGCTTCAAGAAATGTGTCCTTCCACATGAACTGAAAGCGCTGTAGTACATATACCAGAGCTGTAAGTGGTGCTTTAACACTGCTGCAGACATCATTCAACATAAATTCATACTTCTAGACCAGTTAAACCATTTTAATGGCAGTTCAGCTAGATGCTGCTATATTAATCAGCATCATTCCTCTCCAGGCTATATTCATTATAGATATTAATGTTAATATTAGATTGAACTCTCTATCCATGGTTGTTATTGATTATACATCCATAGTATCTATTTTCCAACCATATAGACATGAGGACCCTCTTGAAAATGAGATGCCACATCTCATTTCCACACTGCCTACTTGTAATGAATTTATATACAACAAATATGGTTCTATATAAATAAAGATTGGTTGATTAAATCTATATTCGGCACAGACAAATGTGATGAGGACAGATTTATGATCTGGCGTCCATTATTTTCTCTACCATAAATTCTTATTTTTAGTTCCTTTGTCTCTGCCTGGATGGATGTATGTGTCTTTTATTTTTTTCAAAATATATTCACAAACTAAACAGAATTTTTCCTCTTAAAGTGTGTGCCATAAAATGTTGATTATGTAGTTTGTCTATATAGATACAGAATCCATTTTGTCATTCTATTTTTACAGCATAATTAACATGGAACTCTCTGATCAATATCTAATCTTATTTAAAAAAAACAAATATAAGCCTAAACATGTTCTTGGTTAAAACCTGACAGGACAGGGCCTACCATCATGAAAACTGTAAATTTTCAGCATTTGTATTTTCAAACGTTGCAACAATTGGAGTTAGTCGAGAAAAAAAATCTCGATTTTTACCTCCGCCAAGGAGGTTATGTTTTTGCCGGCGTTTATCTGTGTGTTTGTCTGTTTGTTTGTTTGTGTTCAAATTAACTTGAAAAGTTCTGAACGGATTTGGATGAAATGTTCAGGAATTGTTGGAAATGGAATATGGAAGAACTGATTAAATTTTGGGACTGATCCGGATCACCTTGGTGGAGGTCTGTGCTCTCTGAGTGCTTTTCTAGTTAATTTTTAAATCTTCTGCAGTAAATAATTTCAATTAATTGATTTAATAATTATATTGCCCAAATATATATCGATAATATAAAGAGTATGGCTCCAGCCTGCTCTCTCCCTTAGATAACACTTAGTATGAAGTTTAAGAGAAAAGCCATGATTGAGGTTTATATTGATTGATTAGCTAGAGAAATAAAAAATCACTCACATTTGAATCAGAGGTTGTATTAAATCTGCACATCTTCTCACTCCTTTTTTTTACTTTGCTCATTATTGTTTTTGCAGACTTTTTGTGTTTGTTTCTTTACATATTCAGTGAAATATTAATAACTGATAAATCGAGGAGCCTTAAAACATCAAATATGTTGGGACATTCCTCATCATGAGCAAATAGACTGGAATCACGTCAGAGCCAGGTTATCCCTGAAAAGCTTGGTGTGACTCCTCTGTGTTTTGGTCCACTGTTCCTTTAATAGGTTGGCACACATTTTTGTGTCCCCCTTTAATCCCCTCCCCTGTTGCAGGGCTTATAGAGCAGCTCAGTCCATTTCTGACCATCTAAACTGGCTGAGCCGCGCACCAGTCTGCCCTGCTGCGGGGAGGACTGGGATCACGCCTGGATGCACATGGCTGCACTGACACATATACAGTATAAGCTGATGATTCTCATGTTTTCAATCTGCATATCTGACTTTAACTCACATATTTGAGGATTAAACCGTTCAATGCATGAAATATTTTTAAAGCTTGAATGTAAACCTTGATGTCTGCTCGCTCTTCTATTAAAATGTTAGCCATGATTGAAGTCTTGCAGAGAATATAAGCCGACACAGGGCTCCAAAGTAATCCTCTGACATGCTTAAATGAAATGTTTTAGTTATCTGGAGGCATTTTTAGCTTCCAGGCAGTCGTATTTATATTCTGGTGTAGGCTGGTGACTTGTGCTCGGTTCGTATTGTGACAGTTAATGAACAAAAGGATTAAGCTTTCAGAAACTGCTCAGCATTTAAACTACAGATTTTATCCTTCACTATTTACTCCTCTCTCTGTTTATGGTCTTGTTTTAATCCCTCACATCCATTTCTCTGTGTCATTGTGTAAATTTGGTCACCGAGTCTGGGAGAAGGGTTGTTGAGGATTGTTACGTGCATCTACCCCAAAGACCAAATATGAAAAGGAAAAGACAGAAATTTTACAGATATATGTCTTTTACAAGCAAAAAGAACCATAGCACTAACTTGTAAAAACAGTGAGAGACCAAGTTTCAGACGATGGTTTAATGAAATGTCTGTGTTTTTACCCTTGGAAAAAATCACTTACACACTTAAAGGCAAACAAGATCTATTCCACAGTATTTGGGAACCTTTTATTCAATATCTCAGGGAGAAGGACTTGTCTAATTTGTTAAAAAATAAGGAGAAAAACAATATCTGTAAGGCTTAATGATTTTAGGAAAATATCTAATCATCATTATTTGTTTGGCACCATATTTGTTGATCTTAAATTTATCAAAAATGTGGCATCTCATTTTAAAGAGGGACCTCATATCTATATGGTTGTACAGATAGTTACTATGGATGAATAATCAATACATCCATGGATAGAGAGATCAATCTATAATGAATATAATCTGGAGAGGAATGATGTTGATTAATATGGCAGCATCTAGCTGAACTGCCATTAAATTAGGTATAACTGGTCTAAAAGTATAAATTTATGTTAAATGATGTCATTTCTGTTGATGGATGATGCAGGATAGAGCACATGGAGTGGAGCAGGTCCACAGCAGCAGGTCATCCATGATAGTTTGTCAAGGTCACACTAATACATGTGTGCTGTTTGCAGGAACTACCATGGATTTAATTTTGTTCATCTCTCTAAAGTTAATTTCAGGAACTTTAATGAAGCATGAATGGGGCTAAAGGTAGTTATTGAAGCTTCATGAGTCCACAGCAACAGGAGGTCCACAAGTCAACAACCAGAGACGAGTTCAGGAGCAAACAAGATGGGACCACTAGTGCACTTGAATTTTTGACGTCATGTTGGATTCCATGCCTTCATTGATGAATGATTCTTGTTTTCACATCAGAACTTTCTCATTAAACAATCATCTGTTTTCAGGATATTACTTTAAAATCCTGTGCCCCTTTTACATGTTAATACGTCCGCTCTGTGGATTTAATATGCATGCTTTAGTCCTGATGTAAAGATTCTTTCAGCTTCTTTGTCAATATCTGTAAAAGAAGACCATGTGTCTCGTATTATAGTTCTTTGTTGTGGATGTGCTCGGTTTGTAAAGCGGGTGGGAGTGACTGTGGGCTGGTTTCGATGCCTCAATCTGGGCTGGCTTCACTCTGAACAGCTAAACTGAGAAACTTCTCAGTGGCAGATCTTTGACTCTAATCTCTTTGCTTCATGGTCTTGGTCTGAGAAGCTGCAAACCCTCCCATCATGTTTTCAATATCATCACGAGAGCACATGAGGGGTCATAAATGGCGGGTAGAGGCAAAGCTAAGTCTTCATGTTGCTGTACAACTGGACCTCAGCGTCTGCTCTGGAATGTAGGAAGTAAGCCACTCTGTAATTACCCCCGGGTCCGCCTCCCGTGGCCCCCGACGGCCTCTGATTGGCTAGAAAAGAGTGGAGTCCTCAGCCGTAGCCAGTAGCAAACTCCCACTTATTCCTTCAGCGAGGCAGAATCTGTGCCAGCCTCTGGAAAAGCTCAGAGCGAAGGGAAGAGAGAATAGTTGTGGTAGTGACTGAAAAGGACGATCCGTTCCAGCAGCCCCCGCCCCCCTGTCCCTCCACGCACACACATCCCAGACCCTTGGAAACATAGAAGGAAGTCTCGCCTCTCAGGGTGCCTGTGCTGGTTTTTGTAGGGCAAAAAATCAGGATGGCACATTCTTCAGGTCCAACCATGCATGTAATCCCCGAAAGCAAGTGAGTCTGCTGAGGACCCGAGAAAGACGCTGGACAGAACTGAGATGGATGGACATTTCTAGAGTCTTCAGCGGGTCGCAGGTTGATCTCTGTTCAAGTGTGTCAAGGACATAAAAGCCTGGATGGTCTTAAGCTGGTTAAATCTTAATGAAAGTAAAACAGAGATCATAGGTGCTGCCCCTCTTACAGACTTGGGCTCACAAATCTTAGTGTAACAGCTTGGTATTGTTATTCCAAATCTGCAGTTGTCAAAGGATTAAATAAACCAAATACAACACTTCAAATCTTTGGGAAATAAGGATTAGTGCAAAATGAATCCCAACTTACGGCTAGTCATGGATAGAAAAATGAATTATGAATTATAATTTTCTTTTAGTTTAACTTTTAGACAAGGTAAATCAAATTCAGTTTAACTTTTAGCTAAGGGATATTAAATTCAGGAAAGTTAGATGTGGTTCAAATAAAGGAACTGTTTTCAATCATTTAACTTTGATGAAGTTGAAGAAAAATTAATTCAGTGAAGTAATTTTAGGTTTATTAAAACCAAATCAAACATAGTGAAACAATTCAGTTAAATAAACTTAAGTTCGTCTCTAGAAGCTCAGATGAATGTGTGAAATCATGACACTGAGACGGAAATAAGTTCAAGATAAAATTATATTAAAAATTTAATATTTTCAGGGCCTTTCTGTGTGGAGTTTGCATGTTCTCCCCATGCAAGCGTGGGTTCTCTGTGGGCACTCCGGCTTCCTCCCACAGACCAAAAACATGCTCTTTAGGTTGATGAGTGACTCTAAATTTTCCTTAGGTGTGAGGGTGAATGGTTGTCTGTCTCGCTCTGTGGCCCTGTGATTGTCTGGTGACTGGTGCACGGTACTCAGCCTCTCCAATGTCAGCTGGGATGGATTCCAGCCCTGGAGTCCCCCAAAAAAGGTCCTTTTCAATGTCCGTTAGGGGAAAAAATATATGAAAAAGTCCTTTTTCTCATGCGTAAAACAAGAATGAAGGGGAAAAAGTACAATCCTAAACTGATAAATGCAACTAAACTGAGTTGTTGTTGATCTCTCCCCCTCTGCGGTCTCGGTGAACCCTGGTGTTTCTCAAAGTGCAGTGCACTCACCACAGCAATATGATGGAGTATCTTCTTGATGGTGGCGGAAATTGAGTTTTTGGATTGTGATCAGTGAAAGTGTAGTAACATATTTATCCCATGTTGGAGGGACTGTGGTTCAATAAATGTTAATCATAGCCATGTATTTTGGGAATGTTCAAAAATCTTGACTTTCTGGGGAAAAAATAAATACAGAAACAACTAAAATATTGGGATATAATTTGCCTGTGAATGCCTCCATATGTTACCTTGGTAACTTCTCAGAAAAAAATATGTGCAAGGAAAGGTCAATATTTAGTTAAAATTCTGACAATAACAAGGAAATGGTATCAAGCTGATCCCTCAACTGTAAACAACAAATCCAGATGAAGGAAAAATGGGAAAAATG
Organism: Cetoscarus ocellatus; assembly: GCA_037902135.1. NCBI lineage: Eukaryota > Metazoa > Chordata > Actinopteri > Labriformes > Labridae > Cetoscarus > Cetoscarus ocellatus. Next base: position 7,352 of record JBAMNC010001114.1, read on the forward strand.
GAGGATTTACAAAAATCCAAACAGAGGCACTGGAAACTGAAAGACTTAATTGTAAGAACACTGAATGATGAAGTATCTATGTATAGCTTATGAAGTGGAAATATTATCTCCTGTGCTGTATTGAGTGTTGTTTTCAGTTCTGGCAGTGGCTTTTCCACAACCCCTGTGAAAGATACAATTCTGGATCACCAGATCCAGAATAGAGCCAGGATCCAGACCAAACTCAGCACATACATGGAGGTGTTGTCCTGTATGAACACAAGTTTTGGGACCTTCACTTCATGTTTTGATTTTATATGAATTATTGAATCTCGTCAATGGGATTTCCCATTATAAAGTTCAATTTTTTGTTTTTGTGACATCAGTCTGGATTGGATCCAGATAAAATTTACCTAGATAATAGAGACAATAGACCCCAGATTATCCTGTGAAAATGGAAGTGAATCCTTTAAGAAATAGCAAAGATATGATTTTTTTTTTAAATTTCACCAAATGTTAACTTGTGGGATTTTCTGAAATTTATGCATCCAGACAAATATACATATCACAACCAAAATCGAATTATTTTTATTTCATTACCAACATCTCCTGAAAATTTCAGCAAAATCCGTCCTGTAGTTTTTGTGTAATCTTGCTAACAAACAAATGAACAAACAAACACCGGCAAAAACATGACCTCCTTGGTGGAGGTAAATATCATTAATGTTGATATTGTGAATTCCTTTTGTTTATAGTCTCTTAAATATTTATTTTCCTTTATAAGGAAGTTGATATGGCTTAAAGATTCTGCATGTTGCAACCTGCTTACTTAATTTTTACTTAATTTTGCGTTTATCTATTTTAATGTCTTTATTTGATATTCCTGTACTGTGTGTAAGAGCAACTGAAACAACCGAATTTCCCATTGGGGATTAATAAGACATTCTGATTCTGATTCAGAGCCACAGATAACTGCAGTGAAGCATCAATAAACTCAGCTGATCAATACTCTCATACGTACATCTTCACTCTACGTACTTGGAGCTCTCAGATTAAAACTGACTTAAAAAAAACAGCATTTACACATCGCTATGTTTTTATTTTCTCTTTCAGGAGTTCGCTGCACTCACAAAAGAGGTGAACGTGTGCCGGGAGCAGCTGCTGGAGAAGGAGGAGGAGATTGCTGAGCTGAAGGCGGAGAGAAACAACACACGGGTGAGTTTGACGTGCTCTTACATTCTGAGATGAACAAACCAGGAACACTGAAAAAAGTTCACGACCTCCTCGACGCACCGCTGTGGAGAGTCTGATTCTCTCGATCAGATTCCTGAGTGTGTCTGTTTTGGGTATGGATGGTTGTCATAACAAGGGTTGACAAATCAGATTCAGCCCTATAATCCAAACCTTTGTCACAAGTTCTGGGCGTCTCGGATAGCTCAATCAGCAAAATATGTCAACCAGCGGAGCAAGAATAAACACCAGCAGGGTTGTTGTCAGCCTGTATTCTCTCTTACTGCTGCACACTACAGGCAAATGATATGAATTAAAATGGAAACCAGAGGAGTGTTAAGCAACAAGCTCCTCCGTCTGGCAGGGAGAGCTGATGTCTCAGTTGGACTCAGTCTGAAAGATGAGGAAGAGGCCATCAGGGAGCTGATGAAGTGTGTTTATTAGCTCTCAAAGCAGCCGTCTGTCTTCATTAGATGCCCTAAATCTCACATTGCTTCTTATTTCTGGCTCATAAATCTCACTCATGTATTTGTAAGCAGTGTGCATGAATAAAATATCATCATGCAAGGTGTAGCACAGATATGGAAAGCCATTTGAGCATGAAATTGATATTGGTGGCCATAGTTCAGATCTACATGTACTCAATTTTGGTCAGCTAGTGTACAAGTAGACTTTACTGGTGAAGCAAGAAGTGTCACCAGTAGACTGTTTTGGGTCTACTAGTACTACTAGCAGACTTAATATTCGCTAGTACTACTAGTAAGCCTTATAAGGAGGCAGGGAAAAGCAAATTCAGGCTTCCCATTGGCTTTCAAAAATATTACAACCAATCAGGGAGCTGGATTTGGTCATAACCCCTCCTACTTCATTTGCATTAGGTCTACTAGTACTTCTAGTAAACAAAAATATAGCTTTACAAGTAAAAGTTTTTGATGCACTAGTGTGCAAGCAGACCTTACTAGTAAAGCAAAATAACCTAGTAGTACTTCTAACTTGACAATTTTGAGTTAGAAGTACTACTAGTTGATTATAATCCCTCCTACTCCATTTGCATTAGGTCTACTAGTAGTTAATTGTTTTTATTATTTTTAAATTGTTTTTAAAAACAATGAAACAACTCTTAGTGTTTAAACCTGCTTTATTTTATCCATTGTTTTAAATTGTTTTATGTCTGCGTTGTTTTGGTTTATTAATATACAGCACTTTGTTTCAGCTGTGGTTGTTTTTAAAGTGCTTTATAAATAAAGATGAGTTGAGTTGAGTTGAGTTGAGTAGTAAAGCTTTGAGTTTTTACCAGTAATATTTTTCAAGTCTACTAGTACTACTGTTAACACAAAATTGTCTACTAGTGGGGGATTTGCTTAACTAGTAAGGTCTACTTGCACACCAGTAAACCAAAAACCTTTCCTAGTAAAGTTAAATTTTTGTTTACTAGTACTTGTGGTAAAATCAAAATATCTCGTAAGTAGTACTAGTAGACTGTTTTTAGTCTTCTACTAAGTACTAGTTAAGCCTAAAGATTTAATAGTAGTACTAGTAGACCTTATACAAACGAAGTAGGAAGGATTAGAACCAAATCCCTCACTCTGATTCGTTGTAATATTTTCATATTACAACCTAAAGCCAATAGGAAGCCTAACTTTGCTTTTCTCCACATATAAAGCTTACCAGTATTTCAGTAGACCCAAAACAGTCTACTAGTAGTACTAGTGACACTTTTTGCTTCACTAGTTGACCAAAATTGAGTAAATGTGTTCCAAATGAAGTGCTAGTAGAGCTGAGCTACAGTTGATCTCACCAGTATCAATTTTATGCCCAAACAGTGCTCCATAGTTGTTCACAGAAAAAGCATGCATCACCTGCAAACTCTGTTCCTCGTGTCTGCAGCTCTTGTTGGAGCATCTGGAGTGCCTGGTGTCCCGCCACGAGCGGAGTCTGAGGATGACGGTGGTGAAGAGGCAGGCTCAGTCTCCGGCCGGCGTCTCGAGCGAGGTGGAGGTCCTCAAAGCCCTAAAGTCACTTTTTGAACACCACAAAGCCCTCGATGAGAAGGTACGGCCGTGAGCCCACGTCTGAGTTGAATGGAGTCGGATATGTGATGAACTGCCAGATATTTCACAGCAGAGAAATGGGGATGTAAAGTTTTTTTGTTGATGTCGACCTCCAATGTTTCAGGTGAGAGAGAGACTACGAGTTGCTTTGGAAAGATGCAGCGCGCTGGAGGAACAGCTCACCATCTCACACAAAGAAGTAAGCAGACTTTTAAGAAGCTAACAACCCATGTTAGCAGTACTGCAAGAATAAAGCATGAATAAGTGTCCCCTAATTCTCCTTAGCTAAAACAGAGTGATAATTATAAAGCTGCCTGAGTAAGACTATGAGTGATGTTTTTTTCTCTAAGGATGAACAATATTGTCAGAACAAGGTTGGCAGATAATTTCCTAAAATAACAAACCGGCCATAGATGCATCATATTTTGGTTGTCTTGTGGTCAGCCTGAATTTGAGTTGTAAATATAGTAGACCACTTGCTGCTGTGGGCTTAAAAAGCCTTAATAACTACAATCACAATTATTTGGCTAGTCCTTTAGCCCTGCTCCTGCTTCATTACAGTTCCTGATATTAACTTTAAAGAGATCAACAAATTAAATACATGGTAGCTCCTGCAGACAGCACACATATATTAGTGTGACCTTAACAAACTTTTAGACCAGTTAAACTATTTTAATGGCAGTTCAGCTAGCTGTTATAGTAATCCACATCATTCCTCTTCAGTTTATATTCATTATAGATATTAATGTTAATATTGGATTGATCTCTCTATCCATGGTTGTGTTGATTATACATCCACAGTAACTATCTTTACAACCATATAGACATGAGGACCCTCTAGAAAATGAGATGCCACATCTAAAGGGGCTTACCTTTAATACATTTATATTCAACAAATATGGTACTATAAAGATAAAGATTGATTGATTGAGTCTATATTCAGCAGAGACAAATGTGATTTTAGTCCCTTTATCTCTGCCTGGATGGAAACATCTCTGGATGTATGTGTGTATGTATATAAATATATTTATTTTATTTATTTGTGTAAATACACATATGTGTATCTATAAAATGAGGTGAATGGCTTCAGCCTGCTCTGTTGTAAAGTGTCTTGAGATAACACTTGTTATGAACTGATGCTATGTAAATAAATATTGATTGATTGATTCATAACATAAATCTGAGAGGCTCCATACTGATTTGGAGCAGTAAAACAGTGGATTTGACACCACTAAGGATTCTTCGGACAGGTAAATGTTTGTATCATGACCCCTAATCACTAATGTGGGCAAACGGGGTCAAAAATCTGCCATAAAATCATCTGGGTGCAGCCTGCCTGAGACAATATGTCGACTTTGGCTGCTCATTCATGAAAAGTGAATCTCTGTTTGTCTCTGTTAAATTTTTAGATCGATTCAACTTAATTATTTCATCCAAATGAAGATAGTAGCATCCTTTTCTGAGCAGATGCAGTCATAAGTCATGAGACTGTACTCAAACTGACTTCAATAACGGAGCCTCATGACTCTGACATACTAACGTCTACATGCATGCAAACAGAGACAAGTCTGAGTCCAGTGTGAGCTGAATAGGATTAAGATTGACAAAAGGCCCAGAGGATCTTTAAGAAGTGTCCTAGATTTCCTCTCTGCTTCATGCTGCAGTCATCTTTTGTTCCTGGGAATCCGCCGGGGACCACACACACACACACCCACACACACACACACACACCAACACACCAACACACGTCAAATCAACCACTTGCCACTCTGCTTTTATTAGTAACCTCACTTCCTAAGGCAGTGCAGCGTTTTTTTTTCTGTTTTGTTTTGCTGGGCCTTTTGGCTCCGGGTTTGTTATATACTGCAGAGCATCATGGGAGTTCAAACCAGAATAGTTGTGGTTTGAACTCCAGGCTGTGGGCAGCGCGTCTTTGTGTCGCTGTCCTATGAATACACAGTCATTCAAATGGAGCGCCTGCATCAGTGAAATGGAATAAAAAACGTCACAAACGATAAAAGCAATCGAGCCGGTTAAGTCCTCCATGTTTAGTGGTTAACCGGATTAACCGTTAAGGCGGTTAATAACAGCCAATGAATGAGCCGGCGAGGCGCTAACAAACTGTTGTTTTCTCCAGTTGGCTTACCTCAGGGAGCAGAGCAGCCAGAAGAGAGGGCTGGCAGATGGGACGAGCGAGGTCAACCACAACTCAGAAAACACACCCAGCACCAACGGCAAGGTGAGCTCGACCAGCAGCATATGTTCAACGGAGACCGGAGAGCAGCTGGTCGAGGCTGACGAGTGTGAAGCATCTGGTCATGTAGTAAAATTCAGCCTCATGATGAAAGTAAATGCTGTATCACAAACTTAACTACACCAAGGTCTCCCTGTAGCATCAGTCTCTGATGCGACAGCAGGAGGGAAATGGAGATCTAAAGCTGGGAGGCAGATTTAATGTTGAATTTATTTACCAGGACGTTTGTTTGCACTCGTTACTCCAGACTGCAAAGTATCATCTAAACTTTATAACTTCATTTCTGAAACTTCTGCCAATGAAAAAAACACTGAATTTGGGATTTTTTGTCAATTAAAACACTGATCAAGAGACATTATTTAGGGTTCCCACACGTCCTGGAAAACCTGGAAAATGGTTGACAATTTTCCAGTCATGGAAAACATATGGGGAATAAGGAAAAAATTTAAATGTCCTGGAAAATTATTTATCTTCCTTCTACCTTGTTAGTGAACAAAAATCAATCATAGGAAATGAAGAAAAAATGTACCTGGTAACTATTGCACACTTATCCATGAAATATGAGTAGATAAAATAATACAAGTCAAGGAAAAAAAATATAAAAACTCAAAACAATGGTGACAAAAAGAAGTAATAAAAAATGGCAAAATAACCTTTAGATATTATTTTTATATGTCTTCTCCCTTCTATGCATTACATGTAATTAAGCCTTTCTGTCCCAGCATGTTAGGATTATTTATACCTGCTCTGCCATCTGAATGCATGCACAGACAAGATGTAAATACTGAAGGAGGCAGGCTGGAACAGCTGGATCAGCACCCTGTCTCTGCTTAAAATAATAAGATGTCAATCAGTCTGAGCTGGAGGAGCCAGTTTAAAATGCATTCATGTGTGATCGGTTCAATTAAATAAATAAATGAAATATGAAAATACATTTTAGTTATATTTTCAAATGCAGATTAAAAATGTTCTAGGTGGGTTAAAGCCCCTAGAGAAGTCATGTCATCAATCTTTTTGTCGTGGATTAATTTATGTTCCAGTACCTGATAAAGAAATTTGTTTTTGGCACTGAAACTGTAGACCAGTTTATCCTGGAGCCTAAAATAGCCAGCCAGTAGCCGTATTTTTATTTTTATTAATTTATATTTATTTTATTTGTTATTTGTTATTTGTTGGTTTTTTTTTTCATTTTTATTTTAATATTATTAGATTTATTATTATTATTATTATTATTATTATTATTATTTATTTTATTTTTTATTTATTTTATTATTTTTTTATCTATGTTTATTTAGATATTTTTTTAAATGTGCAAATTGTTTTAAGTCTTACTTATTGATATCTTGTGTTCTTTTTAACCCTGTGTACTATATAATGCTGCTGGAATCTTGATTTCCCTGAGAGAGTCTTCCTAAGAGATGAATAAAGTTCTATCTGATCTAATATAATATAATATAATATAATATAATATAAAATAGTCTACCAACCTTCAAGTAGTGGTTTGTGTGTCCTCACTCGGGGACACGTTGCTGTACATCTTTAATACTTCTCTGTTATTCGACTGTAGCGCTCCTCGGACGGTTCGTTGAGTCAGGAGGAGGAGTCGGGACTCGGGTTCGGGAAGGTCGGCGAGCTCCAGGACGTGGTGGACCGTCAGACAGCCGACCTGGGCCAGATGAAGGAGCGAATGGCTGCTATGGCGTCTCGCATCAACGAGCTGGAGGAGGACCTGGACACGGCCAGGAAGGACCTCATCAAGTCCGAGGACATGAACACGCGGTTACAGCGAGACCTGAGAGAGGTGGGTGGAGCCTTGGACATCCACGTGCATGAAATCGTAATTTTCAATCAATTCGTGCATGAAGAAAAACTTTTCAAACAGTTTGGTCATTTGGTGGAAAAAAAAAAATTAGAAATCATTTTGATGTTGTCCCTAAAAAATAAATCATAAATACGACAAAAAAATCAGTTTTTCTTGACAGTTTTTAACAAGTTTTGCAGATATTTACAGCTGATATCCCATATTTTGGCTGAAATATTGGCAAAATTTAAATACTTACCTTGATACTCAGTCTCCGCTTTTATCAAGAATAAAGAAAATGTTTTTATTGCTTTACATCAGACTGTCACCATGTATGGAGCAGGTCAGTTTTAGTAAATCAGGGGCTTTGTGCTCTTGACAAAACATATTGATATTATAATTAGTTCAGAAATATCAACAATCTGTAGTTGTAACCAGTTCAAATTAATGTATCTGATGCCCTTTCTATGATTATCATGCTCAATTTTGTAAAAAACAAAACATGTTGAAGAAATCAAAAGAACTCCAGTATCACATGAAATTTAAATTTTCAACCATTTTGTGCACGAAGAACAACTTTTCAAACAGTTTAGTCATTTGGTGAAAAACAAATTAAGTTATTTTAATGTTGTTACTGAAAAAAAGAAATAAATACCAGAAAAAAATCATACTATTTTTGCAGATATTTACAGCCAATGTTTTGGCCCTCACAAACTGGCTATAGATATCCTAGAACAGAACATACAGTTTTTCCTTGTCACCAGGTAACGTCCACTTTATAATTTAAAATTATGATTTTATTCAAGAATAAAAGTGTTTTTCTTGCTCCACATCTGTTTCTAACATAAAAACAGACTGTCATCTTGAAATAAACAGGTCAGTTTTAGTAAATCAGAGGCTTTGTGCTCTTGACAAAACAGATTGATATTTTGACATATTCACTGGCGGCAAAAATTCAATATTGTGCATCCATAGTTGTAACCAGTTAAAGTCAATATGTGATGTAATTTTTTGTGGTTATCATGTTCATTTTTGTGAAGAACATATTGAAAATCAAAAGAGCTCCAGCAACACCTGAAATTCAGGCAACGACCTATCAGACAGAGACATGTGAATGTTTGTGTGTGCAGTCGATGGCTCAGAAAGAAGACATGGAGGAGAGGATCACCACCCTGGAGAAGCGTTACCTGGCAGCTCAGCGTGAGGCTACCTCCGTCCACGACCTCAACGACAAGCTGGAGAACGAAGTGGCCAACAAGGAGTCCCTCTTCAGACAGGTACACTCCTTTGACCTCTCCATTTAATTCCTATTTCTACACAGAAATCTACAGTCTTACAATTTCAGTTTGAAACCAAAAACTGTTGTTTCTTTTTCCCAAACGTCCAGCCTTAACAGTGTTGTATGGTGACTTTAAGGCTGTGTTCCCATAAAGGCTCTAATTTTGATTTTTATGTTTTTGCTGGCCGTAGTAAGTTAGTTTTTTTTGTTAGTTTGTAAACAGGATAACTCAAAAAAATTATTAGTGAATGAATATATATTTTTATTACAATTACATAAATGTTTAGAACAAACATAGAATACAGTCATTGAGCACAAACTTATGAATAACCAAAAAAGGTCTAGGCTGAAGTTTGTGGCTTATTTTTTCCACTCCTGTACAATCCAAGATAAATTTGACATGTAAGGAAAGAAACACAAGAAATCCTTATTTATATCATGATACTATAAAATCATTATACCTTATAAGCAGTAATTAATTTATGCTTTTAGGTTTTTTTGAGTTTTAATATAGTTTTACATAATGTAATTTATCACCAAGCCAATTTACAGAATTTTAGCCCCAAAACCAAAACACATCTGTTTTTAATATTTATTCTAACTTTTCTTGTTTCAAGAAACTGAATATATCAGATGCTGTACAGATATAATTTAAGTAAATAAATTATAAATAATTTAGGTCCTAATACTTAACCTTGCGGGACTCCACAAGTTACTTTTCTCAAATTTGATTCAGTATCATTTATTTTTACAAATTGAAATTTATAATCTAAATTATTTTTCAACCAATGTTGTGCAACCCCTCTGATGCCATAATGTTTGCATTTCTTAAGAAGCAAAAGAGGGTGTGAGAGAGGGTGTTTTTTTCTGTATTTGTGACAGTAAGTTGCCCGGCAGTGATGGAGATGTCTTGGCAGAGGTGTGTGCTCTCTGAGCACTCCTAGTTTTAAGCATAAATAACAATAATACTACTACTTATTATAATAATAGTAATATTTTTATTCATATAGCACCTTTTGAAACAGATGTTCTTTCCTTCCGTTTATCCTTTTACATGTCAAAGTGCTTTGACAGTTAGGGGTGGAGAATTATAAAATGAACATTAACAATAAGGTAAAAAAAAGACCAGGAAATCAAACAAAAGTGCAATGATTAAACACAGTGAATCAACAAGAACAAATATATAGCAGAGAAAGGGACTGAAGGTGATTACAGGCTTGTCTCCAGAGACAGTCAGAAATTCTATGATCAGAGCTAAGAACAATAATGACGAGAGAAAATATGTATCTAAGAATAAAAGAAATAAAATGAGACAAAATATAAAAGACGTAAAAAGAAGATATCACACCAGTGGAGATAATAAGGCTAAGAAAAACTACACGGTTGAGCAAAATAATAAAAGAAAGATGGCTAATGAAGTAAAAAGAGTAAAAGCAGCTGAGTTTAAATAAAATGATAATATATTGTAAATAAGAAATTAAGTCAATAAAATCTGAAAGAAGTGGTTTTAAAAATGTTACTGGTCTTGCATAAAGCATTTACAGATATTAAAAAATAAACAGATGAAAGAATAAAAAAGTTTTATGCATTTTAAAAATGGCAAAAACTGGGTAAATCAAACAAAAACAACTATTTTCAACAAAAATATCTTTTAACCTTTTTTAGAGCCTTTCTAGTGTGGGTATTGTCCATTGAGTAACTAAAGCCTGGATCAGTTTGTCCATGTTTTACTCATTTTCATCCATTTTGTTTGGGCTAAAGAAGCCGGATCATCATCTGGTCTTAACCTCAGACTCTGCACCGTATAATCTAACTCTGGATGGACGAGGCCCAGATGATTCTGCTGTTGGAGTCTCAGAGTTTATCTGTCAGCAGTATTCGCCTGCAGCTCCGTTGCCAGTTTCCAAACCCCTGCTAATGAATTCCTGCTGTATTCGCGCTCTGAGCGGCGCAGCAGGCTCTGAATGGGACGCCTCGAAGACACTGGCTCGTTTCTTCGCATGCTCTCGCTCAGATGGAGACGTCTCTCCTCTTTTCTCATGGGTTTTGCCGTCTTTGTGTCAACATGAATGCTCTCATCCTAACTTCCTGCACACCCCACCCTTTACATCCCCTCTCCCCGTCTCCCTTTGTCCCCCTCCGTCTCTGTCCTAAGTTTTTGTCCTGCTCTGTTTTTTCTCACTAACCTCGCGGAGCTGAAAGTGAACCCTAAGGCCAGGAAGTGGCACAGACACGTCTTCAACAATCACGCTAATGACTGTTTGCTTTTGGTTTGTTTGTTGTAGACTGAGGACAGAAACCGGCAGCTCCAGGAGAAGCTGGAGCTGGCCGAGCAGAAGCTGCAGCAGACCATCCGCAAGGCCGAGACTCTGCCCGAGGTGGAGGCGGAGCTAGCACAGAGGGTCGCCGCTCTCACAAAGGTAAAAGTCCACTCCCACGTCCGCTCCAACATATTTATTTAATACCTCCTCCATTTTAGGAAATACTCCCCGAAAAAGTCAACTGTTGATTTGTTTTTAGTTGAAATTGGATAAAAATAAACACTTTTAACTTTAATCCTGACTTTGAATCATTCCTTTACATCCGAACAAACCTCGAGCTCCTGAGGAAGCTGCTGAGGAAGCCATTGTTTATGTTACTTCAAATATCCACAGGGACCTATTTTTAGAGGTTCAGCTCATGTTTTTATCCATTTATAGTTTGAGTCTTTGCCTTGAACAACACGCCCTGCAGCTGAACCTTCACAGGCGATCCAGCGCCTTATTTGTGAAGGAGCTGGCTCATCCTGCATCTTTGTAATCAGTCTGTCATTTTTATTCCTCTCTTTTTATCAAAGAAGTTACAGATTATTGTGCCAGCGTTCCTGCCTGTGTTTTGACTTTCTTCATGTTTCATTGAATGTGTCCCTCCTTAACCCTTTAACGCCTGTTGTATCATATTTGATACATACTTTTATGACACCTATCTAATCAATATGATCAATTAATTAATAAAAAACATCTGAATCCAATCAGATAAATGATAAAAATGTCCTCAAGTGGACTATCAGTTGCCAAAAACACCTAATGTATCAAATGAGATACAAAAAATATTTATGTTAAATTTTATGGAAATTTTGAATTCAGTAGCAAGTGAAATAAACATTTCAGCTCCAAAATATTAGTTTTCTGGCAATGAAAGGTTAAAGGGATAGTTCAGTTTTTTTGAAGTGGGGTTGTATGAGCTCCATATGGCCACTAAGTACATTAGATGCAGTAGAAAGTTTTCTCCTCTCCCTCAGTAAGCCAAAATTTGTAAAATTTTATGATGCAGAACCAGCTGCAAACAAGGGAGTATTGTACCAAATACAAAGGGTATTTTCTCCGCCTGCAAGAACTCCCATCAAAAAGTAATACCACAGTTTAAGAGTACACTACCTAGAAATTTTAAAATAAAGTTTATCTGGAACTAGGGATACGTGGAATATGAGGAATACGTGACGTGAGTTGGTTAGTTCCAGATAAACTTTATTTTTCTGACAAGTTTATGCACTCAAAAAAAATTTTAGGTAGCGTATTGTACCTGTCCATCAGTTCATCAATGTATTCTTCCATCCATTTGTTTAAGCATCCATTTATTCATGTATCCTTCTATTCATAAATTTAGTCATCAATTCATCTATGCATACAATCATCCATTTATTCATTTATCTGTCTATACATTTATTTGTCAACTTATCCTTCTATCCCTTTATTCATTTAACCATCATCAATTTATCCATATATCTCTTCCGGTGATCAGTCTCTGGTGCTTGTGCTGAAAACACAGGAGATGGTTTTTGGCCCAAGGCAAGTGGCTTCACATAAGCCAGTGGTCCTTAAAGACCAGACCATCAATCATCTTACAACATAAAAATATCTAAGGGTCCATGTCGATAACCTACTCACTTGGAAATCAAACATTGATAACTTGTGCAACAAACTGCAGCAGAGACTGTATGTTCTGAGACGACTGAGGCTGTACGGTGTTAGCAATCAGATCATGCTAATTTTCTACAAAGCTATCTTAGAGAGCCTAATCAGATATGGAATCACTGCCTGATTTGGCAACCTAACAGTACAACTGAAAAATGGATTGGCTAACAAGCACTGAACAGCAATGAAGAAGATTGGTATGAAACAACATGAGTCCATAGAGAATTTGTATAACCAGTCAGTTATGACACGAGCAACAAAAATCTCCTCAGACTCCACTCACCCACTGTCCTCAACTTCTCCCTTCAGGAAGAAGATTTCTTATACAAAGTGCAAAACAATTCGTCTCAAATTATCATTTGTTCCAGCTTCTATCAAGCTGTTGAACAATGCATAAAACTAAAGCAATAGTGCAACATGCAATGAACACAAGCACTTTAGCACTCTGCACTTTTTCTAGCACTTCAAATGGTCTAATATCTTTGTATGTCCCTGTGTTGTCATGGTAATGTATTTCCTGTTTTCAGTCCTGTTTTAGTCGTCAAGTCCTGTTTTTAGGTGATTGTTATTTTATTTTATTTTATTTATAAGTATCTTCTATGTCCTGTGAAGCAATAATGTAGCAGAACGCCCAAGACAGACTTCCCTTAAGGGACAATAAAGTTTACCTTGACCTTGACCTTATCCACCCAGTTAATTTTTTCGCATTTATCCATTCATCTATGATTAATCCATTTATTTTTCAATGTGTTCATTCACTGATTCTTCTTTTCCATTATTCATCCATCCATTAATCCATACATTTATCTTCACCAGTGGTTGCCCTTAGGTTCACATCCTGTCTCAATTAATATCTTCTTTTTAGTTCACTAATGCTCATTCATTCAGTTTCGTCAGATTTGACAGAGAGCAGTTAATGTTCTTCAAGGTTAAACCAACAAATCCTCCAGTCCTGGATGTCCTGTCTATGACTAGTCACGCCACAGTCTCTGCTTTTGTCTGATGCATCATCGTCATTTCTCATTAAACCATATCACCTGTCTGTTTACCTGCCTGAAAGTACACTCATAATGTCAGTAAACTCATGTTCTCCTGTTGAATCATTAATGTTTTCTCTAACTGTTAATTGTGATAACAGTGTAAACAGTGTTGTCTCCATTGTCTCACATCTGCCTGTCTTTCTGTCCTGCTGTCCTTCACGTGATCTTCATGCTGCCTGTTTCACCTCCTTCTCAAACCCATAGTGTGTTCTGTGTGGCACTAAAGGCAATAAGACTCTGAAGAAGGTAGATCAACTTTAGATAAACCTGGAAACACCTCTGTAGTTTTAGTTTGTCACTGACTTCACCAGGCTGATAAAACACAAACGAAGTATTTGTTTGACCCACATTTACCCTGTCCTCACCTGGTGAAGTGCACTGACAGACTAAAAACCAAACATCGAGCAGAATCCCGGCCCTGACGTGGCCCCCTCTGTCCTCCTCTATGTTTATTTGTTGCTTTATGTGCTGGTGAGCTGTCCTTCTTTGTTAGTATCTAACACAAACAGGAAGTGCCAGCTGATTTGTTCAAAGACAGGCGAGACCCCGCCTTAGAGCCAACGGGAGCAGACCAAATGTTTACAAATCTGAAAATTAATCCTTCCACGCTTTGATTTTGTTTCGATGCACATGAAATGTTGAATTAACACATGAACACACCTGTAGTCTTGTGGTAGATTTGTGGTTTTGGTATGACAGGCTGGTGTTCTGGACTTAGTCCGTGGTTCATATCGCTTTGTCCTGTAGCAGCTGGTGTGTGGTTCTCGCTCTCTAGAGCACTCGTGGTACAAGTAGATGCTTGCTCTAAAATCTGTCCGTGTTGTTTTGACCCCATCCTTTTGAAGGACCTCAAACCTGAACCTCAAATGTGGTCCAGCTCGAACAGGGAGGTCCTTCTTTAGGATGGAGTGCAAAGCCTGTGAAGGGAAGAGCCCAGTCCAACTGTAGTTACACTCTTACTCCTACTCTTACTTATTCAGACCAGAGAACATTAAAACTTGTCTTCTGATTTTCCTCCACCAGGCAGAAGAACGCCACGGTAATGTGGAGGAGAGGCTGAGGCAGCTTGAAGCTCAGCTGGAGGAGAAGAACCAGGAACTGCTCAGGGTGAGGATCTGCTGTCGCCGCTCAACGCCTGCTCCCCCTACTTAAAAATAATAATCCGTACACAAGTCTGCTTATAGATCCGATTCTTTAACCATTCCCTTATCGATTCCTGCTGCTGTGGACCTGCTCCACTCCATGTGCTCTATCCTGCATCAACCATCAACAAAAATGACATCATTTAACCTAAATTCATACTTTTAGACCGTTAAATCATTTTAATGGCAGTTCAGCTAGATGCTGCTATATCAATCAACATCATTCCTCTCCAGATTGTATTCATTATATTTATTAATGTTAGTATTAGACTGATCTCTCTGTCCACGGTTGTATTGATTATTCATCCATAGTAACTATCATAGAGGACCCTCTTGAAAATGAGATGCCACATCTCAAGGGGCTTTTCTTTCATAAATTTATATTCAACAAAGACACATATGGTGCTATACAAATAAAGATTGATTGAATCTATATTCAGCAGAGACAAGTGTGATGAGGACAGATTTATGATTTGGGTGTCCATGAATTTGTCTCTATCATAAATTCTTATTTTTAGTCCCTTTGTCTCTGCCTGGATGTATGTATGTGTATATACAAATATAATTATTATATGTATTTGTATATATGCATATATGTGTATCTATAAATGAAGAGTTTGTCTTCAGCCTGCTCTATTGTAAAGTGTCTTGAGATAACACTTGTTATGTACTGGAGCTATACAAGTAAAGATATATTGATTTGATTCTATGTGGGCAAAAGTTGGCCTGTAGGTTTTCAGGGGATAAATATCAAATATATTACTCCTGATTCAAATGCTGTGCTGCATATATAAAAACTACTGCAAGTTGCTGATGTTTCCACTTACTGAAAGTTGCGCAGTAAGCACGATGTGTCAAAAATTAAGCCACAATTTTGTCCGTTTCTGACCCTGTCAGTGGAAGGAGTTGATAAGGGAGTTGTTAAGCAAAAAGTCCAGTGATATTGATTCCTTTAGGGAGATGTTATTGATTCTCGGCTGGATATTTTTAGCACTATAAACCACAATAATGTCAAAAATCACCCAACATGAGTTGAACGCGGATAGATTCCACTTTTTTGTGTTGAAGTGCAACTTCACGGTGATGCAACACTCTCCAATGAGCCTGATTTTTATTTACACAGTGCTTAACAAATTTATTAGACCACCACCCAATTAAAGGTTTATTCCCTAAACTAACAGCATTGATAATGTCCAAAATCATTTTTTATGTTTCTGGGCAGCATAGCAGGTAGTGCACGTACCTCACAGTAAGAAGGTTGCTGGTTCTAATTTCTTCAAGTGCTTTTCTGTACTTAATGATGTGCTTATTCTGTTTTGTGTCTTTGTATTGTAGTCGAAAAAGACCATAAACAACATAGTCCGAAGGAGGGATTTTTATGGTAGATTACCCTTAAATTTACCAAAAGTTTTGAGGGTTTGGTGTGAAAAGGGCTCACAAGACTTCTGCGAGAGAGATAGAAAGAAAACTAAAACAGGCATCAGAGTGAAAACAGTGAGGATACAACAAAGTAAAGTAGAAACTCTTGCTCATATCTTTGCTACCTCTGGGACATTTCTAACACCACTGCCTCTAAAACACTCACACTGATTTTTCCGTCTGTGCAGGCACGACAGCGAGAGAAGATGAACGAGGAGCACAACAAGCGTCTGTCGGAGACGGTGGACAAGCTCCTGTCAGAGTCCAACGAGAGGCTGCAGCTCCACCTCAAAGAGAGGATGTCCGCTCTGGAGGATAAGGTGAAGATTGTGCTCAGTGTTTCATGGTGGCGTCGTTCATCTTGTTGTTCCTTCACTGAGTGTCTCATGACTCTGTAATGAGATCACAGTCTGTGTCTCGGTCACGGTTTGTTCTCCGGCGTCAGCTCGTCCTCTCTGTCTTTTCAGAACTCCTTGATCAGAGAGCTGGACCACACCAAGAAGCTGATCGAGGAGTCTCACCATGAGAAGGTGAGAGACTTCATTTAAACGAAACAGGGGGCCCGCAATGCACAAACCCCAACTTGAATAAACCATATTTCACCCCATATTTAGTTGAATACACTACAAAGAAGGGCTGGGCAATATATCGATTAAATCAAATAATTCTAAGCATTTTCTGCAGAAGATTTAAAAATTGAATCAAGAGTTTTGTTCTTGACTTACTCCAATTGTAACTTGTTGCAATGTTTGAAAATATAAATACTGAAAATTTACAGCTTTCATGATGGTCGGCCCCATCAGGTTTTGCATTAGCACCTTTATCGGCTTGTATGTGTTTACCTCCACCGAAAAGAACAGGAGAGGTTTTTCTAAAATTTTCAGGAGATGTTGGTAATGGTCCAACTTAAAAATGATTTGATTTTTTTTAATGATATTATATTTTGATCGAAGAGCTCCATGTTAATATACTGTGAAAATAGTTGAGCTTCCTGTGTTTATGTAGACAAACCTGCCTAAGTTTGAACTACATTATCAACATTTTATGACCTGCTCTTAAACTTAAAGAGGGGAAATTCTGTTTGGTTTGGGAATATATTTTGGCAACATAAAGGCAAAATTTGATTACTGTCATTTTTGTGTCACTTGGAATTTTTTTTTTTTTTTTATTTGAGAGGGAAAACGTTGAAAAAAAAAACCAAACAAATTTTTTGCAAATATTCCCTCATTTTGACAAAAAACGCTGGGACGGGCCAATGAAGGACCGGGGGAGTTGAGGGATGCTCAGAGAGTCGACGTCCACTGATCCGTCCCTCACATAGACACGTCACTTTAGGTGAAGTGAGCCATAGACCCCAACCAGAGATGTGTATGAGTGTGTTTGAGTTGAGCTGTCCCATTGAATATTCAACGGGACATTTTTTGCCCTAAACAGTACGAGTGTAACACTTGTTAGTGCACTGTAGGAACTAAGTTGGAAATAACAAGATCAAACAGAAATAAGCTGTCTTGTCAGAATAAATTCTATATGCATGACCACAGACAACATTATTAAAAAATGTAGTGTAACATGCACAAAACCGTCCCTAAGACTTAACTACTTTGACAACTGAACTCATCTGGATCATTGCTTCCCTTCTGAAGTGTCATTTCGGAAACTAGCCCCTTAAAGGAAAGTGTAGGTCAGGCATCTTGGTCCGGATCCAGACCAAGTGATGGTTCTGTCCAGACTCGTGACCAGTCTCTGATAAATTCACTAGAATAGATTTTAATGGAGCTCTTTTTCCAGACGGTTGCGGCTATAGACAGCAGGCGCTGTCTGATCACAAGCCTGTCATGCCATGACTTTTCCTGAATATATGCTCTGTGTGTTTCTTAAGCTCATAAGGTTGTCTAGTGAAGCACTAAAGATTTCTGAGCATTTATTCCTCCAACTGCTGCTGTGGTCCCACAGATGGCTGTGGAATGAGACATAATGGTACATTCAGAGGAGGTGATTTACCCGCCACTATCGTGTTTGCAGCACGAGCTGGAGCAGCCACAAGCACAAAAAACAGCCAGTGACAAAAAACAAGACCGCTGTCACCTGCAAGTGACCTGCACTGAGGTCTGAGAGCTTCTGTCCTGAGTGTGCGCTGTCCGCGGTGCTGATCCTGTTCATTAGTCAAGTTCATTTTCTAATTGTTTACTAATCGAGTTGATCATGTGTTTGTGTTATTTTTATTGTTGCAGTTTTTCCCACTGGTTTGTTTCTGAATGTTTCAAGTTCTGGCAAACTTTTTCTGTTTATTATATATTATGAGTTTGGATTTATGCAATAGGTGTAGTGCTGTTTGTGTGTGTGTGTGTGTGTGAAGAGAAAGAGAAAGAAGCGAGAGAAAGACCAAAAGGTGGAGAGAGAAAGAGAGAGAGAGAGAGCACAAGTGTGTGAAATCCAGAACCTGTGCAAATAAAATATTTATCTTCCTATCACTTTCTTTTTACATTTTATTGCAACAATACAGCGGAAAAGCAGTTACAGATGTTAGATGATTGAACTTTTGAGTGTATTTATTGTTTTATGAAGATCTTGACTTTTTTATTTTAGTTTTTTTAGACGGGGACCTCTTTAATTTAAGAAAAAGGAAGAGGAACATTTTTAGTCAATGCTCTGTTTGCTCTTTTATTTATTGTTTTCTGAAAATGTTGACTTTTATTTGAAGTGTAGGCTTTCAATTCTTCAGGCTGGGGCCTTTTTAATTTAAGAGAAAAAGGGTTATTTGGCTCAGTTTGCACTTTCAAAGTTATTTTATTTTGAGGTTTTTGTTTTCTTTAATCTGATGTAAATGCCTTCAATTGATTTGTCTGTGAATACTTTTATTTATGGTCAAAGAGCGAGCTGTGCTCTTAATAAAATATATCCTGCATTGAAAATTGACAATAAATGTTGAAACCATAAAAATGTGGACATAGGGGAAGGCTATAAGACACAAACTGGACTTCAGGTCAGACCTTCTACTTTGAGGGAAAGTTTATTAACTGGACCTCAGTGACTTTTAATTGACTACCCCTGGTCTAGATATTTTAATATGTTAAAGTCTTTTTTATAGGATTTAAAACATGCATAAAACCACTTCAGAAACTCATCCCTGGGTCTTTATGGTCCCTTACAGGAGCAGCTCCTGATCCAGATCGAGACCATGAGGGCCGAGAACGAGCAGGGACGGAGCAGGAGTAACTCCTTACTGCACGGGTCAGTCCGTTCGCCCGCAGACTTTTCTTCGGCCTCTAACCCCTGAGGTTTTGCCTGATTGTTTGTCTTTTGTCTGTTTCGCAGACGCTCTCAACTGGGCAGCACTCCAGACTTCAGGTATCCGGTGTCGGCTTCCTCCATGATGGACAGCAACTCCGACCACTACGGCAGCGCCCTGGTGCTCCGGCGGCCGCAGAAAGGACGCATGGCTGCGCTGCGGGACGAGCCGTCCAAGGTGAGGCAGCAGCTAAGTGTTGTTTAGGGACGGGAATCAAAAACAGTAAACAAATAAACATGTTTCCTGTCAAACAAAGGCAGCTATCAGGCATAACACTGCTCTGTTTTTGATAAACATGCTAGGTCAAGTTTGATGATAAAGTGGAATCACAATTAAGAAGGAAAAAGTCTAGATTTGTTTTTTATGTCCCCTTCGGCATCATTCAACTCATAAAAAGTGTCACTAAAATGCTTCTTTGTGTTGTTTACCTCTCACTTCTCTGCCTGCTTTGCTCTAATGTTTACTTTCTTTCTGATAATCTTCCTCTTATTTCTCTCTGTTTGCCTGCACTTCGGACATCAGCGACATGTAAGTCAGTTTGATGGAGATTAAAATGATGTTTAACTTGCTTCTGTGTGAATATTAATGAGAATTGCGGCCCTCTGTCTGCTTTCTCTGCATTTCCTCCTTTTATTCTAAAATACAAATGTCGAGGTCAGACTACATGATCTTTCCGTCTGCTCTTGGTGTCACTAAAGGTCTCAGGGGAACAAACTTGTGGAAAGAAGCCTCTAAACAACGATACCGTTCAATGTTATGATGAGATGAACATTAACTCGATGCTAATGCTAACAGCAGTAACCTGGCTGATGGTAAAGGTTGTTTCTTTACCCCAAACTTTCCTACCGTCCTATACAGCGCAACAAAAGCACGACAAACTGTGAAGAGCCCATAGAAAGTGTTTGGGGAGAGCAGAAGCATATCCGGGAGGTGATTGGACGATCGTTCTGTCAGTCAACATTTATTTTGGGCCACTCAGATAATCAAACTGCTGTCAAAAAGGTGTAAGTGGACTAGATTAGGGTGTACCCCGCCTCTCACCAAAAGCCAGCTGGGATAGGCTCCAGCCCCAGCGACCCAGAAAGGGATAATCGGTATAAATAATGGATGGATGGATGGATGTTGGACTTACTACTTTAAATGACCTGTTTTTCTGTTAGCTTAGCCGGCTAACTTCCTTCACAAAATGCAGATCGTGACTCAAAATCACAGTAACAATGTCTGTGATGGCCTGCCTATTTTTGTTTTGGACCACTTTAGTAGTAGAAGGTTTTTTCTGACATGTTAAAGAAAATAAAAGTAAAATAAATGACTTTTGTAATAACACAATAGTGGACAAATGTAACAATACAATACAAAACTGACAAAAAAATCTCTCTCTCTATATATTGTGTATATATATGAAAATTTAAACTATTATTGACATACATGAAAAGGGGTGGGAAGAAGTAATACTTATTTAATCCCACTCCTTATCCCTAAAACATTATTTGGCTTCCTTATCAGTATAAATCTATACCATAATTAATAACAAACTTAAATACAGACATATATACAGACATACACATATCCCTACTTATACATAAACTGAAAGTAACTCCCCCAAATAAAAAAACGGGAAAAGGACCTGTGATCGTCAAACCCCTTCATTCCTATATCTACTGAAAAACATCTCTTTATGCTTTTTTTTTTAAGTGGTTTGTGTTCAGGCTGTTCCAGAGTTTCACTCCACAAATAGGAATGAAAAACCTTTTTCTTGTTGTGCAGAAATCATGGATTTTGAAAGGAAATTTTCCCCGTAGATTATAACCCCCTTCCCTTTCAGTGAACAATATTTGAATATCTCTAGGTAATACATTGTTTTTTGCTTTAAATAGTATTTGTGCTGTATGTAATTCAACAGTATCTTTAAATTTTAGTAATTTTGATTGAAGATTGATTGATTTGATTGAACCTGTAGATTTATTTTCTACTGAATCGGAACAAAAGAGCCAAGCCGTAGGTGTGAAAACAATCTTTCTGCTCTATTGTTGTTGGGTGGCATACTCAACGGCCTGGTCAGACTGTTGGTCGTGGTTTAATCATGTAGTCTGACCTCGGCATCAGTCTGCTTCTTAAACCAGCATTTCTCTTTGTATTGATTTGGTCACTTTGTTTTTTATCTTCCCTACATCCTGTTTCATCTTGCCCGACTTGATCCAGGTTCAGACGTTGAATGAGCAGGAGTGGGAGCGCATGCAGCAGGCCAACGTGCTGGCCAACGTGGCCCAGGCCTTCGAGAGCGACATGGACGCCTCTGACCTGGAGGAGGATCGGGAGACCATCTTCAGCTCTGTGGACCTGCTGTCCCCTGGAGGCCAGGCCGACGCACAGACCCTCGCCTTAATGCTGCAGGAGCAGCTGGACGCCATCAACAATGAAATCAGGTACCCAGGGCCCTATTAAACATGTTTAATATTTCCCATATTCCTTTTTTTTTAATTTAGAATTCTGTTTTTAGTATTTTACTCAATTTAAACCCAGGGACACAGCATAAAGTAATAAAATATAATCACTCACACGTATATTTACAGGTCCAGTCAACAGTTTGTTGACAAAATTTGCAGAACTTTTGATCGCCTGACACATAATAATCATTGGGAAACTGCTCTGCCCTGTACTTTGGAGTTAGCCGGGAGTTTTGTAGCTTCTTTGCAAACTTTGCTGGTGTCTCAGGTGTCCGCTTAGACGTGTTTGTGTCGTTAATGAGAGGAGGAGGGGAAGTGAAGTGTGCATCCAAAAGGCAAACTCAAGACCTACCTTCTTAGTCTGGCTCTCAGTCTGATTATATTTATAATTATTATTATTTCATCTAATTTGTTTATTTGTTTGTTTATTTATTTATACCTTCTTAAACTGTTTTATTTCTCCATTTCAATTCAGATTTATTGTTCGGAATTTTATTCTCTGTTAATCAGTTTTCTTTTCATTATCCTACTTCAGCAGATTTTAGTACACATTTGACTATCTCGTTACACCATGTTATTATTTTAAATTTTATTTTATTTACTTATTTATTTTTCCTATATTATTTTTAATCTAGTGTCTTATCATGTTGTTTTATGGTCATTTAAGTCTTAGCTCCCGTGTTTTCTCATTGTTAATTCAAGATAGTGTTTCTTCAGTCCTGTAATTGTGTTTTCTGTTAGAATGTCTTCTTTATGTCTTTGTGTGTGTGAGAGTGAGTGTGTGTGCTGTATGTGGATTGCGAGGGTGGGTAGGGTCTTACATTTTCATTGTATTCAATTTTATGCTTTTTATTTATTTTATTTTTATTTCTTTTCTTTTATGTAAAGCAAATTTTGCTACAAGACTTTGTATGAAAAGTGCTTTACAATTAAAGTTTGATTAATTGATTGATTGATTGTCCCCAGCCTTAGTGATCCCCCTCGGAGCGTTTTTCCAAGAGATATGTTCCTTTTTATTCAGAAAAAAAACTCTTATGTAAAATGTCAGCCATTTCCGTGATATTCCACGTTTATATTGAATTCCACTTTTAATATCCAATTCGCTTATTCATCCGCGGTTCCGTGATCGTAGATTTTATAGGGTCCCAAGTACCAGCACTTCCACATTAACCAAGACGATCACTGATTAAACTTAAGCTCTCGTTAAACTTTTCGTTCTTGTTTTCATGACCAGAATGATCCAGGAGGAGAAGGAGAGCACCGCTATCCGAGCGGAGGAGATTGAGTGCAGGGTGGGCAGCGGCGAGAGCTTGGGAGGGCGTTTCAGGTCGATGAGCTCCCTCCCTCCATCGCTGTGTGCTGGGTCCTCGTTGGGGGGCTCCCCCCCTGGCTCTGGTCACTCCACCCCCAGACGCGTCCCCCGCAGCCCCAACAGAGAACTGGACCGTATGGGTGTCATGACCTTGGTAACAACTCATTACTCTCATTTTTTTTATCACCCAGAAGTTTAACATGTTGGAGTCCTGATTTGTTTTTACGGTGCAGTTCTTGTCCTTGTCTTTAACTCTTTATCGATGTTGTTGTGTTTATGCTGACTCAGTGTTTTAAGTGTACTAACAGTGTGAATGTAACTAAGTGTGTATCTAATCACCCCTGCCTTTAGCACTATTGCTATGACCCCTACATCATCCAGAGCTCCCTCTCCCAGCAGACAGTCACTTACCTGCCTTACGGTGCTGCTGGCTTCAGTCCGCCCCCTCAGCCTTATAGCTATGCTCCTTACTTCCAGGTACCTGCAGAGCTCTCAGCAGCTAACATCCTTTTCTCTGCGGATGGGTGCAGTCTGCCTCTTCTTCTTCATCCTGCTACTTTAAACATCTCCTGGTCCTTAGAGTACAGATTTATATATCTGTCTTTCTGTCAGCAGAGGGATGGTCCATTAATGAGTGGGGATCAGGGTTCCTGCAGATCCTGAGGAAAGTAAAGTGGGGTCCACTCGTAAGAATTTCATAAATCTGAAGAGATTTTTCATCTGATAGAGACCCCAAACATGAAGATCAAAAATCCGGCATTGAACAGTTCTGATTGTACTGTGTGTGGTGTGCTCCGATAATCTCAACACAGCGCACCACACACATAAGCATTCTGTCCCACCACTGATCTAGAATCCAGTCCTCCAAGCCAGAAATCTGATCAAACCTGATCTAACAAAAACAAAGAAGAAGAAACATAGCAACAACCGGAAAACATAACATGGAAGAGGACATACGAGAAGAGGGAATGATGGTGGTTTTGGGACTATTTTTGATGGTAAAATCCAGAATTAAAAATAAAGAAAAGACTGTGGGAAAATCCTGGCAACAACGTGAACATGTCAGCTGGTCCTCCATTTCTGAGGTCCACCAAACTTTATGTTTCAGGTCCGCCATGCTTGTTTTTATTTACGTCTGCTTCCTTGTTCCTCAGTCAGCTCGCTTCTTGATTGGCTATATTCACGACACAATTCACGGAATCATGACTCGGGAGTCGTCAGCTTTCCCCACACATGAAGATTTTTGGTTGTAAATATTGAACAAGTGTAATATTTGTGATTGTCGGCCCTGACCCGTTTAGGAGCTGATTATCAGGACATATTCACTCCTAACACACCTCAGACCTCAGGATAATCTTATAAAACAGAAGATAACCTGGAGTTTGCCGTCCTTGGTCGGGAGGAGGGAAAATTGGGACAAAAACAGCCCGATAAACTTTATGTCTGTAACCCACTTAAGTTGTGGAGTCCCACAAGGTTCAGTATTAGGACCTAAATTATTTACAATTAATTTAAATGATATCTGTCCAGTATCTGATCTATTCAAATTTGTGACGTTTGTGGATGATACTAGTTTCTTTTATTCTGAGTATAATATAAAGCATTTATTAGAATCAGTAGGAAAATAGTTGATTAGGTTGAAAACATGGTTTGACTTTAATGAGTTATCATAAAATTAAAATAAAACAAAATGTATTGTGTTTGGTGGCACACAAACCAATGTGGCAAAAAGCTTTATCTTAATGGTGTGGAAATAAAATCAGTCAAGCAAAGTTTCCAGGAGTTATCATGGACCAGAGTGCCCTTTATTGTCATTACACTGAATGTACAACAGGATTGGAGAGCTTCTCCTTTCAGTGCAGACACGTAGTTTTAAGTATAAGTACAAAATATGTACAAGATAAAGTCCTACAGGACAGTGAAATTTACTCTATATACAAATATAAGATAAAAAAGTATAAATATTAAGAATATAAAAAATATAGAAATGTGTTGCACAGGATGGTTGAATATTTACAGAATAATTATAGTGCACAGGGTGATTAATACTCTCAGATTAATATATATCACACATGATTATTATTGACAGAATGATTGTATTGCACTGGATGAATAAATAAATGAATAGTCCATAAACTTATTTGGAAATCACATATAGAACACATTAAACATAAATTATCCAAATCTGTTACAGTTCTTTATAAAACTAAGAATTTATTAAATAAAACTGCCTAAAGATTTTGTTCTAGTCACTCATAATGCCTTATATGTCATACTGTGCTGAATCCTGGGGAAATACATACAAAATACATTTAGACACAATAATCAAACTACAGAAAAGAGCTATTAGAATAATCAAAGTTGGATATCCAGAACCCACTAATCAGTTTTTCATTGGCTCTTTTATGTTAAATTTAAAGACCTTGTTTATTTAAAAACACTTTTGTGCAGTAAATAATAGAGAAGGTGGCGGGAGGCTGAATTACACAACAGTTGACAGGCTTTGGTCCAAAAAGAAACCAAACCAAGAAAAAAATGAAACAATGATGTGACTTCAACCTGGAGCTGAACGGAGTCTGACAAATTTTTGGTGTGAAAGTGACCAGATTCAGTCACTTTCATGCTCATTTACATGCCACCAAAACAGCAGTGGGTGCAATTTGGGGTTCAATATCTTGCCCAAGGACACACATCAACATGTTGCACCCAGAGCTGGGCTGGAACCCTCCATCTTCTGATTGATGGTGGAGTTCCTCTCCAGACCAGGCCACAGATGTGTCTGATGAGTGTATGGATAGTAGTCTCGCCTTTAAAGCAAACTTTTGGAGTAGAGATCTGACTCTGCCCCACTGGTAATGGGACATTTTAACTGCTCATGGATTTTGCTGAACTTAAGCTGAAGGAGTCCCATCATCTTTAAAAGAACTCCCTTTTCATCTTCCCCTTGTTAACCTACACATCTGTATCTGAAAGCATCCATACTGCTCTTCAGTCGCCTCTGAACTAAGTTATCTCGAACCCAGGGAACGGTTTGGGTGATTAAAATAAATGTCTGCTCGCCCCCTCAATTTCCCCTTCCTGTTTCCCTTTTATAGCTCTCTAATCCCCCCTGCCCTGGCCTCAGTGTGTCAGTTGAGGAAAGGAAATGAGTGATTAGGTATTTTCCTCCTTCAGGCCAGAGAAACTCAGAGAAATGTGGCACGCTGATGGTTTATTTGCTCTGCTAATGCCAGGCCGGTGAGGAATGCTGCAGGGAGAAAAGATCTACCCCCGATTTTTGGTGCACTGTGGAAAATATGACGAGAGGGGCCACGGGTCGTAAATTCAGGTGTCAATTCTCCCTGCCAGGAGTGTGGTGCTATATAAAGCATCCAGGTTTCATATAGGAGTTATTAAAGGAATATTCTGCATGGCTACTATGGTTGTCAAAATTTTAACAACATGCACAAATACTTTGGATGCATTTATAAACATAATTCAGACAAAACATGACAATAGTTATTCTTATTTTGGCCACAGCATGATAAACAGTTGTTAATATTTAGCATTTGCATTTTGGATAAAGTAATGTAGGAGTCACTTGCAATAAACAAAAATTTAATAATGAATAAAGTTGGCTTCTATGAGAATTTTGGTTGGTGCCGTGGTGGAAAACTAATGCTTCGAGGCTGTCAAAGCCCATTTTACGCTAAAGTAAATGTCAAAAATCATTTTTAAGGAATTTTTCATCCAAACGAAGCACAGAACTGAGTAGAAGAACAACTAGGCCTCAAGCCCTCCACTTGAGGATGAATAAAAATAAACATGTTAAAATCAATAAATAAATGTCAGACAGTCAATCCTGTGGTGGTAGGCAGCCAGTGAAGGGGAAGGATCGAGTCCTGTGTGACCATTGATTTGTATTTGTTAAAACTAGGCTGCTGTATATCTTAGATATGAGAAGAAATCTGTAAGACCACTTCAGTTAGCATCATCATCTTAAGTCTAGTACAGTGAAAACCATGGTGGCTTTATTCTGAGTCATGTTTGATAAAGAAAAGAGCCATCCTCTCCTCAATTTCCTCAGTTCTCTCCAGGCTGCACCCATCCTGCCTCCACCCTCAGCCTGCGTTTGTTGCAGTGTCTCCTCTTCGAGTGCTGTGACTTTATTTCTCAAAACTTCTCTTTATAAATGACTTTATCTCCAGTTCTCCTCTGCTGTGTGATTTAAATCTGGTGTGTTTTTGTTCACGCCTTGTTTCCTCTGCTGGTCTCCTGTGCGTCTCACTAACTGCTTCTCTCCTCTCTCCTTTTTTGCCACGCTTCAGCCTAGTGACCTGCGCAAGCACCGCAGGAAGGTAAACTTAGAGGCCTGCTTCACCGGGCTCTGCCGGCTCTGTTCTTGTTACCCTCACATGTGGTCCTTATTATTAAGTTCCTCCATCCCATTCCATGGTGTCAGAAATATCACCTCAGTCTGGTTTTAGGCTTTTACTCCTATTGTTTTGGTTTCTTCATCCACATGTGCATGTTTTAAGACATATGAAAGATCTATTCACTCTTTTTAAAAATGTTGTCCTCCTGTTGCCAAAGTTGTTCGTGTGTTCTCAATACCACCCAGCTATTTGTCTTTTCCAGTTCCACCCAATCCTTCCGACACCCTCCGAACTGGAAAACTGTGCTCACTCCTCTTGTTTATCCCTTTGGCACAGTTAAAACCAGTTCATTTATGTAACAAGCAAAATAAAAAGATAAGAAAAATGAAAACAAATAATGAAATGGAAGGAAGATGTACCACTGAGCAGCACTGTATCATTAGCTAAAGAGGTTTAAAAGATGATTTTTAGGTCTAAATTTTCATTATTTTCTTACATTTCCCATAAAAGATGATTCCATTTGATTAGATTACATTAGATTAGATAGAACTCAAATACCCTTTGGAAAAACTCCCTCAGGGAAATTAGGATTTCAGGAGCAGTTCAGTACAACAGATAAAACAATATATATAAAAAAACAGTAATTTAAATATAGATAAATAAACATAAATAAAAAAATATGGTTTCTCACGATGATTTAAGACATGTTCTTAAAATAATGCCTTTCAAAATATTATTTTTAACTTTGTTGTCATGGTTGACAACATGTTTGAAATCAAGGCGGTTTTCACACCTGGATCATTAAGAAGAGCTTTTCCAATACACGTTTCTTACATGTACCCTTTTGTTTAAATTTGCATGAACACAGTAATCCATACCTGCGGCAAGCTCACCTGAAAGAGGTGGTCTCTGCTTGCTTCCAGTCGTCCCCTTGATCTACAGCAGATCATCCCAGGACTCAACAACATGGACTGAGTCAAAAACCTGTTTAGTTCATAGAATTTAGTCCAGCTCGATCAAGCAGGAGAATTTATGTGGACACTCCTGTAGGTGTTATGTTGTATAAAGTTACCATGCCATCTGGTGTCCTCTGTGGTCCGCTGTAGACACTGGCAAGCACTAAAAGCCCCTCTTCTTCATGCATAGTTTTTCACCTTTATATCTTGAAGCATGCCACACATTGATAAATATGCTCATTTTTATAATCTTATATAGGATGTTAAACCTCTGCTCAGTGTTAATTCTGACAGCACTTTTTAATTTAGTTTTAGTTATAGTCTTTTGCCTAAAATATCTTTTAGTTTTAGTCATGATTAAGTCATCTAAATTGTTTTAATTTTAGTCTAATTTTAGTTGATGAAATTTCACATTTTAGTCGACAAAGCTCTTGGTGTGAAAACCAACTGAGATTTCTTGCAGAACAGGAAAATGTTTAACTGGAGTGTCCAAGCAATAAAAAAAAGTGTTAGAAACTTGTTCATCTCTTAGTGGGTGTTTGGTCAAAAAAACTACAAACATGGTGGAAAAACACAGATGTGCACACCAAAGAGCTCCCTAAGATTTTATTTAACAACAAGTGACATTTTGCGCCACATTTTAAAAAAAACTTTAAAGTCTGAGGATTGTGTGAATCTCTGTTTCTCTTGTTTAACTGCAGAGTGTCTACAAATAAAAATTGCATGGGATTAAAATAAAAGGGAAAAAAATCATAAATAACTGACCTTAATTTCACCTGGATCATCGTGTTGAGACTGAGCTCTAACTAAAAGGTTTTAATGATCTGAGTGTGCTGTGGAAAAACTGTAAGTCATACTGTATTCTGTGATAATTCTGGGTATTACTCTGATTATTTTCCTCGCTAACGTGCCTCTTATTCACTGTCACAGTCGGCTCAGGACGACAAGGCCACCATCCGATGTGAGACGTCGCCCCCCACCACCCCACGCTCCATGCGCCTAAACAGAGAGGCGGGCCACGCAGCCAGCAGCGAGGACATTCGGGACATTCGGGGGTAAAACGCGCACCTGTTAGCTTGAACAGTTTCCCTTTAATTATTAGTAGGTATTAATAGGTTCATAGTCATTAAAACAAATTACACAAACCCGTGTAATTTTTCTTGTCACGGTATTAAAAACTAAGAAACCCTGAGAGGGCACAAAAAGTTTAAGACTGACTTTTAGAGGGAAAGCTTAACTTTAGTCTGATTAGTAAAAGCAAGGAACTGCTTTAAGTCCAGTTGGATATATTCATTTATTTATTTCATTTTTATTTATTTATTTATTTTACACAGTTAAAGAAAGAAAATGCACATAAAACCTATTTAAAAAAGCATGTATGTGGGAGTGGTAGAAGCCTGCAAATGGCTTACATAAACCACACTGAAGAGACAATGGAAGGTAAATACTGAATCACCAAAACTATAATATTAAACATCAGATATAAAGTGCAACAATTTCATTCAAAGAAACAAGGAAACAGTATAGAACAAGGAAGGTGCTTAGGAATGATAAATAAATTGCGTTTAATAGGGAAGTGTTTACTGCTCCTGTTTATGTTAAGGTCCTCAGAAAATTCAGATTTTGTGTATGGGTAATGACACAGAGGGAGCTTTCAAATTAATGTATTTGTTCCACAAGATAACGCCCTGATATTTAATTGAAAATGGACAAAGATATGTTTTATGTAATGGGAAATAAAGGTTGTTAGCTTGCCTAATTGAATAATTATGGAATTTTTAAAGAAATAGTTTCATAAACAAACTGGTAAATCTGAGTTTTGATGTAAGGCTTTAAAGACAAAAATGCAGTGCTGCCATGTTGTGGCTGTTTTAACAGAAAAACTTGTCTAGTCACCTCAGTATCGCCTTCATCATCAAGTCTTATAAGATTTATCCTTCCCTTCACTAATCTTTCCTGCAAACATACCGAGTGATGTCTCTTTCTCCTCGAATTCAATGATCTGCTCTTTGTTCCCGCAGTCTGGCTGGCCTGCAGGACGGTCAGGGCAGTAACCCCAGCAGCAGTAACAGCAGCCAGGACTCGCTCAATAAAGCAGCGAAGAAGAAGAGCATCAAGTCTTCCATCGGGCGCCTGTTTGGGAAGAAGGAGAAGGGTCGACCCAGTATTCCCAGCAAGGACTCTCCCAGCCAAGGTCAGGAACACACAGACGCTTATTGTTCCAGGACTGTGCATGATCCAGCAGAGTTTCCTATACGATGATCCAGTCCATGTTGGAGATAAATCTGTAAACACTGTGTGTGTTTATGTTCGAAGCTGGCACCCCTGAAGCAGAGAGCTCTCCGAAGGACGGTTTAGGAATGGGAACTCTTGGAGGTCCTGCAGAGAAGAACAGGAAGCTGCAGAAAAAGTAAGAGCCATCCTAACCTTTCTATAGTCTGTGGTTTCTCGTGATTATTTGTTTTATTTTGGAGTGCCATGGCATACTACAGACATCTGCTACCAAGGGGCCTCAGACTACTCTTTACCCAGCATGATAAAGAAAGCAGGAGGAGGTTTACTGTTCAAATTTGACTTTAGGACCCAAATAAGGAAAAAAAAAACTAGTCCCCTGTTTTGTTTTAAAGAATCTCAATATTTAAGTGTTTATAGCCCTTGTTGAGATGGTCTGAGGAAACATCAAGCTGCGTTGAGCTAAATTAACATCAGTTTGGCAGTACTGATGTCCGTCGGGTATGGAGCGCTGTTTGAGCAAAAATTTGATGTCAGTGATATCAACAGTAGTTCAGCTCTACTTGTACTCAAATTGGAGTACATTTTCTCAATTTTGGTCAACTAGTGAATGAGTAGACTTTACAAGTGAAGCAAAAGTATCACTAGTACTACTGGGAGACTGTTTTGGGACTACTAGTCCTACTATTGGACTCAAAAATGTTCCTTACTACTACTAGTAAGCCTTATATGTTAATAAAGGGGTGAGGTAAAGCAAATCCAGGCTTCCCATTGGCTTTGAAAATATTACAACCAATCAGGGTGATGGATTTGGTTATAATCCCTCCTACTTCATTTGCATTAGGTCTGCTAGTACTAGTGCCACAGAGCAAGCAGCCATGGGTCACCAGTCAACATGGTCACTCGTGGAACAATAACATTGGGTCTCATCCAAAACGTCTGCAGCATTTGTGACATTGGAGTATTTTTCAAGCATGTAAACAGTCAAGTTGTCAACACTTAAAAACAGCAACAGTTTAACGTCCGCTGCAGCACGTGATGAAAACAGTGAGATCGAGTGACCATGTGGAGAAGATGGCGCAGAGTTTTCTCTGTCCACACGGAGACACCCAGAACCTCCTTTTTAAAAAATCTTCACCTTGGCTTGAGTCTACCAAAATGTTTTCAGTGACCTAAGATGCCTTTTTTGTGTGGAAAAAACACACAAAACCTCTGCTTTTAAAAATACCTACATTGAACAATACAACTGGGCCAACTTTTGGCTCTTATCCCCGCTTTGGATCAAACTCAGCAAAGGCCTGATTATCTGGAGGTCCTAAAGATGATCTTACCTGGTCATTCTGTGGTGTGAGGGATGTTCAGAGTCATTTATCCTCTGTGGAGAGGATCAGGGCCCCAACCTGAAATAACAACTACTCAGCATGTTCAATATTTACGACCATAACTGCTGATGTGTGTGGAGCATCAAGGACAGCCAAGCAAGTCCTCTGTTTAGTCACATGAACAAGAGCAAAGCCAATCAGGGAGCAAGGTGGCTGAAGCAGGAAGCAAATGTAGCCATAGCAACGAGAGTAAAGGTGAATCATAACGTTAGACCGATGTCAGAATGGAGGTCCAACTCATTGATTTGTTAAAGCGTCCAAACAGCATAACCTGTAAGGATGTTATAGGAAACTAACTGCGATCTGCATTTATGCTGCTTTCCAATTACATCGGAAATTGGAAGAGGGGAGTGGGAAGGACATTATATCCGAGTTATCAGCATTCCAGTTACAAAGTAGGAAAAAACTCAAAGGCTACAGTTAGTCGTTGTTAGCACGTCCTGCATTGTAGTTTGCACATACCACATGAAGAATTTAAATAACCCTATAGCAGCATTTCCTTATATATACATCAAACAATACTATGCATACAGCTGAATTAGTGCAACAAACACTGGTCAGAAGTGCTAATAAATTGAATATTACAGGAGCTTATTGACTGTTTACACCGGGGGCAGCCATCTTCGATTGTCAACTCGGGGGTGGTGAGGATCCCCCGACTTCCCAGTAGGAAATTCTGACCTCACGGGGTGTTCCAGATAAAATTTCCCACTCGAAACTCGGAAATTCCGACTTTCCAGTACAACTGGAATGCAGCATTAGCCTCCTGACGTTGATCACGCTGTGAGAGCAGAGGTGCTGCCTTCTTAGTAAATGAATGGGTTGGTTTGTGGTGTCCTGTCTCTGTCTTTGTGGCTCACCACACACTACAGGAACAAAACTGATAAATCTGACATTATCTGTCTTCACGTGTGGCTCTAACTGTTTCAACATCAGCTAAGATTAAAAAATTTTTATGTGTGGACCAGACCGAAGTGTGGACGTAGCCTCAGGTTGCAGGATTACAAAATCCACATGGTGAAAACAGATGGAGCTGAAAGTGCACCATGTGGATTTAAGGTTACACCACACAGGACTCCTATTACAAGTATTACGGTAATCCTCCTCTGCAGGGCGCTGCTGCGTTAACTGTTTTTTTCCTTTATTGTGGGCTTGCTGCTGCTCACCCCACCACCTCACGCCTCACCCCAGCAGGCTCCTCTTGCTTCCAGTCCACACTCATTTATTTCCATTCGTCACTCTTTTATGATTTTTCCCTTTATTCTCAGTTTTGTACCAACATTTTCAAACACCATGTTTTGCTTCCATCAGTTCATTCTGTCTCTGTATTGTTTTCCCACCCCTTCTTCTTTTATATCGATCATCCCCCTCTCATTCCATGTGTAGTCCAAAGACGGGGTAAGTCTGACCACGTTGCTCTCTTACTTTTTGCTTTTCCTCATCTTTTTCCCCACACTCTGCTTCACGTTGACCTCACCACTAGCTCCGAGGACCCCAAACAACAACTGTCCCTCCGAATGTCTGATGGCTTTTCCGTGCTGCTCTCTTACCCTGCTGTCCACAGCGGAGCTTAACTAACAGGAATGTGTGTGTGCTGATTTTTAGTGAGTGACACATTTTCCTATCAGAGCATGAAGTGATGCACTGCAACTACCGGACAGAAAGATAGTTCATGGAAGAGTTTAGTCTGCTTTTTGTGTGTTTGTATCAAAGATATGCTAGGGCTGGGCAATATATTGATTTTTAAGATAAGTTGATATATTTACAAATAAAACACAGGGTAGGGAAATTTAGTTTTTATCTATTCAGTTTATTTTCCATTAGATTAACATGAGGAGTTTGTTCTGGCCTCTGATCAAGGAGCATTTACTGTGCAAACAACCTGCTTGTTGACAAAAAGATAGTAATTTTAAATGTTTCATCTACATAAATGGGGAAAAATAGTTTTCGTTTTTATTATAGAAGGACCATTGTTGTTATCAGTTGAAATTAAATGAAATTAATATGTTTAATACCACAACAACAAAACATCAACAAAATTAAATCCATGTTAGTTCCTGCAAACAGCACACATATATCAGTGTGACCTTGACAAACAATCATGGATGACCTGCTGCTGTGGACCTGCTCCACTCCATGAGCTCTATCCTGCATCAACCATCAACAGAAACATCATGTACCTTAAATTCATACTTTTAGACCAGTTAAACCAAATTTAATGGCAGTTCAGCTAGATGCTGCTATATTAATCAACATTGTTCCTCTCCAGATTATATTCATTATAGATATTAATGTTAATATTAGATTGATCTCTCTATCCATGGTTGTATTGATTATACATCCATAGTAACTAAATTTACAGCCATATAGACACGAGGACCCTCTTGAAAATGAGATGCCACATCTCCAGGGGCTTACCTTTAATGAATATATATATTCAACAAAGGCAAAGACAAGTTCCATGTTTTTGTGTGACGTCAGTCTGGATCGGATCCACATGAAAATTACCTTGATGATAGAGACATAGACCCCATATTATCCTTTAAAATTGGAAGCAGATCTGTTAAGAAATGACAGAGATATGTTTTTTAAAAATTCCGCCCAAAGTTAACCTGTGGGATTTTTTTTTAATTGTTTTTTTTTTTGCATCCAGACAAATATACGTATCACCACCAACATTTAACTATTTCTAAGTTGGGCCATTACCAACATCTCCTGAAAATGTCTGCAAAATCTATTCAGTAGGTTTTGTGTAATCTTGCTAAAAAAAAAACAACTTATGCCAGCAAAAACATTACCTCACTTGGAAAGGGTTAATATACTATACTTAAGTGACTTTAGCCATTTTTAACAGATTAAACAGAGGTTTCATGCACAAACATGAAATAAAAAAGTCCAGCTATGGAAAGTTGTTTAAAAAAAAAAATCTTAAAAACGTAGCTGCAGCTGAGTACCTACTTATTGAATATATAACAAACACTGTACTATTAAAATGGTTCAATGTTCATTGTTTTTTTTTGTGATGTCAATCTGGATCAGATCCAGATGATATTTACCTTGATGATAGAGACATGGACCCTGTATTATCCTGTTAAACTTCAAGCAAATCTGTTAAGAAATGGCAGAGATATGATTTGTTTTAATTTCCCCCAATGGTAACTTATGGGATTTTTTGGAATTTTGGGAATTTTTTTGCATCCAGACCAATATCTGCATCACCGCAAAAATTTAATGGCTTCTTCCTTGTACCAAATCACGCCTCTGGTAAAATGTTCATGTAAATCCATCCAGGAGATTCTCCATAAAGTTGCTAACGAACAGATAAACTTAAGATGGCAAAAACATAATGCCTGTTTCAGCTGAGATATTTAGAAGTGTTTTTTTGGTCCATATTGCCCAGCCCTACAAAACAAACATTAAACATGCTTCTGTAGTCACTGTGCGGCTGCAACCATCCTCAGAGTGTAAACTTGAGAACATGCTTCATGTCTTCATGTCTGATCAGAGGGCCGTCCTGCCTTTACGATGGGCTTGTTCTTTAACAGTGAGATGTGTCTACAGCGCCATCCAGTGGCCAAGTGCAGTCACTGTCTTCATTTAATACTCATCAGCCTTGTTTGCACTTCTCTGCCCAGTTTTATTAATACATCAGTGAAAATGGGAATGTGCATGAAATGGATGTTAGAAATGCCGAGAGCCTCTCTAAACACTCCCCCGTGTGCATGCTCTGCCTCCTACCGTTTTTGAGGAATGAAGTCGTTTTGTAAGTGGATTTTAAAGCACTGGTTCTGGGAGAAAACTTCCTTTTTTAAGGTCTTCCTCAATCCTGGAGCTTCTCTGACACACTCAAAAACGATGATGTGGTCCACCCGGATAGTCAGCATCATAAAAACACGGAAGAGGTTGTTCTAGTGGAGGTTTTTCAGGATGAGCATGTCTGTTTGATATTTCCTGGGTTTCTCTGTTTTCTCTCAAACTCCTGCTCTCTGTTTTGAGCCTGCATGTGTGTCGATGTCTCTGGTTTGTTAACATGTGGTCTGAGGGTGAATTTGGTCTGTTTGCATTTTAAAGGTTGTGACGGGGTCTGTGGATTTGCAAGTGTTGCTTCTTGTGTTTGTTTTTTCTCTTAGTTTTTAATTGATTCTTCTTTTCTCAGACACGAGTTACTGGAGGAGGCTCGCAGGCAGGGCCTACCATTTGCCCAGTGGGACGGACCGACTGTCGTGGTTTGGCTGGAGGTACATGTTCAGAAAGAGGGTCTCAGCTTTGCATTTTAATCTGCCATCAAATCCATTTTCCCTTTTACAGATGCCACGATTCATAGGGATAGTTGCTGGTACACGGTGCCATAGAAAGCCTCATAATTAACCCACTAAAAGTTAAAACTGTTAATGTTGTCTTAGATTATGTTAGTGTTATAAATATTATCCTTATTTCATTTTTTATCATTTTTTTATTGAGATTTTATTTTATGTTAGTGCTGTAGAGAATTGTCCTCATTTTTTTATCTAGTTTTTATTAACCTTAGGTTATTGTAATGTAAATATCCTTATTTTGTATTTTATTCTTTTTTTATTTATTTATTTTTTATACTGTGCTGCTTACAACCTTTATTATAGCCTTTATATTTGTATATGGCTGGTACCAGGACCTCAGTTGCTACTTTGGTTCTTGTTTCATCCTGGGAAATCTGGAAAACCTGGAAAATGATTTACCAATTTTCCAGTCATGGAAAACATCTGGAAAGTGAGGAAAAAAAGTAAATTGTCCTGGAAAATTACGTATCTTCTTTCTACCTTGTTAGTAAGAAAAAAATCAAACATTGGAAATGAAGTAAAAATGTACTTGGTTACTAATGCACACTTAGCTATAAAATATGAGTAGATAAAATAATGCAAGTTAAGGAGTAAAATATAAAAACCCAAAACAATGGTGACAAAAAGAAATAAAAAATGGAAAAATAAAATTTAGGCTACTAAAGCAGTAAATCAACAAAATATATTTATAAAAAAAAAGCAGAGTAAATAATCATTAAAAAATAAGTATAAACCATAGAAAAGCCAGACTACAATGATAGCTAGTAGACAATGTTCATGCCCAAGAGTTAGAAATAAATACATTTTGGGGGCAAAACGTCCTGAAGAAGGATTTCTAGAAAAGAGTGGGAACCCTGTTTGAATCCTTTGAAACCACACAAAAAACTACGTTGGCTGGACAATACCCTACAGTAAGATTCTTTACAGCGTTGAACTTTCCTCCATTATGCTCCTGTGTTTAGAACTTCAGTAGGTTGGGATGTAGGGGTTATGTATCCCTAAAAATGAACTAAAACTGAGTGATTTTGACTCAAGTAACAATAACGTACCATTAGTTGTGGATACGAGAGGATGTCTCTGAAATAGAGTAACAGAGGAAGAACTTTAGCAGATGGAGTCACAGGTGGAAAGAGGGATGGAGACAGAGGAGCAGGACAGGTCACAGGTCACCTGGTGGAGCAGATGATGAGCTGTGAGCCCAAAAACTCGAAGGTCCATTGCTGTCAACACAGCTTCTCCTGGACCTTCATCAGAGCTCTTTCATTTCCTTCAAACTGCTGTCGTGTGTCCTGATGGTAAAATGGACACAAACACAACGCTCTGTCTCTGCAGAGGTGAGTCCTGATGTCCATATTCA
The DNA here is from genome assembly GCA_037902135.1 of Cetoscarus ocellatus. Taxonomy (NCBI): domain Eukaryota; kingdom Metazoa; phylum Chordata; class Actinopteri; order Labriformes; family Labridae; genus Cetoscarus; species Cetoscarus ocellatus. Next base: position 45,146 of record JBAMNC010001114.1, read on the forward strand.
AAACAACAAGATAAATCTAGATATTATTATCAGTTAGTGCTCCAGTGACCTCTGCCTGACCTGGCTGCAGCACTCTGACCCGATCTAATGAGGGGAGCTGCTGGTGGAGGGATACGTAACCCTTCATGGCATCACAGAGTAGTTCTAATCACAGGAGCTTTGTGGAGGAAAAGTTAAACACTGTAAAGAATCTTACTGTAGAATATTTTTGAGCTAACATAGTTTTGAGTAATTTTAATCTATAGGTGGGGTAAGTCTGAGGCTTTCGGCTCTCAAGCTACTGTCCACTCACGGATATCTCACCCCAGGGACAAAGCTCGCAACTTCCTTTATTGGCTTTCATATTTACTGGAGCCATGAGCCTCTAGCAACCCCACTTCATAGAACCCGAAATAACCCTTTAAAGGTGTGATGTACTGTGAGTCCATCTACCTGGCCATGTCTTAAACAGCACACTGACACTTGCAGCTGCAACGTGATTTTTCTGGATGTAAAATTTTTTAAATCCAAGAAACTTACTAAATTTCACTAAAGTGAAATTTAAAGTTAGGTTATTTTAGCGTTAGCCTCATCTGTTTATCTCAAAAGCTCATATTGTTATTACAAAAAATGTGATGAATTGAACACTTTTTAATTAGTTTTGCCTAAAATATCTTTTAGTTTTAGTCATAGTTTAGTCATCTATATTGTTTTAATTTTAATCTAGTTTTAGTTGATGAAATGTCACAACATTTTAGTCAATGAAATCTACTGTAAATTTAGTCGACTACAATATGAAGTGTAAAGGGTAAGGCTTTTTTTATGTTTCCTTGAAATGCAGTCACCTTTATTTAGGCTACCTGGCAGAGCATCTCAGTTACAATACCAGAATTGACAGAAACTTATCCTGCCACCACCAAGCTAAGGCAGTTGTGATTGGATGTCCCTCTTAACTCATCCAACCTTTCCACACAACCAAAGTAGCTGCGATTGGATATATTCCTAACTTGTCCCTACTTTCTACGTGACCAAATTAGGTCTGATTGGATTAAGTCTCTGTCAGACATTTTAGTTTAGTTTTTATTTGTTGATGAAAATGTCAGTTAATTTAGTTTGAGTTACTGTCAGTTTTCGTCAGGGAAAAATGGTTGTTGATGAAAACTATAATGAAAATAATTAGCCTACAAGATCAACACTGGGCGACAGGGTTTAAATTTTCTCTGATTAACTTTGATTAAGTTCTGTTCAGTTTTTCAGGTGTTTGGTTGTTTTGTTAAACAGCGCTTGGGTTTTTGAGGATGTTTTCAAGGCAAACAAATACTGATTTAAAGTCTTGAATTATCTGAAAAGCTGATGTCATGTCTCTCATCTGCCCCCCCTTCCCTCTGATCAGCTCTGGGTGGGCATGCCGGCCTGGTACGTGGCTGCGTGCCGTGCTAACGTGAAGAGCGGGGCCATTATGTCAGCGCTATCGGACACGGAGATCCAAAGAGAGATCGGCATCAGCAACCCCCTCCATCGCCTGAAGCTTCGCCTCGCCATCCAGGAAATCATGTCCCTCACCAGCCCGTCGGCCCCGCCCACCTCCAGAACGGTAATCATGATGCAAACTGTTGACCTCTCCGGAGAAACCACAGGGCTAATTTAACCTCTAAAATGCAGATGAAGCTCTTATTCTTGTTGCCTGATGAAGCATGAAGCGGCCATTTTATTAACCCTTTAATGCACTAACACGAGGTCAGACAGCCTGATTCTGTTTCTAACAGTGAAGACAGTGAATGAACAGTCTCCTCTCGATCTTCTCTCCACTCCTCTCTTCTCAAACACTTCTCTCACTTGTGATTGGGGGCGGGGGTGTCACATGATCAGACCACAGGAAACGTTTGGGTCACACATGAGGAGATGGAAAGTTTGGCAGCCACACCTCCCACGGTTAGTCCACTCTGATTGGCTGGTGCCGTCCTGCGTCTGTGGTGACTGTAGAGGCTCGTTCAAAGCTGCCTTAAAGACGGACGGACCCTCCTCCTGCTCACCGCATGATTATTTCATTATTCTGGTGGATTTGATTCGGTCTTTCAGGCAGCTTGAGTACGGCCCTCTCTCTGTGGTAGCTTTTGGTTTCCCCTCCTTCTCCCTTTCCTGTAGGAGTTTTCTTGTCATCGTGTTTGTCTTTGTGGTAGTGCTTTTTAGACGATGTGTCCTGCAGGTCTTGAAACCAGTGGGTCCCAAACTTTTCTGCCGGGCCCCCATTTGGCCAATAAAAGCCCCCCCACCATACACTTCAACTAGGGATGTAACGGCATAAAAATTTCATATCACAAACAGATTCTGGGAAAATGTACATAGCATGATTAAAAATATTTTGGGATATATAATACTCAAAGAATATAAAGTCATGTACCTGAGAAACATAAATGATTGTGTCTTAGACAGGGATAGATACTTAACTAAAATATTATTGATCAAATGCAAAAAGGCAATAACACGAAACTGGTGCAAGATTGAACCCCCTACTGTAAACCAGTGGCTTGAAAGCATAAGGGAGATCTATATTATGGAAAGCATGATCTATAAGTTTAGACTGAAGGGGGCTGTCTTCTTGAAAAATCCGGAAAAATGGACAGTTTATGACACGATGAAAGATACCTAAGGAATCACTGATATGTAAACTGCTCTGACTATGGATGTGGGTAACCATGACTGTTTTGTTATTTGTCTTTTGTTGAACACATCTACTCCTAATGTGGTAAATACGCAACTCAAATGTAAACTGTTCTCATTGTGATACAACATGAAACTTCAATAAAAATTAAAGTATCAAAAATAATATATAAATCATATCAGGGTTATTGTGACCAGAATTATCCCCGTTATCATGATTATCACAGTATTGTTGCAATGTGCACAAAATCTTCAAAAAGTACTTATACACATACTGAAATCATTAAACCCTTTTAATACTATGATTATAACAGACCGCCTGGTCTTTTGTCTTTTTTTGTCTATAAATGTGTCAGGAAATGCCCTTTGAGTACATTTTTCCCCCTTTTCTCATGGGAAATAACAGTAAACAATTCTAGCTTTACTGTTATTAAGCATGAAAAAATGGGATACGTATTATATATGAGAAATTACGGTAAGTTTTAAATGCTTAAAACAGTGTGTAATTACAAGAAAAGAAAAATAAACAGATTTCAACTTTGAACAGATCTCTTTTTTACAAACACTTGTAAATGAACATGTTCAAAGTTTTTGAGATGACCAAAAATAAACCTCACCTATTTTACATCACCTCAGATGTAACGCACCATTACTGCTGGGTCGTAAAAAGAAGAGAGCCCCTTTAAAAACTGTTTAAAACAGCCACTGCATCTCTTTTAACACAGAACTGAGCATCATCTGTCACTGAAGATGTTTTTAAAGTTGATAACAGAAACCTGCTCTTATGGTCTTATTTGTTAAACAACCTTAAAAACATATTCTCAAACAATCAATCAGTCAAACTTTATTTGTGTCGCACTTGTCATACAAAGTTTTGTTGCACAAAGTGCTTTACTTAAAAACGATTAAATACAATAAATTAAAATAAATAAAAATTTGAAAGTTGAATTCGATGAAAAATGCAAACCCCCACCCTCGTAATCCACATACAGCACACACACACACTTACACACACACACATACAAAGACATGAGGAAGAGATTCTGACAGAAAACAGAATTAGAGGACTGAAGAAATGCTGTCTTGAATTAAAAATGAGGTAACACTGTAGCTGAGACTAAAATGACAATAAAAAATCATGATAAGAAATTAGATTAAAATAAATTAATAAATATACTATAGGAAAATAAATAAATAGATAAATAAAATAAAATTTTAAATAATAATTTTGTAAAATGAGATAAAATGTACTGAAGTAAGATAGGGGAAAGAAAGTCGATGAACAGAGAATAAAATTCCAAACAATAAATCTGAGCTGAAATTGAGATATAAAACATTTTGAGAGGGTTAAAATGAATAAATAAATAAGATTAAATTATAATAATAATAATAAATGTAATCAGCTAAAAGCCAGACTAAAAGGTAGGTCTTGAGTTGCTGCCCTCAGGTCTTCAGGTAGACTGTACCACAGATGAGGACCATAATGTTTAAACGATGATTGACCATAGGTCTTAGTTCTAACTCTGGGCACTATTAAAAGACCACTACCTGAAGACCTGAGGGCTCTACTATGTTCACAGGGTAAACTCAAACTGGATAAATAAGAAGGAGCAAGATCATTCAGGGATTTAAAAACTAATGAAAGAATCTTAAAATCAATTCTAAAATTCTCTCATTTCTCTCAAACGTCTCACCATCGCACAGCACTTCGGTTCTCCGTCATGTCAGATCATAACTCTCCTGATCTACGGCCAGCCTCAGTTTTTTTCTGGGTGCTTTGTCCCGACTGCCGTCACTAGAAAACCCTCGATGAAGGTTCAGTCAGCCCACTGTTATCATGGATTTGGCAATATGACTAAACAAAAACAATGGATAAATAAATGTGCCTGTCATGCTAGATCTCACTTTTATAATGAAGTAGAATTAAAACTGCTGATCTTCGTTTGGCTGCAGATCAATAATCTCATCTGCTTGGTTCCAAAGTCAAATTTCTGTATTTTTCAATCAATAAGAAGCATTAATATTGATTTGTGAGGGAGTGAAAACAACTGTTTGCTTTGATTCAACATGAATCTTCATTCTTGGTTGATTTTTATTAAAACTGTGTTCATTTTTGGCACATATTCAGAAAAATACACATGAATTATGATCTACTTTAATTAAAAAACACATATCGCTGCATCCCTCTTTGTGTTTTAGTTTAGTCTCCACTGTTGTGTCTTCCTTGTTTTTGTCTTTGCATGAGTTTTTCTCCCTGCTGGTTGTTTTTATTTGGAGTATTTTTCACATTGAGCTGCTCTAACACAGCACTGCAGCCTCACTAACCCCTCGCCTTTCTGTTCTTCTCACCATGCTCACTCTAACCATGCTAACACCAGGAGGATGACGAGGGTAGCTGGGCACAGGTTTGCACACCTTCACTAAAATACACCCCTTACTCACCCTCTAGGCTCTGTATCTATGTCTGTTAGATAGTGATCATTGCAGAGATAAATTCAGTTTCTCTGAGTGTTTAGGTCATTTCTCTCTTCACATAAGCTGCTGTAACAAAGTTTCTCCTTTTTGCAGCTTCTGGTTGGTTCACTTTTAATCAGAGTCAGTGTTCAGAGGGAGCAAAATTTGATGTTTGCTGCTGTAGACAAATTAACCAAGAGTATAATCAGAAGCTTGAAGTGCATATATGCTCCAGACAAAGCTCAAAAAGCTGAGGTGAAGGGTAAGGATTAGGGCTGAGCAATAAGGCCTAAAAATAAAATCCCCGATTTTCTTTCATCAACACTGGAGTTATGATTTTAATCAATTTTTTTTCCCTCTAGTGTGTGTCATAAGATGTTGATCATGTAGTCGCCAGGCTTGTCTACATAAACACTGAAAGCTGAGATATTTTCAGAGCATATTACCATGGAGCTCTCTGATCAATATTTAATATCATTAATAAAACAAATATTAGTAAAAACTTGCTCGTTCAAAACTTGACGGGGCATTGTTCATTTTGACAGCACTTTTTTTATTTAGTTTTAAAGTCTTTCACTTAAAATATCTTTTAGTTTTAGTCATGATTTGGTCATCTGAATTGTTTTAATTTTAGTCTAGTTTTAGTTGATAAAATCTACTGTAAAGTTAGTCGACTAAAATGTAAAGTGTCACACATTTTTTATGTTTCCTTGAATTTCTGAAGTCATGTTTTACACTTGGATAAAATGAAACATCTAATAACCCTTTATTGAATGTTAGTAAAGTTTGAATGTATAAATGAACAGAAACAAATTGAACTTTTGTGTGAAATGCAGTCACCTTTATTTAGGCTACCTGGCAGAGCATCTCAGTTACAATACCAGAACTGACAACAAACAGTGAACCTGCTCTACATGAATATATCAATTCATAAAGAGAGGAGCTCTGATTGGATCGCTCCACAACTTATCCCACCACCACCAAGCTAAGGCAGCTGTGATTGGATGTCCCTCTTAACTCATCCAACCTTTCCACACAACCAAAGTAGCTGTGATTGGATATATTCCTAACTTGTCCCTACTTTCTACATGACCAAATTAGGTCTGATTGGATTAAGTCTCTGTCAGACATTTTCGTCTAGTTTTTATTTGTTGAGGAAAATGTCAGTTAATTTAGTTCGAGTTTTATTAGTCAACAAATCAACACTGCAACAATTTAAGATTGGAGTAAGTCGAGAAAAAATCTTAACTTACTCCTTGAGAAAATAATTTGAATTAATCGATCTAATCGATATATTGCCCAGCCATAGTAAGGATTTAAATTTTCATTGCTCTTAAATTAAAAATATTTCAAAATCATGGCCAAAATTGTCCAAGTTTAGATCCATTTTATCCTGAAAAACCTTCATGAGCAAACCAGACAAAGTGCTTTACATGCAGCTGCTGTTCTTCAATGGGATGTTGTACTTCAGTGCACTTTAACAGCTTCACTGATGCAGCTTGAAAGGGAAACTTGTGGTTTCATGACTTGTGAAGTGTGAGGTTAGGAGGTTTGTTGTCACTCGGGTTGCCTCAGGATGTGAAGTCTCTCGTGTAAAACCCTCAGACAAAACAGAAAACCAAAGTACAAGACGGTTAAGGCTCAAGATGGAGAGTTGACTCTTAATTACTTTATTACGACATTCGCCAGGTAGGCTTCGTTTCTGCCTCCATGTATTTCTGTTTGTAATACAAACTCAGTTATGACGGATTTTGATGACATTTTCAGAGAATGTTGGTCACAGCATAAGGAAGCACTGACTGGATTTAAGTGGTGATCTGAATCTGGATGTGGATCTAGGAGTTTTTTTCGAGGAAGTTCAAGAGTGGGCAGTTTGCCACATTTTTGACAGTAACTCTCCAGACAGTGTTGAAATTCCTGGGCTGAAGTTTGTGTTCCTGGGGCACCTCTAGTTGTTCAGCTGAAATGTGGTTTATGTTCATATGTATTAAAATGTGCATTTATCTAACGGAACTTTTTAAATAAAGAAAAAAGAATATTGCAATGAATGTTGTTCACTATCGTTCAGCCCTACTTTTACCTCCACCAAGGAGGTTATAAATGTATTTTCATGACATTTTCAGGGAATGTTGTTAAAGGCAGAAGGCAGAAGTGATCAGATTTTGGTGGTGAGGATTTTTGAACGTTGTGAGAGAGAGCGAATAGTGTCAGAAATGCCTTGGCAGTGAAGGTTTGTGATCTTCTAGTTTATATAATGTTGTTCTTAATGCCAGTTCGTAGAAAGTGACAACACAATTAACTGAAAATGTTATTTCAACAGAGATTATAGCTGAATATAACCTTCTGTCTTTAAGATAATTTAAGTTGAATATTGATGAATGATTTCATTCTTAGAAAACATCGACAGCATTTTAAACTATGGTCACCTGCTGCTGTTTACCATGTTATTATCCTTTATGGAGACTAAAATCCTGTGAAATACTACGAAGTAAGAGCAAACATCTCAGACTTCCTCGTCAAATGATCAACATCATTAGCTAAAGCATCTCCCCTCTGACTGCAGACTCTGGCGTACGGAGACATGAACCACGAGTGGATCGGTAACGAGTGGCTGCCCAGCCTGGGTCTGCCACAGTACCGCTCGTACTTTATGGAGTCCCTGGTGGACGCCCGCATGCTGGACCACCTCACCAAGAAGGACCTCAGGGGACAGCTCAAAATGGTGGACAGCTTCCACAGGTAATCCAGTGACCAGGTGTTGTTTTATTTTGTTCTCACTCATAATCAGTCCCATGGAAAGACGAATGATTCACCACTAAAAGGAGGATCAGCTGTATTTGGAGATATTATCTTGATTAAAAGTTGAGAGGGTTTTTTTGTGCTTGTGTAACAGGAACAGTTTTCAGTGCGGAGTGATGTGTCTACGGAGGCTAAACTACGACCGGAAAGAGCTGGAGAGAAGAAGAGAGGCGGCTCAGATGGAGCATCAAGGTAAGAATAAATCACGACGGTTCATAAGTGTTATCTAAAAACACTTTACAATAGAGCAGGGTGAAGCCATACTCTTCATTTATAGATACACATATATACAAATACATATAATAAATATATTTGTATAAACACATACACACATCCAGAGATGTTTCTATTCAGGCAGAGACAAAGGGACTAAAATCACATTTGTCTCTGCTGAATATAGATTCAGTCAGTCAATCTTTATTTGTATTGCACCATATTTGTATTTATTGAATATAAATGTATTAAAGGTAGACCCCTTGAGATGTGACATCAAGAGGGTCCTCATGTCTATATGATTGTAAAGATAGTTACTATGGATGTATAATCAGTACAACTATGGATAGAGAGATCAGTCTGATGTTAACATTAATATCTATAATGAATACAAACTGAAGAGGAATGATGTTGATTAATATAGCAGCTGAACTGCCATTAAAATGGTGTAACTGGACTAAAAGTATGAATTTATGTTAAATGGTGTCATTTCTGTTGATGGTTGATGCAGGATAGAGCACATGGAGTGGAGCAGGTCCACAGCAGCAGGTCATCCATGATTGTTTGTCAAGGTCACACTAATAATATGTGTGCTGCCTGCAGGAACTACCATGTGTTTCATTTGTTGATCTCTCCAAAGTTAATATCAGGAACTGTAATGATAAAGGAATGAAGCTAAAGGAATGGCTACACTAAGGATCCCAGGCGGATTGTTTGTTGGTCTTTCTGGCCGTGACCTCGTGCTCTCTGCTCTTTCAGAAGTGCTGGTGTGGAGTAACGAGCGCGTGGTCAGCTGGGTTCAGGCCATCGGGCTGAAGGACTATAGCGGGAACCTTTACGAGAGCGGAGTCCACGGCGCTCTGTTTGCTCTGGACGAGACCTTCGATCACAACAGCCTGGCCCTCCTGCTGCAGATCCCCACACAAAACACACAGGTGAGCACTGCAGCGCCGCTGCCACGGTACAGACACCTTAAATCTCATGAAATGTTAGAGAAGTGGTTCATAAGGTTGATTTCTGCTGTGTTTGTTGCATTTATCCCCTTTAAACAGACATAATGGGGCAGACCTTTGAGGTTATATTGTCATTTTTTAAATTACAAATACAAAGGTAAGTCAAGTCTTTAAAACTGAGACTTGTTTAACCGATTATTTCACAATTTTTTTAGATAATAGATGTCTGTGGGGTCCCAGTAACTACAGTTATTGCATTTATGCCCATGTGCTCTGTAAACAGAGGCACCCTGGGATTACATCAAACCTAAAGCTTCTGTCCTGCATGTCATTTCTTATTCTCAATTGACATTTTCCAAGTCTATTCACTGTCCTGTCCTTTAAAGGTAAAAGCCCAAAAAATAAGATCAGCAGATTAATCTTGGAAAAAATGCTGAATAACATGCCTGTTTTTGGTCATAACACTTTTTAAAACACAATTTAAAGGTACAGCATGTAAGATTTGACATTTTTTTTATTAATGTGTTGGTAAATCAACAGATTCTGTTTTATAGAGCAAAAAAAAATAAAAAAAATAAAAATATATATATATATATATACATATATATATATATATATATATATATATATATATATATATATATATACACATACATATATTTGTAGAAGACTACAAACTACTTCACATATTTCTGTAAGAATTCAAAGACAGATATTTTAAAGACAGAAATTAAATATATTGAACTTTATATATTCAAACTTGCATGTAAAAATATTTTGAACAAGTTCAACAGAATTCCTGATAGTTTCAGCCTCACAGGGTTTTTACTGATAATTAAAGTTTATTTTAGTCTTATTTCTGTTTAAATACATAAACAAGAGGTCATAGATACAATTACAGCCAGTTAAAGCTCATTTTTGTTTCTGTTTTCATGGCAAATCTGCCACAGGTTCTACATGTATTTGCTCTTTTATATCTGAAATTATCTGGCGGCCAAGTGGGTAAAATATGTGAGACTTTTACAGCAAGATTTTGTGGAAGTGACGATGTAATAATCCTGTTAAGTTTTTATTTGAACAAAACCTTGTTCACTTGTTGTTTTAATTGTTTTCATAAATTTATTTTAATGAATATCATTAGCTTTTCATTCTTCTAATTCTCCCCATGATATACTCTTCATGATCCGGTGCACACTCTTTATCTCTCTCCGCTGTATTTACTTCCTAAAATTAAATTAAAATGTTGGTGGCAGATGGGAAAAGACCATCTGTTCTGATGTATTGCATGGATATGAATATTGCTATCCCAAAAAAAAATCATTAAATTAGCTGGCAGACTGAAGGACCATTGGGTATGTGGCCCCAGGCTGCTAGCTGCCGACCCCTGAGTTAAATAAAATTAAAGAATCAGATCAGAAGAGCCGGTGTATGCGCTTGTGGACCACATGAGCTGTGACTAAGCCTTGGTAACAGTCTGTCTCCGTCCTCCAGGCCAGGGCGACCCTGGAGCGTGAATACAACAGTCTGCTGGCCATCGGCACAGACCGGCGAATGGAGGAGGTGACAAACACACTCACACACTTCGACACAATCACACACAACTCCAGCACAAACCAACACCTCTCTGATCCTCCAGGACGACGACAAGAACTTCCGCCGAGCTCCGTCATGGAGGAAGAAGTTCAGGCCCAAAGACATGAGGGGGGGGTCGCTGGGCGCGTCCGACACCCTGCCCGCCAACTTCAGAGTGAACAGCAGCAGCAGCAGCGCCGCTTCATCTCCCTCCACACAGCCAAAGAGGAGCCCCATGGACGGTAAGACCAGGCTGCTGACACCAGGAGCATGTTGAATGATTTGCTGCTGCTGATTGATTATTACTTCTCTGTGGGCCCAGAAGGAGCCCAGACTCGTCGTGTACTCTCTGAGTGTGTTCACACCTGGTTTAGAGATCCGTCCTGAAGACCAGGTCTCTGCTGGTCACTCATCTGTTCACTCACTGCCTTAAAAAGGTCTCCAGCAGCTCAGAGGGAGATAAACATTAACAACAGAAGGTAGAAGAGCACAGAGAAACATTTTCAATCCATCAATCAATCAATCAAACTTTATTTATAAAGCACTTTTCACGCATAAAATGTAGCACAGAGTGCTGAACATTCAAGTATACAAGCAGATAAGAGTCAGGTGAAAAATAATAATTAAAATACTACAATAAAATAAAATGAAATAATAAAAAATACAACACCCCACCCACCCAGCCCACATTTAACACAGACAGCCACTCATGCGCACACACACACACACACACACAGGACACTAGTCAGGACTATTCAACAACAGAGGACTGAGGAAACACAGGAGCTAAGACTAAATGGATAAAACCATAATAGGATATATCAAAGGTAATAAAGTGCTAAAAGTTGATAAAAAATAAATAAATAAAACTGTTTAAAACCCAACATTAAAAGGAAATAAGTAAAAAGTGGTTAAACATAAAATAGTAACTCTGAAACTAAAATGCAGTAAAACACGTATAATGCAAATTAAGAGAGTAAAACAAAATTCAGCTAAAAGCCAGACTAAACAGGTAGGTCTTGAGTTTGCTTTTAAAAATATAAACAGTAGGTGCTGCTCTTAGGTCTACAGAGTTCCTTCTGTTCCTCAAAAGGTCTTAAAATGTCTTACATTTAAATCCACGTCATTAAGGTCTTAAATTAACTTAAATTTACTGTAAATTTGCTGTAGGTGTTAAATTTTCAGACAGTGTATTTGTTTGATTAACTTAGCACAAAGACAATGCCGTTAATGAGAGGCTCTGCAATTAATAGTGGTTTTACAGTTCTCCATCACAATACAACAAAATTGAAAAGGTTGTTGATAACAAATGGGAAATTAAGTTTTGATTTCCAATATAGGAGAAAATACATTTTCTACCAAAGAAATGGTTATGACATTTTTACTTTGAGAAAGGAAGAAATATATGATGGATGAAATGTCTTTATATTTACAGTGCTCAGCATAAATGAGTACACGCCTTCAGATTTGTCAGAAAACCTTTAGTTTCCTTTCAAAATCAACATTTTCTATGGCATACTATACCACAAAATACTCCCCCAAATGTGGGCCATTGATTGCAAACAAGGTTTTTGAAGTTGCACACAAAAAAAGTATTTTTCTCAATTTAAGATCAGGATGCAAAAATGAGTACACCCCAACCAAAGGGGTGGGAGCAAAGCTAAATTTTAATTATCATATTATCCTTATTTTCATCTTATGGTTAAAGAAAATGTTGTTAAACTCGGCTTGGTCAAAACTTTGGAAATTGTTCTTTTGTTCATTTAGATATTGATTAATACTTTACTTTTAATAGGGGGTGTACTCATTTAAGCTACACATATATATATCCAGAGAATAAGAATTGGTATTTATTACCATTTGCACATACAAGGAATTTGACTTAGCAAACTGGTGCAAAAACAATCAACATATAGTTAGAATAAGAATAAGAATAAGGGCCAGGAGGAATAAAATAAAGTAAAAAATAGGTAGAATAGTGCAAAACTGACTTGGGACCAGTGATCTCAAAACCAGTCAACGTGTCTGGAGGATAATTTATCCTTTTCTAAGCCCCGCCCCCTCAGGCCGTTTGCTGAACCAGGTGTGAACACGCTCTGCTCTCGCCTCTGTTCTTCTTGAATGGCTTTGCTGCTTTTGCTGTTGATGATGCTGTGACTAACGGCACGTCTCTGCATGTGATTCTGCCAACATGGACACAGGAAGTCAGTCTATACAGAGGCTGGACACTGCCACAGTCAGGACCTACTCTTGTTAACACACAACGGTGAGTCCACGCTCAAACATTCAAGCTCGTGATCTGCCTGGACCTCTCTGTGCCTCAGCTGTGGAGCGCCGTTAGAGCATAGATTTGAAATCAACCATCGTTCAGCTCTAGTAGTACTCAAATTTGGAGTACAGGTACTCCGTTCTGGTCAACTAGTGCACAAGTAGTAAAAAGTGTCACTACTACTACTTGTAGACTTTAAAATGTTGGGGAGAAGGAGATTCAGGCTTCCAGTTGGATTTCTATAATGTTAAAAACCAATCAGGGTGCTGGATTTGGTTATAATCCCTCCTACTACATTTGCATTAGGTGTACTGGTACTACTGGTGAATCTTTTGGCTTTTCCAATATAGTACAGCAGTATTCTAAGAACAGTCTACTAGTACTTCTAGTGAGATATTTTGAGTTCACTTGTAGTACTAGTAAACAAAAATTGTGTTTCACTGGTAAAGGTTATTGGTGCACGAGTGCACGCGTAGACCTTCGTAGTAAAGCAAAATCGTCTAACTAGTAGACAATTTTGTGTTACTAGCACTCCTAGTAAAGCTTTGCGTTTTTGTAGTAACATTTAGATTCACTAGTACTACTAGTAACACAAAAGTTTCTAATAGTAGAAAATTTTGCTTTACTAATAAGGTCTACTCGCACACTGGTATACCAAAAACCTTCACTAGTAAAACAAAATTTTAATTTTCAAGCACTACTAGTAAACTCAAAATATCTCGCTAGTAGTACTAGTAGACTGTTTTTACTCAGCTAGTAGTTCTAGTAAAGCCAAAGGATTCACCAGTAGCACTAGTCAACCTAATGCAAATGAAGTAGGAGGGACTATAAGCAATTCCAGCACCCTGATTGGTTATGTTTTCAAAAGCCAATTGGGAGCCTGATTTTGCTTTTCCCCGCCCCCTTATTATCATATAAGGCTTACTAGTTGTACTAGTGGTAATTTTAAGTACTAGTAGTACTACTTGTTTCACTTTTTGCTTCACTAGTTGACCAAAACTGAGTACATGTACTCCAAATCTGAGTACTAGTAGAACTGCACTACAGTTGATATCACCGATACCAATTTTATGCTCAAACGGCGCTCCATAGTCAGCAGCTCTCAGTCCTCGCTTTAATAACGCACGCTGCTTCTCTCTCTCTCTCTCTCTCTCTCTCTCTCTCCCCGATCCATCCCTCGCTTCTGTCCTCGTCTCCGCCCATCTCTCTTCTCAGTTTATCCTCATTATTTCTATAGGTAACCGCTGGTCTGAGGACGAGGGCGAATTCCCCGCCTTCAAGACCAGGATGATGAACTGAAATGACTTTAAGGACGCTAACTCACCGATCTCAGTATCCCTAGAGGAACCTTTTAGATCTTGTTCTTATATTTATGTAAACCAATGGGACATTTGATTTTTAGAATAATGTGTAATCCCTCTCTGCCTCTGTCCCCTTAATCGACCCTCTTTTTAATGAACTGTCTCCACTGTGCCCGCATTAAGCTGAGCTCTCAGATGTATGTAACTGAATGTTTCTGGAGTTTGTATATTTCTACCAACAGACATTTTATCTAATCTTTTTTATAATCCTGATTCTATTGACCAGATGTATGTTTTTGTTTCCTGTCCTCGATTTGACTCTAATCATTGAATTTTAAGTGACTTTGATCCGTGATCACCCACACCCTCTGCCCTTTGTAACTGTCCTCCTTTTTTTTTTTTATTTGTAGCTTTTACCGCAGTTTTTTGTGTAAATGCAGCTTTTTAGGTCAACTTGTGAATATCAGAGAAAACGTGCTGGAGATATCAGACTTTTTCACAAACTGATCGACACTGTGAGTCAGCCACCGCCCATTTAAGAGAGGCTGCTGGCGACGACACATATCATGTGAAATACTCACTAGGGCTGGGCAATGTGCACAAAAACCATATCTGTTTGGTTTTTTTTTTTTTTTTTTTTTTAACAAAACGTATCTGGATTTTTTCTGTAAAGATCAAAATGATTGACACAAAATCAGAATGATAAACTTTTGAAATTAGTCTGGTCAAAAATTGAATTTAGTGATTGCTGTTTTGGTGGCACGATGGAGCAACAAGGTTGCTGATTCGAACCCCTTGTCAGTGGAGTCTTCATGTTCTCCCTGTGCATCCATGGGTTCTCTATAGGCACTCCCGCTTCCTCCTAAAGACCAAATACATGCCCATTAGGTTGACTGGTGACTCCAAATTGCCCTTAGGTATGAGTGTGAGGGTGAATGGTTGTCCATCTCTCTATGTGGCACTGTGATTGGTTGTGGGTGTACCCAGCCTCTCGCCCGATGATAGCTGGGATAGACCCAAACCCCCCCCCACACAATAAAAAAAACAAAAAAGCAATTACCCATCGGTTTGGACCACAAAGTGTTTGGTGAGGGAAGAACCTTTCAAAGGCATATCCAGCAGGTGATTGGTCAGTCACATTCATTTCAGGCCAATCAGATAATGTCTAAGCGGGCGCTACTGCCACGGTGTAAAGGACAGAACTTAAGCCATGTCGTAGAGCAGAACAAGTACTTTTAGTGTTGTTTGTTTTTCATTTAATAAAGCAATGTGGTCCAGATCTGACAAAACTGCTGCTGAAGCTGTTAGCATCCATGCTAATCTCTGTACGAGAAGCTGTCTCGCTCGTAGCTGATGCGACCGTCCTGCTTTGGGCTAGTTATCGTAGATTAGAGCTTGGCAAGATGGATCAGCCTGATCACAATGAATCAGGAGGATCCAGCTGAACTGCAAGGAGTATTCCTGGAAGAAAATGCTCAATATTGGACCTTTTTGTCCTTTTGGTATCAAATGGCTCTCAGAATTACTTGGTTTTAACAAACTATGAAAATATTCCATATTTACAATTTTTATTGATCATTATTGTCTGTGGTTCCTGAAGGCCTTACTTCATTTTATTTTAGTTTAGTTTTTTTCCCAAATGCTGGAAAAGTCTAAAGAAAAATAATTTTAATCCAAAAGATCTATCATTATAAAAGATATTGTTTTGCCTTGTATCTTGTTTGAAAAACATATCATCATATCATAAAAACAGGACATATTGCCCAGCCCTATGCTCTGTTTTCTTTTCTCTTCTTTACTTTTCATAACTGCTAAACCAAAATGAATCTCTTAAGAATTAAAGCCATATTATCAGTAGCAAAGATAAAAACACAGAGGGCTTCTTTCTGATGCAAGTCGAAGCAGACCCGGAGCTTCTCTCTCTCTTGTTGTTCTTGCATGCGGAAACGTCTCCACATCCCTGTCCCCGTCACAAACCCTTTAAAGAAAACCTTCCTCACCTCTGGAGACGCGTGCACACTCAGGCTCGGACTTGAATCAAACTGAAGAGCCAGGCGTACACGGACTCCTTCGATGGACCAACTTCACTGAGGCCTCAGTCGATCCCCGCTTGGACTGGAGGCGGCGCGATCCACCCAGCAACCTTTTAGACTCTTTGTACGAAGACTTCATATCAAGCCTTATTGTTTCTTCTCTGTCGTCTCTTCTTATTTATTATCACTCTCCCACCTCCTGTTTGTCAGCTGTACTTCATAGTTTGCTCCTCTGAATGTAGCGGAAACCCCTCCCGCCTACATTCGTCCCGTCTTTGCTCTAAACACCGGTTCCTCCGTCAACCAGGAGCCGAAGGTTTTCTGTAGTCAAAACTAAACGTAGAGATGCTTCTTTTGTTTGTGATTTTTAGTCATTTATGCACAATGCAAATCATGTTGCTGTTTTATTCCTGCTCTTCCCGTTGAATCTTCTGATCTTGTAACAATGATGTACAGTCTGAGTACTTATAAACTATTTTTATCACAATATTATTTATTGCTTACTTTCAATAAAATACTGAAACTTATTTTCCACGGCAGAGAAACCGCCTGAGACTCCTCTTTTCAGCATCACAGCTTTTCAGGTCCTGGTTTTGTGGGGTTGTATGGGGCACAATGCACTGGCTCAAACATTAGCCACAGAGACGGAGATCAAATCTGTACAGAAATAGTCGGCACAGAAGCTAGAGCTATATATACCTGCACATGGGGCCACCTTCTCTTCATAATTTAACCCTTCAGAGATCCTCAGGACATTTTGTGACACTCAGTTTTAATGTGCAAGCCATTTTGTCTGTGCTGAATTAATATAGCTCAAATTTACCAGAGGGTATTCAGTTTTTTTTAAATATTAAGAACTGTTGAGTCGGTTCCTTAAATTATCCTTAATTGGCTAAACTACACAAAAACTGGCACATTTGATCCCAATGACAAAAAATGTTCCATTGAAAAACATTGAAAATTCCATTTTTAATCCAACATTTACCTGAACGTTAACTCATGCATTCCTTTATGTTAAGATTTCATTTTAATAATGCATCAAATCAATGTTACTGCCAATCATTGCCCATCTCAGGGCTGATTAATAGTGATAATCATATATTTCTTGAAATGTGTCTTTAAAATTGTTTCAGGTTTTGGATTTTTTTTATTTTTTTGAATAAACGTGCTGGCATAAGGTGCTGGCATTTTTTGTCCCTCGGATCAGAAGAGGGAGTTTTGTTTTTAATCTGACACTGCAGAAAAAATAATGCATTTTAATAAATGTTGCTGCCAATCATTGACCCATCTTAGGGCCTAATTATAATCAAATACTACTTGAAATGTATTTAATGGAAATTATTTTAGATTTTTTATTTTTAAGTGGAGATATGTAGACAAACTGGCCTTCAAAGGGTAAAAAAAATATGTTTAAAAATATTTGGTATGTATATTTCAGGCTGAAGTAGTTTTAAAATGCTAATTTAAGGTTGGAAAAAATGATATATTACGTTTACAGCAGTTATTGTGAAGGTGACATTTTTTTGTCATTTAGGACAAATTTATTTTATGTACCTCCACCAACTTTTTCACCACTGAGCTGCTTTGTTGTGGCACTGTTTTGGTACACAGTACAGCAAATGTGTCTCTCGGCCAGCAGCGCTGACCACAAGAAAAAACTGCTACCAAACTGGGTAGGTGGGCAATTTTTGCACCAAATATGGCCGCCATTTACTTTGAATGCTTGTGAAGACTTCTATACTCTAGAGCTGTGGTTCTCGACTGGTCCAGCTTCAGGACCCACCATCACCCCTTAATGACAAACGGATACAAATTGAGTAAAATTTTCAACTTAAATTTATTTAACTGAAAAGATGCTGCAGTTTGAACCCGAGATACTACAGAACATCACAGCATGTCAATAAAAAACTAAGTTTTATAATAAACCAAAATGAGCAGCATGTGGCGACACTAGAGAGAGAAATATATGCTTCACATTCAATTAGCTGCATTTTAATTACAACGAAGTTTCGAGAATATAAATGTAACTGTAGCTGTCATAACTCTGCATTAGTGGACATATACTGAACAGCTCTGTATTAATAATATTCAATCAGCAGCACTGAAAAAGCCAATAATCATGAAGCTGTTACACAAAACCCTTAAGTCTCTTTACTGACTCAGAGCTTTCATTCACAAACATGAAGCAAAAAAGTCCAGCTACAGAGAAGTTGTTCCAAAAAGACTTAAAAACATGTAGCTTTAGCTGAGTACCTACTTACATAATATATAACAAACACTGTACTATTAAAATGTTTGTTTATTAGCATTACAGGATATTATCGCCACCTTAATGTGAATAGACGGCGCTCCACTGCCTAAAAATCCCCTTCAAAATCAAAGCACATGATTTTTTCATAACTTTTTTTTTTTTTACCCAGGTAAAGGCTTGCAGCCCATTGGAAAAGGGTCTGCGACTCACTTTTGGGTCCGTGACCCACCAGTTGAGAATCATTGCTCTCGAGTTCACACAGGAGAAACTTTTGTAGACGGAGTCAAACAGGTCTGAATGAAAATGGAGGAAGCTGATCTGAGAACTGCAGGACCAGAGAAACAACCCTAAATGGGAAAAGTGTTATACATAATTGATAGATGGATGTATCAAAATATAAAATATATGATTTATTATATCTGCGTGAATGTTTTGAGACTGAATATGCAAAATACAATCAACTTACGAATGCTGTCAAATTCCATCAATAAATCTGAAGACATTTCTCTTTAAGAAAGCCTATCCCCGACTCTACTGCTCCTGTCTCTATTGACTTCCTCATGGTTTATTTTTTATTGATTTTTAAACTTGCTTTTCAGTGTTTTAAAATTGAGTTTTTAACTGATGTTTTTTAATGTTGTGTTACTATTGTTATCTTACCACTAGTTAATTATGCTCTGTTTCATAACTTTACATTTGTTTCAAATATAAAGTTCATAACAAATAAGAAATAGTATTATTGAGATGTCCTGATGTTATTTTTAAAAATGTTTGATAAAGTAGATTTTTTAAAAAGTACAGATCTTTGAAATTTGCTACATGAAGATAATCTTTTTAACACAAATTTGAGGTCAAATAAGATTTTTTAAAGCTCTCAGAATACCTAATAATTTAGATACCTGCACACGTTAATGTCTGGTAACAGGGCATTCTCTGCCACGTGAAAATTTTTTTCAAAAATAAATGAGTAATAATAGGTATTACTTCTTCCCACTCCTTTTCAGATGTGTAAATCATAGTTTCATTTTCATATTTCATATTATTTCATATTATTATTATTATAAAGATGTCTTTTTATTTTTAAAAATGTTTGATTGATGAAATTGATTTTAATATGAAAACAGAACCGATTTTTTTTTTTAGTGCTAAATGAAGACAATCATGTCAACATAAATGCAATGTTAATAAGATATATTAAAGCTCTTAGAATATGGAATAATCTAGATACCTGCATAAATAAGTATTACTTCTTTCCACACCTTTTCGGACATGTAAATTATTGTGTTCGTTTTCATATTTTGTCTGTTTTTTATTGTATTGGAATGTTTATACACTATTGTATGATTATTTTCCCGTTTACTTTTTTTTCTTTTTTTTTTAACATGTCACGATATACATGTCCTGAGCTTCACCAGTATATTTTTTTTAGATTAGAGATTAGATTAGAAAGAACTTTATAAATTCCTTTTGGAAACTCCCTCAGGGCAGTTAGGATTATATATATATATATAAGATAGATATAAGACATAAGAAAGACATATAGACATAAACAAAAATAAACAGTAAGCTACAGTAAAGCGTAAGCCCCGCCCCCTGTGACGTCACCTCTGGCAGAGCCCTGGATACTGGGAGAGCCCGGAAGAGCGGATTCCTGAAACGGTTTCTCCATCAGAGCTGGAGGTCTGACGGCACCGCATCCGCCAGAGAAGGGACTTACTCACCTGTAGAGCCTGTTTGGAGCCTCATCTGTCGACTAAGGTGAGTGCGAGCCCCAGAAAGCACGGACGCTAAAATGTCTACCTGTGCGAGCTCACCGGGCGCGCGCCAGCTCCCTTAATGATTCCAGAAGGCGTGTTAGCATGTTAGCATTAGCCGCGGCTAGCTGTGAAATCTGGAACAGGAAATACCAGAGGCAGGCAGCACTGAGAGGGGTTTTATTCTTTATTCTCTGTTAATTTAGGACATTTAACCTCGTTTATCGAAATTTAAAGCACCTATCACATTCACAGAAGCATTTACGGGACAGCCATCCTCATTTTTAAGCCTGTCCTGCTCATTTTTAGGGTAAAACTCGCACACGTAGACGAGGCTGCTCCCATTAATGGACGCACCGACGGTTAATTAAATGCGTTTTAATTGGAAAAATAAGCACATATCCCCTTAAAGACTGTATGACCATGTTGGCCTACTTTTAGTGGAAGTATAACCCATATTCACATAAAGTAGGTTGACGTTCCTTTACGCAAATAACGTAACTGCATCAAAGTAACGCGTTTCTGCACGTTACTCAGGCTTTTTGCACATCAAACGCAGACATTAGTGTATTTTTAATTGTCTTTATACAGTCTGACTGGATAACAAAGCCTCATGTGTTAAAGATTCGGGCTTTAACAGCTCATGGGTGTGGTTTTGTTGTAGATATTCCTCCTGTCATTCACCTAACAGTCCTGAATTCACTCACTTCCTGGTCCTCCAAGTCCCTCTGAGGTGAGTGAAGCCACGTCTCCTGCAGCCTCTGATTAAACACAGATGCTGATGATGCCCACATTGTGCTGAGTCAGGAGGCAGTTTTACTACAGAGGGCCATTGTCCCACTTTTATGCCAATGTGAACACACAAACACACCATTCAGGAGGACTGTCAACATGTCCAGCTCCCCATAATGAGGGATGGACCCAGAATCACAGGTTGTGATGTTTTAGGATTAATTTATTTTGCACTGTGTTACAGCACACAACAACAACAACAACAAAAAGAGGGTCAGTCCTAAGACAGAGACATCAGACCCAGTTTCGTCATGATAATTCAGCATTCTAGCATTCAATAAAGGGTTATTAGATGTTTCATTTTATCCAAGTGTAACCCATGACTTCAGAAATTCAAGGGAACATAGAAAATGCCTTATACTACACTTCATATTTTAGTCCACTAAGTTGACAGTAGATTTCATCGACTAAAATGTTGTGAAATTTCATCAACTAAATCTAGACTAAAATTAAAGCAATTTCGATGACTAAATTATGACTAAAATTAAAAGATATTTTAGGCAAAAGACCAAAACTAAATTAAAAAGTGCTGTCAAACTTAACAGTGGAAACAGATGTGAAGAAAGAAAAACAAGATTTTATTCTTTAATAACACTTTTGATTTATGAAAGTGCACATTGAGTGATGAGGAGAACAGTTCATATGGTCAAAATATTGGCACAAAATTTTAATATCTGCCAATACTGATCATCGACTTTTTAGGCAAATATCTGCAGATACCAATATTGGTCTGATAACACTGTGCATCCCTAAATACTCAAAAAATCATTTTGGCCTTGTAGTTTCCAAACTTTGTTTGTCTAAGGCTGGCGTCTATAACCTGTATCTCTTTTGTTCCACTAGTTTCTCTCTGGTCTTGTAAAAAAACAGTGAAAAGCACTTTTTTAGTTGTATTTAAATTTATATTTCTTAATGTTATTTCCACATGGTTTCATCTAGCATCATCCTGTAGCTGCCTGATGTGCATTCTTTTTATTAAATCATTAAATGATGTTTATTATGTTTAATATCTTATCAATGAAGCATATCTTGTGTGTCTTGTTAGCCTCTTTATTACCTTAAGTCACTTGAAAGAAGAGCAAAACAAAATCTGACCCTTCCTGTGTTGTTGTTAAGAATAAATTGTTCAGATAATTTAGACAATATTTTGATGTACTTACTTTATCATTTAAATACTCAAATGTGTTTTGCGACTCTTGGAAGAATTTTGGCAGGGAGCGGCAGCAAAAAGGTCTCTTTTGATCAAAAGGTTGCAGACCCCTGGTCTAAGGCATACCGAACACTTAGTCCAAATCTTAAGGCGCACCATCTTCGTATTTATTTAGAAAAGCTTCTTAAAGGTGTAGTTGCATGTCATTGGTCTCTATTAAGGAGGCATGATATTAGATTTTTTCTGATATGCTAATATTCCCAAAGTTATTATCTTCTACTGGTATTTTTTTCCTGTGTCCTGTGACAGAGCATCAATCTATCAAACTAGTGCTGCACAAACTAGGGGTTTGATATTGGTATTGGCAGATAATAGACTAAAAAGTTAAATATTGGTATCTGCAGATATGAAAAATTCTGCTGATATTTACAGCCAATATATCTGCCATACATATCCCTTATGAATGTACCAAAATGCTTCACCTCATTTTCACTTAATGTCCACATTAAGACACCAAAAGTATCATTTTTAGAGAAAGAAATTCTTTTTTCCTTGCTTCACTAATGTTTTTTATGCACATAAAATGTCACAGAATAAAGACTGCAAACTTTGTCCAAAAAATATTGGTACCGATGTCATTATAGGCAGTTATGAGTTCAGAAATTTTGGCATATCGAACATCGGCAAAAATCCATCATCGTGCCCCCCAGCCTAAACATTCATCAGGTCGTTTAGGCAGGAATATAAACTCCAGGCACATCTGCATTGTGCATCAAATTAAGCCAAAGCCATACCTTTCTTCTGTGGACTTGATGAAAAAACTCAGGTAGTTTTACTCCAGACTGATGACATACTGGCTTCTGCAGCAGGAAAAATCCTCCTCATCTGCTCTCAATCAATCAGTCTTTTATTTGTATAGCGCCAAGTCAAAATAAGTTTAGACACTTAACAATAGAGCAGGCTGAAGACGTACTCTTCATTTTATAGATACACATACATGCATTTTTAATAATAAATACATTTGTATGTAAACACTCATACATCCAGAGACCCATTCAGACAGAGGCAAATGGACTAAAAATAAGAATTTATGATAGCGACAAACCCATGGGTGCCTAGACCACACCTTATTAAACAAGCCTAACAGGCCTTAATGAGTGGATATTAACAGCTTTGTCATGATGTGTTCAAAGTCAGCTCAGAAAGAATGATAAATTGATTAAAAATTGTCATTGTGACATATTATATATTTTCAGGAAGAGGAAATAGTGATTTTGTGTATAATAACTAAGACAATTTCAGTTGTTTGAAGGTCAGATTTGTTTGTTTCTGCAGGACTGTAAAGTAGATAAAAAGGTTTTGCTTATGGGTAGAAAGCACTCAAAAGTGTGTTGATTCTGTATTTGTTTTATATCACAAACTGCATCAGGGATGTTTATGAAAAAGGCTTTCTTCCTTCAAAGTAAAAGATTGACATTTTTAGGATTGAAAAATAGTTTTTTGTCCTCAGTAAGCTCCTGTAAAATTTGCTGTTAATGCCTCAGAATTGAATGAAATAAAAATGATGAAGGTTGGCAAACCCAAACCAAACAGATAATCATGACCAGAACATCAAACCGTGGGCTTAGTGTGATGTTTGAACTCCAGTTTATTCATATTTACTGGTTGTACAGTAAGTCTGCCTTGATATTGGCCTGTAAGCTTTGTTAAATTCTCCTCAAACAAGGTCTTTGCCTTTGTCATGTACTTTTTATCTCACTTTATTTGTTTATTTCTTTTTCAGCTTGTTGCTCTAAAAATGTGGAAGTCAGCAGCAGGACAGTCCATCAGTGTTTCTGTGGACGATGGCGGGGACGACTGGGAGACCGACCCCGACTTTGAGGTACCAACTCGCCCTCCATACTTCTCCTTTTTCCTCAGGTCTGCACGATACCTCTTTTAACCTTCATTTGACCTTTCTCCAGAATGATGTGTCGGAGAAGGAGCAGCGCTGGGGGGCGAAGACGGTGTCCGGCTCAGGACATCAGGAGCACATAGAGTGAGGAAGCAGACAATCCTGTGGTACCAAAGGCAGCAGATATTTGTCCCTAACTCCGTCCTGTCTTTGTGCAGCATCCACCAGCTGCGTGAGACGGTGTCGACGGAGCACACCAGCCTGAAGCAGAAGGAGCTGGAGACCATGCCCAAAGCCTCGCATGGGTACGGGGGGAAGTTTGGTGTGCAGCAGGACCGGATGGACAAGGTGAGAGGGAGCATGAGGCGCAGATTTCCTCTCATTTTGTTTTGGTTTGTTTTTGTTTATCACCATAATCTGATTAGTTTGTCCTTCTGTCAGTCCTGAAAATTCAACATGCAGTCAAACATCTCCCTCCTGGTTCAGCTGGATTCCTTGTAGCTGACTGTAACTTGATCCTTGGATCGATTCTGTTTTTATCCTCTTATCACCACTTTTCAGTCAGAGCAACAAACACAAACCACGGATCAATCTGGGCAATAATCAGTGTTTATTTGGAGTAGCCAGTTATCACTCCAGCGCTGCTTTTCCTCTTCGAACTTCAGTCATGAAACAGCAGATTTTATATTTTAATGTTTCTGCACTCAGAGACAAAAATAGCTCCCTTGTCTTTCCAAATGCTGGTGAAAATTTAATGTTGCAACATCATCACAACATTATTATCACTGAATGTTTACTTTCATAAATCAAAATTATAGTTTATTTAGGAATAAAATGTTTTTCTTGCTTCACATCTGTTGCTAACCTTAATGGACTGTGACCATGGAAGGATGGACACCAGTGTTTACCTGTTGACCAATTTTGACAGCACTTTCCAATTTAGTTTTAGTTATGTCTTTTAGTTTTAGTCATAATATAGTCAATATAACTTGTCTTAGTCTAGTTTAAATTGATGAAATTTCACAAGGTTTTAGTCGATAAAACCTAAAAAAATCTACTAAATCTACTGTACATTTAGTCGACTAGAATATGAAGTGTAAAGGGTAAGGCATTTTTTATGTTTCCTTGGATTTCTGAAGTCATGTTTTACACTTGGATAAAATGAAACATATAATAACCCTTTTGAATGCTGGTAAAGTTTGAACGCAAAAATTAACAGAAACAAACAGTCAACCTGCTCTACATGAATATATCAATTCATAAAGAGAGGAGCTCTGATTGGATCGCTCCACAACTTATCCCACCACCACCAAGCTAAGGCAGCTGTGATTGGATGTCCCTCTTAACTCATCCAACCTTTCCACACAACCAAAGTAGCTGTGATTGGATATATTCCTAACTTGTCCCTACTTTCTACATTACCAAATTAGGTCTGATTGGATTAAGTCTCTGTCAAACATTTTCATCTAGTTTTTATTTGTTGATGGAAAAGTCAGTTAATTTAGCTTTAGGTTTTGTCCCTGTGCACTTGTTTTTTATTAGTTATTGTCTAGTTTTTGTCAGCGTAAAAAACATGAAGAATGCATGTATTTCTATGTATAAACTTGAAACAATACCATGTATACGGCTGATTTAACAAATCAAACACTATAATACAACATACTACAATACAAACACTAGTCAGAAGTGCTAATAAATAGAATATTACAGGAGCTTAATAACTGTTTACACCCAGGGCAGCCATCTTCGACTGTCAACTCGGGGGTGGTAATCCCGAATACAACTTGAACGCAGCATTAGACAAAGAAACATACACGAGAAAGAAGAAACAGAGGCTGAAATAACTGCTGATCAGGTGTTTGGTCTGACCACCAACCAGAGCAGATAAACACTGACTTTGCTCTTTTTATTCACTGAACTCTTCATATTTGTGCTTCATCCTGTGTTTTTATTGGCTGGTTGTGTTTGTTGCACCATCACTGAAGAGGGCTGATGCCCATTTTGATTTCCTGTAGCTGAATCTGATCCTGCTGTTTCATTTCTTCTGCCTGTGTTCAAAGAGAGCTCTTGGTTTAGCCCACGTTTTCACAGATATCAGGGCCTCGGGGTCCGCGGAGCTTCAGCAGCAGTGTTTACATCGGTGTGTTTGAGAGAACAGGCTGAGTCAGTTTCACGCTCCATACTCTTTCCTGGCGAGCAGCTCTGTCCGTCCACACCTTTCTGTCTGTGGGCCGTGAATGTGATGACCCTGCACTGTTTACGCCACAGTGTGTGTGTGTGTGTGTGTGTGTGTGTCAACACCTCTGAGCGCTGGCTGCTGAACTCTCCTCGTTTGATTCACTTCTCCTCCGCTGCCCTCATGTGATTTTTCTTTGTGTGTCTTGACAGTCTGCTGTGGGTCACGACTACCAGAGTAAGCTGTCCAAACACTGCTCCCAAACGGACACATCGAGGGGCTTCGGGGGGAAGTTTGGGGTCCAGGCCGATCGTGTTGACCAGGTTTGTCTCCTCCAGGTCACAGCTTGATGCTACTGTAACAACTGGGGATTATTTTTATCTTTATTAAACTTAAATTTACAATTTTCAAAGAATAAACTTAAACAATTAAGCACTTTACTTTTAGGAAAATGATTAGTGCAAAACTTTTCAACTTAGAGCTACTTCAAATAACTTTGATTTATTAAAGGGAATGTAATTTCATTAAAGTAAATTAATTCAACTAAGAAGATTATTTTCAGTTTAGGTAATCAATCAATCAATCTTTATTTGTATGGCACCAGTTCATAACAAGACACTTTACAATAAAGCAGGCTGAAAACATACTTTTCATTTCATAGATACACATATATACAAATGCATATAATAAATATATTTATATATACACATGCATACATCCAGAGATGCATCCATCCAGGTGGAGACAAAAGGACTAAAATCACATTTGTCTCTGCTGAACATAGATTCAGTCAATCCATCTTTATCTGTATAGCACCATATTTGTCTTTGTTGAATATAAATGTATAAAAGGTAAGCCCCTTGAGATGTGGCATCTCATTTTCAAGAGGGTCCTCATGTCTATATGGTTTTAAAGACAGTTACTATGGATGTATAATCAATACAACCATGGATAGAGAGATCAGTCTAATATTAACATTAATATCTATAATGAATATAATCTGGAGAGGAATAATTTTGATTAATAAAGCAGCATCTAGCTGAACTGCCATTAAAATGGGTCTAAAAGTATGAATTTATGTTCAGGTAACTCAACAGTAGTTTAACTTTTAGTCAAGGTAAATTAAATTCAATACACGTCTGGTTAAGTTGTTTACAACATTAGATTCAATTGAATTACAAAGGTTCAGTGCAAAACAAAAGTATGGTTTTAAGGGGAAAATAATGTAACTAAATAAACTAGGTTTGACTCAGGAAGCTCAAAATGAAGGTGTGTAATCAGCACTGAGGCAGAAATGAGTTAAAAAATAATAAATTATATTATTATACAGTTATAGGTTTCAACTAAAGAAATACAATTCAAACTATCAAACGCACAAATAAACCCATAATTAAGTCCTTTAAAGAAAATAGGGGAAGCCTTTTTCCTCTTTGAGGGGAAAAACTTGATCAGGTATGTGAGGTGAGTGATGTGGGGTGTGGATCTCTCATACTGGGGAGGGAAACCAAAAGTCCATGTTGCTAGCTCGCCATCCTTTGTCTTCAGTCTTCATATTTTTGTTACGGGGAAAAAATCCCCGACCTAAAAGAGGTTAAAATCAATGATAATTACTTCACAAAAGTTAAAACAAACAATCTGAAATGAATCACGTGCCGCATATACCATGGGCACGATAGATAAACATAATAGACTTAAACAGAAGATAGAGATAGATAGATAGAATTTTTTATTGTCATTCAAAATATGCACAACATGTGCACACATGAAAGAAATTTCATTGCAAAATGGCTCAGATAGCAACACTTAAGGCTCAGGTACTTAGAATGAAGTAAATGTTTAAAAACAAAAAAGTATTAAAAAAAAAAATCAGAAGGTATAAAACAGTCAGTAAATATATTAAAGTGATGAGAGTATAAAAATTAAATAGTAACCAGAGAAAAGTGCTGGAGTGCTTAGAACAGGAGTGAGAACAACTGGATTACTGCACTGAAATATTTCTGAAATTATTGCAGAATACCACTGGATTATTGAATTAAACTATTGCACAATTGCACTAGGTTATTGCACAGATGCATTAAATTATTGCATAGCTGCATTAAATTATTGCAGTTATATCACTGAAAGTTTGCAACTGAAACATTGCACAGAACATAAACACAAAAATAAACCTCTGTCAAGAAAAATAAATTAACATAAAGTAACTGGAATTAATTCTGGGTGTGTGGAGGTTCATAGGGCCACTCAGACACAGCAAACAGTTAAATAACGTGGGTTGCACTATAGCTTAACCCACAGTTCAAAACAGGTCCAGATAAAGCCTTATTAGAGAAATAGAGAAGTTATAACGTTAACTCTTGTTGCTGCCTATGTGATAACTCTTCTGTCACCTGTTATGTCCATTTCATCAGCCAGAATCTTTAGGATCGTCTCTTCAGCGCTCAAAAACATGTGGGAAAGCAATCTCTTCTCGGCCTCAAAGGAGATATAAACCACAACTCCTCTCTGAATCAGTCTGTGCAGCTGTTCTTTTATATGTTTATTAGATTTTTAGCATTTTTACTGGACATAAACATAAAGTTTCGGCTCATATATACATCACAATTCAAACTAAAATTCATACGGGTGTTGGGCTCAGGGTTACAAGCTTACCAAGCCTCTTGTAAGGATAGTGGAAATATTTGGACCAGTGTATGCCAGAAGGGTTTTCCCGTATTCATCTCTGGAATGTAGTTTACACGTTAAGTAGTCCAGTGGGACTTATTCTACTCTCTGCCTTTGTACTTTGGAGGAACTTTATCTGTGCTCCAACTTGGTAAATTGGTGCAAAAACAATTAACATATAAGTAGAATAAGAATTAAAAAATAAGGGTCAGGAGGAATAAAATAAAGTATAAAACAGGTAGAGAATAGTGAAATTTTAATTTAGGTATATATGAAAAATATACAAAACGTGCGATAGATGCAGAAAAATAACAAAAACACAACCAACAGTTTATGCAAAAGGTACGGTGAAGGAGCTGTACAATTGAGCACTGATCTTTTTAACAGTATAAATATGATATAAATAATGATGCAGTGTACAAAAAAACACTGTCTAATTCAACATTTAGAAATAAACTGAATCTGCTGGTTATTTTTGGTGGAGCTGGCAATACAAAATAAATTGTGGTGTGAAATAATTTTAATGGGTCTTTTTGGTATAATAAGGATGTCCAAGCCCTTGTCATAAATAAAAACTTGAATAAAGTAGTCTGTAGACAGACAGTAACAGAAATGTTCATTATCAGTGCATCCTTAATAAATCAGTCTGTAGAGTAACTCTGTCTCTCCTTCTTCAGTCTGCTGTTGGATTTGAGTATGTCAGCAAGATGGAGAAACATGCCTCACAGAAAGGTAATGCCTCATATAAACCTTTTTTTATTGTCTGTTTTAGTCAAAGATGATATTTGGTGCATTTCCATCTATGGCACGGGCTCAGCTCGGCTTGACTCTACTCAGTTTTGGTATCAGGCACTTCGTTAACAGGACTCTCCAGCCAATCAGCAGTAGGAATGTAACATTACACTTAGACTTACTGTGAGTGTGGGAGCACATTACTGCTCATCTTCTCCATGTAGAGTGTGATGTCTTGGCTCATTGGAGCATTTATTCTCTCAGCAGGAGTTTCCTCATCCCTGTGCTCCGACTCACAGGCACAAAGGCAGCAGAGCAAAAGCAGAGAGAAAGAGCAACAGTGAATGAAGTCTGTCTGTGCTCTATGGAAAGCCGTTTGAGCATAAAATTGATATCAGTGATATGAACCGTAGTTCAGCTCCTCTAGTACTCAAATTTGGAGTACATGTACTCAATTTTGGTCAACCAGTGCACAAGTAGACTTTACTAGGGAAGCAAAAAGTGTCACTATGATACTAGTAGACTGGTTTGGTTCTGCCAGTACTACTAGTTAGAACAAATCTGAATAAGGTGATCAGGGAATTTATCAGCAAAATGACTAATGATATCGATTCCTTGTCGTTATTCTCAACCAGAATTGATTTTCGATTTCCATCTCTACCAGAGACAACAATGTCAAACACATAACTCCAGGTATTTAAAGCCAGGCTGCGTAGATGAATCCTTCTGCAAGTTACATGTGTTTCCACTAGTACTACTAATAGATCAGATGGCTTTCAAAAATATTACAACCAATCAGGGTGCTGGATTTGGTTATAATCCCTCCTACTTCATTTGCATTAGATCTGCTAGTACTACTAGTGAATATTTTGGCTTTACTTGTACTACTAGTAGACTTACTAGTACCTTACTAGTAACACAAAATTGTCTACCAGTAGATAATTTTGTGTTACTAGCACTACTAGTAGACTTAAAAAATTTTACTGGTCAAAACTCAGAGCTTTAGTAACAAAATTGTGTACTAGTAGATGATTTTGCTTTTCTCATAAGGTCATCTCTCTCAGTAGTGTGCCAAAAACCTTTACTAGTAATATAAACTTTTTGTTTACTATTACTACTTGTAAACTCAAAACTCCACTGGTAGTACTAGTAGACTGTTTTTAGTCTACTGGTAGTATTAGTAAAGCCAAAAGAGTCACTAGTAGTACAAGTAGACCTAATGCAAATGAAGTAGGAGGGATTATAACCAAATCCAGCTCCCTGATCGGTTGTGATACTTTTCAAAGCCAACAAGATGCCTGAATTTGCTTTTCCCTGCTCCCTTATTAGCATATAAGGCTTACTAGTAGTACTGGTGAACATTTTTAAGTCTACTAGTAATACTAGTAAACCCAAAATGGTCGACTAGTAGCACTAGTAAACATTTTTTGATCTGCTAGTAGTACTAGTGACACTTTTTGCTTCACTAGTACAGTCTACTTGTGCACTAGTTGACCAAAATTGAGTACAAATACTCCGAATTTGAGTACTAGTAGAGCAGAGCTATGCTTGATATCACTAATATTATTTTTATGCCCAAACCTTAATGCTCAATGCTGAAAATCCTGCAGTTCACACGTGTGTTGAACCGTTGACATCATACCAAACAGTTCATTGTTGCATCCTTAGTAATCAGTCTGTCTGTACATCACATTTTAGTTCAAGCTCAACTTGCTTGGAACCTCAGCGAAGTCCCAGGTACAAACTGATGGAAAATCAAAAATACACATGTAGAGTCAAGGAGAGTTGAGCAGATCCGACTTTGTAGAAATGCACTGTTTTGGTTCAGTTTGGCACCACAGTCCCGATTACTGCTCTATCCAGCACCACATTCAGAGGAAACGTTTGCATTGAATTAATCGTCTCTAGTGTTTTACAGTTTAAGCTACAGATTGCAGGAAACACGTTTATTGCCTCTAAACAGTTTGATCACAGCTGCTGTGCACAGCTCCCTGATCTCTGCTCTGCCAGCTTCTCACTGCACAGAAACATCCGAACAACAGAGCTATTATGCATGCTAGAGAAGCTGCTGGTTGTTTTGTGGTGCATATTGAGTCACAGTGCTCTTCTTAAGAATCTAAACATAAATATATCAATTGTTTAATTTGGCTTCTTGCTCCAGGACAGGAGATTTTAAATGCTTAACATCTATAGAGCGTATTTTCAGCTTTTTGATGAGAAGTCGTGGAACAAAGCGGATGGTTTTCTCCTTGACAGCCTCACTCCTTTGAGAGTCCACTCTGCTTCTTAGCTTGTAGTATTTAAGGCTGCGTTTTCATGTTTGCATATGACCATCACATTTGTTTTGCTTTCATTCCCTGCAGACAGACGCTGAACATTCGCCCAATTCCACTGCCTCCTCAGTAGATTCAGGACTGAATAAAATGTGCAGACATATTTATTTTTGCATCACCAGGAGGACATGAGTAGCCTAAATATGCCTGATAATCGAGTTTATATCAAAAAGCAGGATGTGTCTTAGTTTGTGAAACATCTGTCTGTGTAAATGAGGAATGTGGAATTGGGCCGCTGCTTGACCACTGCCTACCATGCTGCTTCACCCTCTTATTTGCCCCCTTGCCCCCACCCTTGCTTTGCTGTGTAGACTACTCCACTGGGTTTGGGGGGCGCTACGGCGTGCAGGCAGACCGCGTCGACCAGAGCGCCGTGGGCTTCGATTACCAGGGCAAAACCGAGAAACACGAGTCCCAGAAAGGTTTGTGTAGAATCCCATTAACCAGGAGAGGAGCGGCCCGAATGTGGCTGATGGTTACACACCAACACACACACACATGTACACATATATATATATATATATATATATATACATAGGCACTTATACAGACTCTGTGGTCTGACTCAGTAAGCGCAGGTCCTGACAAATCCTGTTATCAGAATCAGAAATACTTTAATAATCCCCAAGGGGAAATTCGGTTTTTTCAGTTGCTCTGAACCTCAGTATAGCAGGAGGAATGTCAAACAAAGACATTAAAATAGATAAGAGCATAAAAATTAAGTTAACAGGTTGCAACATGCAGAATCTTTAAGCTATATCAACTTCCTTATGGAGGAAAATGACTTAATAAAATATAAGTCAAGTGAGACTGTTTGGAGTGAGGAATTTACACTATTGACATTAACGATAATTACTATATCAATAGAATATGACAGCATGGTTTGACAGTAGACCACATTTGACCGAAAGGCAAAGTTTGGCA
The DNA here is from genome assembly GCA_037902135.1 of Cetoscarus ocellatus. Lineage (NCBI taxonomy): Eukaryota > Metazoa > Chordata > Actinopteri > Labriformes > Labridae > Cetoscarus > Cetoscarus ocellatus. The sequence continues at coordinate 78,047 of JBAMNC010001114.1, forward strand.
GTAAGGATATTACACTAGATATTAAATTTGCTTATCAACTTATTAACAAATATCAGAGGTGAAAACAGTGGAAAAAAATGTTTCTCCAGGACCTGAGGGAGCAGTGATTTTATAAGGAGGAGTTATAAAGTCAGATTTTTATTATTACTCTTATTTTCTCATTTCTTCCTCTTCCTTCATTCCTCAGCCTTTGTCTGCTGCAAACAATAGCTCTCTTTTATATCAGCTGCATTCATGGTTGGATTATTTCCTGCAGGTTTTAAAATATGAATATTTAGTATCGATGCTAGATTTGTATTTTTTTTTTTTAGCTTTTTTGACTTTATGTGAAAGAAGAAGGATGCTTGATAGAGTCGGAAACTGGGATAGAGTAGGAATAAAAGACCACAGGCTGGATTTTGACTCAGGCAATCCGTGCTGACGATAACTCATTACCACGAGAATATCTGGACCGATCCAGTTCAATGAGGGAACATGAATGCATCATTATGTTGCGTTATATCACCTTATTTAGTTAGGTAGCTAGCTCTATTCTGCTGAGAGAAGGTGGCTGTATAAAACACTGGCCAGCAGGTTTTTTTTCATACCGACCAACCAATCGGCACCCCTTTAACTAAAGCAGGGCACACAGTACAAGATAATCAGCCTGATTTTTGCCCCTTCTGACCAAAATCCACAGAGGCCTAGTTATTTGGTTGTCATAGAGATTATGAAATACACTATACACTGCCAAAAGTATACACTCACTTATCCAAATCACTGAATTCAGATGTTCCAGTAACTTCTATGTCCACAGGTGTATAAAATCAAGCACCTGGACATGCAGTATGGTACTGTGATAGGAGAACACCTGAGCAGCAAGTCCAGTCCTCAAACTTCCTCACTACTAAATATACCACAGTCGACTGTTAGTGGTGTTATAACAAAATGGAAGTGATTGGGAACCACAGTGACTCAGCCACGACCTCCAAACTTCATGTGGCCTTCAGATGAGCTCAAGAACAGTATGTAGAGCTTCATGAATAAGTTTCCATGGCCAAGAAGCTGCATCCAAGCCTCACACCACCAAGTGCAATGCAGAGCGTCGATGCAGTGATGTAAAGCACAAGGCTGAGCTCTAGAGCAGAGGAGACATGTTCTCTGGAGTGACCAATCACGCTTCTCTGACAGTCCGATGGATGAGTCTGGGTTTAGTTCCAGTAAAAGGAAGTCTTAATGCTTCAGCACAGCGAGACATTTTGGACAATTTCATGCTCCAACTTTGTGGGAACAGTTTGGGGACAGCTCCTTCCTGTTCCAACATGACTGCACACCAGTGCACAAAGCAGGTCCATAAAGACCTGGAGGAGGGAGTTTGGTGTGGAAGAACTGGATTGGCCTGCACAGAGTCCTGACCTCAACCTCATAGATCACCTTTGGGATGAATTAGAGCAGAGACTGTGAGCCAGGCCTTCTCATCCAACATCAATGTCTAACCTCACAAATGATCTTCTAGAAGAATGGTCAAAAACCTGAATAAACCCTCCTAAACCTGAGGAAAGGTTCCCAGAAGAGCTGAAGCTGTTAGAGCTGCACAGGGGCCAACATCATATTAAACCCCCTGGATTAAGAATGGGACGTATGTGAGTGAAGGCAGATGAGTGAATACTTTTGGCAACATAGTGTATGTTCACCTCTCACCATGTCATCCCTAAGACGAGGCTAAAACAGAAAGTCCTCCTCAGAGGAGTTTCAGGACTCTGGAGTCTTTTTAACGTAGGCGTCTGTTTCCTCTCCGTCTCCTTTCATGTGTTTCTGCTGCTTCCCTCACAGCTCGGGTTACAGGAGTTTGGCACCATTTGCCAGCTGGTCTGTGGCTTCGGCCTGACCTGACTGGTTCTCCCAGAGGAGTGGGAGGTTTTAATTTAAGCACAGGCCTCACCTCAAAAAGCCTTTTGTTGTAGATGTATCAGTTTACTGCTGATTAATAATTCATGTCGTCTTAAAATGGCAGAAAGACTGAAATACCCTCGTGTGTGACATATTTGGATGTTAGTTTGCCCTTTATCTACACAGAACATGCCACTGTGAAGAATCTGAATACACAGCAGGAGGAACATATTTTAAAGTTAAAAACAGTTACAACTGAGGGGACTTTTGGACCTTTTCTTGTACTGACTGTGAATTTCTCCCCTTTACTCCAGATTATACGAAAGGCTTTGGTGGGAAGTTTGGTGTTGAGACGGACAAGGTGGACAAGAGTGCCGTGGGCTTCGAGTATCAGGGCAAGACTGAAAGGCACGAGTCACAGAAAGGTAAGTGATGCCGTGATATCCCGACCTAATATGCAGAACAAACTAAAGTTTTAATGACAAACATTCCAGACAATTTCTACATGATTTGTTTGTCATAGCTGATTTAAGCAGATTTTAGTATATGAAAATATTTTGACATTTGACCAAATTAAGTTAATTTCAAAATGGCTGCTCCCTGTTGGGATTTCACCAGAGTCAGTAAATCGAAAAACAACTCCCTCAAAGAATCGACAAGATGAGCTTTTTTCCTTAATGATTCACTTTTCAGTTCATCACACATCGTTCTGCATAGCTTGCAAATCAAGTTTTCAAGCTCCACAGATCTTGATAGACTTCAGAAAACTGCAGGTCTGCTGAAATCCTCAGCTTTTTTAAATGAAGGTTAAAGACTGGCTTGTTCTCAGCTGCCTCTGATTTTAGTTTTTCAAGACTGTTTGAAAACAGCACTGGGCTGTGACCATTTTAACTGTCTCATTAATAATATATTTATTACCTGTTTTATTTACAGCCCTGCACTAAACCTATAAACATGATTTTAATCATTTGTTTTATGTTTTATTTTGATGTGTTTTTCCTGTTCTGTTGTCATTGTGCTCTGGTTTATTGTGTGAAGCACTTTTTTTATCTCCTGGTTGCTGAAAGGTTCATACAAATAAACTTGCCTCACCCTCTTTTTAGAGGCAGCAGAAATCATGACAAAGAAGTCCAAAATATAATCATAGCAGTGGAGGCAAAACTGGTCAGAATTGTGGCCTAAGTTTTGAAAATAAAGACCCTTACCGCACAACCTTTAGTGAGTGGAAACACAAGTAACTTGCAGAAGGATTCATCTACTCAGTCTGTCTTTAAATACCTGGAGTTATGTGTTTGACGTTGTTGTCTCTGGTAGAGATGGGAATCGAAAACCAATTCTGGTTGAGAATAACGACAAGGATAAATTCCCTGATCAACTCCTTCAGATTTGTTCTAACTAGTAGTACTAGTAGAACCAAACCAGTCTACTAGTATCATAGTGACACTTTTTTGCTTCACTAGTAAAGTCTACTCAGGCACTAGTTGACCAAAATTGTGTACTCCAAATTTGAGTACAAGTAGAGCTGAACTGTGGTTGATATCACTGATATCAATTTTATGCTCAAACAGCTTTCCATAGCCTTTTGCACCTTTGGCCCACAGGCCCTTGAAAATAGGATTTAAAAGGAAAACCACTGGAAAAAAATGGCATTAAATAGCTTCTGTGTTTGAGGATAATTTCCAACAGAGCATGAACATTGGATTGATGTGTGGTGCTGAGTTCATTTTGCAGTCATAAGTGTTTTTCGTCCTGCTCTGGTGTTTTTAGTGTTTTTAAGGCCTGAAGGCTGAACTCGCCCCTCCCTCCTCATGTCTGTCCAGACTCGTCTAAACTCTGTCGTAACAGCGGAGCAGATTTACCTGCAGATTCCTGACTGACACACCTGTGCAGACCTTAGTTGCCAGGTCTGCTTATTATAAGCGTCTTTGGGCTTCTCTTTGTGGCTTGTAAATATTGGCAGTTGCAGGTTGTGTTTTTTGGCTTGTTCCAGAAGTGCAGTTGCTCATTTGGGCTTGTTGTGCCCCCAAACCCAGGAGGGATTTGATGCTCACTCTACTACCAATACAAACTCAATTCAGAAGTTACACAAACTGTTTTGTCCCACCCCAAACTTAAATGTAAATTTTACTGTAAAAATGGGCAAAAATGATGTTTCCACCAAAAAGAAATCCTTATAGCCAGAATTAAATTCATTTCTAATGTAGTTCTTACTGTTTTCACCATAATAAAGCTGTAGAGGATCAACATAAAACTAGTTGATTTGTGATGTTGAGTAAGTAAATTAAGAGAGAAATAAGAACAAAATGTCACTGTGAAACTAAAATGTAATGTAGGTGAAAATTAAAACACGCTTTATGTAGATTTTTTCTTAAAAAAAAAAAAAGTAATATATCACATTAGAACGTAAAAACCTGGAGGTTGCTTGTTTTTGGCTTGTTTTCATCGACCTGGTCGCTTATTTCAGTCAAAAAATCTGGCAACACTGATGCAGACTTTAAAGCAGCTCACATAAACAAGCTGATTTTGACGGCATTTATGACCTCAAATATTTCCCACAATGCACTGGGCTGAGTTTGCGTAAGCAGTCCAGACTGATAACCGGGTCATATGCTCTGAGAAGAGGACAAGTGCTGAAAACGAGAGAGAAAACATCACTCAAAGGCCATGAACAATCAAATATCTTTGATACTGAGCTAATTAAAAACACATTCTAGGTCCATATATTGGATAATTTATTGTCTTAATTGCCTGAAGACCCTGAAAAAGATGAAACAGACAATCCTGCCTTTAGATGTTTTATAGCTTTAAACATAATTTAATTTCCCACTCATGACTGAAATGTGTGCCACCTGAGAAAAAGTTAACAATGGACCAGCCAAACACTAAAGGTGACGAGTGTCCTACTTTATAATTATCAGTATGGACTCCTTTAACAGTCCTCTATCTCTATGGCAGAGGCCTAACAGGCTGATTAAAGGTTAAGACAGAAACTTGACAAAAGTATTATTTATTAACTTGTCTAAAAGTCTCTGACACTGAATCACAGCAGATTAATAAGTAAGCTTCAAATTCATGGGTTTTATTGTTTGAGAATTTAGCTACAAACAGGTTAGCGATGCAGTGTTTGGACAAGAGCTCAGTTATTTTATAGAAGCTCACAGTGTGGTATCGGCCGAGATCAGCCCTTTTTACAAACATCGTCCTGCAAATTAATGTGGGATGAAGAATATCATTTTCAGGTGTTTTTTTTGTTGTGTCACGCTAGTTTAAAGCTGATATATGGCATACCTGACTGCTGATTTTTTATGTAGTCTTTTTTTCTTTGTTCAGGGCAGTAAAAATGACCTGTTGGACAAACTGTGATCTGTTTTACATAACCTTGCGCAGCTGCTGGATCAGCCTGATTCAATGTCTGTAATCTATCTTTAAGCTCCAATTGTCTGTGCTCTGCCCAATCAGAGTCCTTTAGAGCAAAGAGAGGAGGGCTACATGCAAGATGACAGCAGGACATGAAAAACAAACATTAGCACTACAGACTTCTCCGATTGTCCAATCACCTGCCGGATATGCTTCTGAAAGGTTCTGCTAGGGCTGGGCGGTTTGGCCTTAAATAAAATCCCTGACTTTTTTCCACAACACTCGATTTGCAATTTTAATTGTTTTTTTCCCTCTCAATCCAAAAAACCTCCAGGTGACAAAAAAATGACATGAATCGAGTTTTGCCTTTGTATTGTCAAAATATATTCCCAAACAGAGTTTCCTTCTTAAAGTTAAAGTGTGTGTCATAAAATGTTGATTGTGTAGTTGATACGTAGGCAGGTTTTTCTACTCCAACACTGAAAGCAGAGCTTTTTTCACAGAATATTAACATGAAACAAAATTTAATGTCATTGTAAAAACAAGTACAAGCCTTTAAAATGGCTTTTGCAAAACTTTTCAGTGTTTAATTTTTCAAATATTGAAATAACTTACCATTGGCTTAAGTTAAAAAAAAAAGTCTGGATTTTTTTTAATTTTCAAATCTTCTGCAGAAAATAATCTGAATTAATCGATTGATTGCCCAGCCCTAGGTTCTGCCCTCTCCAGACACTTTCTAGGGCTCTTTCCCAGATGGACTTGTCAAATATTGAACAGTTCATCTACGTCAAATGTAGTTATTAGAGAAACAACAGTATCGGCTAAAACAATTATTTCAAACGTTAGCATTGGCCTTGAATTTCTCAATCGATGCATCACTACTTTTTAATATTATATGAACAAATATGACAGAAACTCTCTTCATGTTTCGCTACATTTTCAGCAACTAGTCAGACAAGTTTTCTTTCTTTTCCACCATTAGAACTATTCACTGCAGTGTCTATTAGTACTTTCGTATTTAATTGTAATTTGTGTTTCTCTCTGCTTGATCTTCAGACTATGTGAAAGGCTTCGGAGGAAAGTTTGGTGTTCAGACGGACAGACAGGACAAATCAGCGCTGGGATGGGACCACCAGGAGAAGCTACAGCTGCATGAGTCCCAGAAAGGTAAGGCCTCCAATCAGGTCTCACTTATAGATGTGGGAAGATGCATCTGCATGGTTTTAAGGCTTGGACATCCACATCTGTATTAATGTCATAGTCCTCTGCCCTAGTTCTCAGCCAAAAGAACAATGACAGCTGCAGGTCAAACCCTTAAAACCATCAGCTACAGCTTGATAAAGAGGTCTTAAATGACTTATTGTCATCAGTTTATCAGATTAAGGGAGAAATGCACAACACATAACCCTGTTAACTACATTTTAACAAAAACATCAAACCCTGATATCGACATTTTCTTCTTTGAGGTGGGCAACATTAAAAATCTGCCTCTTTGAGTTGTCTGTTTCAAGTTGAGCTCACAAAGTTTGGGCTGTATAGTCTGTCTTCCTGTTCAGCTCTGATGTGGTATCGTTGTGGTTTCGGATGTGGTTTATCAAACAGCCGATGACTTCCTCGATCTGTGGGTGAAAAGAGGCTCAGACAGAGGAAGTGAAACCACAGCTCAGATTTAGCAGATATATGTGAGCAGATGAATCTCTCAGTAGTCTATATGTGCTTTATCACAGGACTTTTGTCACTTTTGAAGGTTTTTACTCAAAGTTAGACCCTCATTTTTTAACCAGTAGTTTTGTAAAATGTTTGTTGTTCCCTTCTTTAAAAGAATACTTTGAGATTTTGAAGTGGGTATTGCTCGAGGCTCATGGCACTAGTTAACAAAACTAACAATAAATCAACTTGCTGACTCCCAATAGTTATAAAACTATTTTAATGGTAGTTCAGCTAGATGCTGCTATATTAATCAACATCATTCCTCTCCAGGTAATAGTCATTATAGATATTAATGTTAATATTAGATTGATCTCTGTCCATGGTTGTATTGATTATTCATCCATAGTAACTATCTTTACAACCATATAGACATGAGGACCCTCTTGAAAATGAGATGCCACATCTCAAAGGGCTTTCCTTAAATAGATTTATGTTCAACAAAGGCAAATATGGTACTATGTAAATAAAGATTGATTGATTGAATCTATATTCAGCAGAGACAAACGTGATGAGGACAGATTTATGATCTGGGCGTCCATGTGTTTGTCTCTATCATAAATTCTTATCTTTAGTCCCTTTGTCTCTGCCTGGATGGATACATCTCTGGATGTATGTATACCTATATATATTTATATGTATTTGTATGTATGCATATATGTGTATCTATAAAATGAAGAGTTTGTCTTCAGCCTGCTCTGTTGCAAAGTGTCTTGAGATAAGATTGATAGATTGATTCCTCCCTAAGGGAAGATATCTGGGTATATAGCAGATACATATCACTTAGTGCTGCCACCAGAAGCCTCATAATTTCCCCACTTTCAGGATGAAACTACACAAAAACTTTGAAGACACCTCAGTATTATTCTTTACAGCGTTTCACTTTGCCCTCTGGTTTAATCCATGTTAAAGGTCTTTAAAGGTGTCTAAAAGTCTGAGGTTTGAGTTTGAAAAGTTCGAACATCCCTGATCTAACATCCATATTTATGGACAGGAAGTAAGTTCCTGGGTTTTATTTTGAAGGAGTTCCTCCTTGAACCCTATAACATGTCCTCTTCATGTCTCAGAGCTTGTGTCTGCTGTATCATGGTGTCCACGCGTTTGTTTGTTTGTTTGTTTATATACGTGTTTACATGTTTGTTTGTCACTGTCCATGTGTGTGTGTTGTATTGCAGACTATAAGCGAGGGTTTGGAGGGCAGTATGGGGTAGAGGTGGAGAAGCAGGACCAGTGTGCCCTGGGCTATGAGCACAAGGAGAGCCTGGCCAAGCACGAGTCCCAGAAAGGCACAGAGAACCCCCCCGAACACACGACACCCACCCACCAGCATTTTAACCCCCCCTCCCTCCTTTATCACCTCTACAGCTTCCTCCTAGCTTCACATGCTGACCCCCCTACACCACCCTCCATCCTCAGTAACATCTCCCTACGCCTCCTACAGACAGAAGGAACCATTTTGTCTTATAGCTCCACCTCCCCTCAATCCTTCAGTCTAACCTCCCTGCCCAAACCTTTCATCACCCAGATCACCGTGGTTACCCCCTCACTCCCCCGCCCCGGCAGCTCCCTCCAGCACGGCCATGTTTCGCTTTCATTCATCGTGTGCATGTCCTTCATTTTATACAGCCGGCATTTATTTTAAGACCCCCTCCCTTCATCCCCTGCTGCAACCTCACAGAAACTGGGCTGATCTTGAAGCAAAGATTGAGCCAAGATGGCTGCCTGACCCCGAATGTCTGCCTTATATTGTTTATGAGACTCTCCTCTCAGCTGTCCTGCTGTCCCGCTGCATCCAGTATTTTTTTCTCTTCTTTACAGGTTTGCATGAACGCATCAGCCCGACCTCTGACCCCAGCAGTTCTTCTGTTGATCAGTTTAAACCAATCACAGTCTGCTTCAGCTCAAAAGAGAGGGATGGCCTAAAAATAAAATCCACATTTTCATACATTATTTTAAATTTTATCAGGCATGAGCATTGCTTTAGATCCTGTTTAACCCGTTCCATAATTGGACACCACACCGTGAAACACAAAAGTTTTTCGTTCTTTTGAGTGACCTATGAATTTTAAAATTAAAATTTCCCCTTAAATTATAATCCCCATCTCCATCTCTAAAAAGCTGATAAACGTTGATATCATTATTGGACAGTTATTGAGCAAAAACAATCGTTCACTGAGGGTAGCTATCTGGATCACCACCAGACTCTAATCATTTTTAAGTTTGGCCATTACCAACATCTCCTGAATATTTCAGCCAAATCCGTACGGAAGTTTTTGTGTAATCTTGCAAACACAGGCAAAAGCATAATCTTGTTTGTGGAGGTAATCAGCCGAGTGTGGGGACGCTGGTGCATGGGCATTATTGCTCACTGAATGCAGGTTGCAGCGTTTGAGGATGAAACAGTCTGGATAGTCTGAGGTGGTTTCCACACCTACAGCTTGGTTGCTTTCCCCTGATTCAGAAAAAAAGCTCCACATGTACGTATGTCACTTCAATCATCATTTTCAAACTACAGTCTTCCAGATCACACAAGAAGGCAAGATGGTGAATTATGAGACTAGTGAATAAGCACAGCTCTACCTTTCAGTTCTGATTAGGGATACACGATATTGGATTTTTGCCAGTATTCGATATGCCGATGTTTTTTAATTCATTATCACTGATACCAATATTTCTGGTCAAGAGCACAAGCTCTGTACTTAAAAAAAATGGACTTGTTTCTTCAGTGTTACAGTATATTTTTGCGAAGAACAGATGTAAAACAAGAAGAACAGCATTTAACTCTTGCAAAAAATGAAACCCTTGATTTTTAAAGTTACCCATGCAGTGATGAGAAGGTGCATCAATATTTTGCATTTGTGCAATTTGCTGATATTTCAGCTGCTATGTGCGGCTGATATATCGACTGTAAGTATCTGCAAAAATTTCAGTTTCGGCCAATACTGATACTTAACTTTTTAGGCTGATACCAATCAAACCAATAATATCATGCATCCCTAGTTCTGATGTTGTCAGACACCTTCTTATTAGAATCTGAGCCTGGCGTAGACCCTAAAAACCCTCTGATGGACTTTATGACTGCAAACGTCCTCTGAAATGTTAAAGTCAGTGCTCCATTTTGCAGCTCCTCTGCTCGAGCTATCTGAAAACCTCTCCCTCCTGTGGGTCATTTAGAGCCTTAAATATTTAAAAGTTTAAAAATACAATAATCCCCCTAAAAGACCTTCTCTGAAAAAAAATGAGTTTGAGTGGTGCAGACTGTGGTTGTGTCATTTAAGGAAGAAGAAGAACCTGACTGAGTCGTCTTCTTTGTTCACAGATTACTCCAAAGGATTTGGGGGGAAGTTTGGCGTCCAGAATGACCGCATGGACAAGGTGAGGAGGTTGCCTGTGTTTCATTTTCAGTCTGGTATGAGCTGGATTGGATTGGATCATCTTTATTTTGAACATAGGAATAATGAAATATTAAAGTTAAAAAACAAACTAACAAAAACAACAAAAACTAACAACATTATTTACAGAAATTCTTTAAATATTTATGCTGTTCGATGTTAGAAATGGAGCAGGAAGAAGCTAAGCTTATCTTGTCCTACCCCATTTTTCATCAGTGTATAACGTAATCACTAATCAATCAGCAGCACAGTACCAGAAAACAAAAGAAAAATAAAACAGCAGAGCAGAAGAAGACGCAGTTTACTATCAGCCACTTTTACCTATACCCTCCTATTGTTCATTAATATATTTCATGAAACAAGGTTTTTATACATCTTTTTGAATTGTTTGATATTTTTACTCAGTACGATGTTATCTTCAATATTATTCCACAAAACCACCCCACGATGCCAAATGCACATACTAACTGCCTGATTGTTTTTATCTCTGCAGAGCGCAGGAACATTTGACGAAGTGGAGAAGCCGAGCCCAGCGTACCAGAGAACCAAACCTGTGGAGGCTGGTAAGACCTCAGTGAAACATCTGCTGACCACGTCTGAGGAAATCTTCATCTGAGCTTCACTGTTCTCCTCTCTTCAGCCGGCAGCAGCACAGGAAGCATCAAGGCCCGCTTCGAGAACATCGCCAAGCAGAAGGAGGAGGAGGACAGGAAGAGGGCCGAGGAGGAGCGCGCCCGTCGACAGGCCAAGGAAAAGCAGGAGCAGGAGGGGGCGTGCCGTAAACTGGAGGCTACAGCCAAGGCGCCGTCTCCTGCTCCTGCTGCAAGCCCCACCCCCAGCCCGACCCCGAGCCCGACCCCCAGCCCGACCCCCGCCGCCCAGCCAGCTGCTGAACCAACATATCAGGTAAGTCAGAATGATCAGTGCTTTTGTACCACTTTTATTCATATTAATCAATAATAACGTTCTGGAAATATGGGACCATTTTACTAATATTTTTCATCAGAAGCTGAAAACAGGTTCAGCCAGATCCCATGATGGCCATTTTTGGCGTAGTGGGAGAGAACAATAAAAACTTTCTGAAACAAACTTGAAAATGACAAAATTCGTCACTCTGTTAGTGTGAAAACTCCTTCTGAAATGGAAAAAAAGTGGAAATTATACAGCTCCTTAAACTTGAAAAGTTGAGATTCACAGTATGTAGCTTTGTAGATAACTTTGAGAACATTTGGAAGCCTTTCATGGACGATGTTAGAGCTAGGCTTTATTCCCCTCTTTTCTTAACCCTTTGACTGGCATAGTAACCATGCGGTTGACTGTTTGCGGCCATTCCACTGTATTTAAAACTCTGAAAGCCAATCTTTGTCTGTTTTTCCTTATTCATCTCTCTCTCATTTGTAACACCAATATGTATCGACTGGGTGGCACTGCTGCACATGAATATAATTGTTGGAAAACTCTAAAAAATCGGAATGTGAATCTTTGCTGCATAGATAGGTATCTTACACAGTAAAAGCAATATCTGCATATCTGCTTCCTGATTGGGTAATCTGAAATTAAAACCTGAAATGCTGCTAAATGAAGAGGCAGTAACACAATTTTACCAACAAATAATTTGTTGCAAATGAATTTCTTAGTTTGGAAGTCAAAGGGTTAAAGGCACCCTAGGTGTAATGGACCTCTACAACTATTTATCCTCTCTCCATTTTCCTCATAACCCTTCATAATGTCCTTTTTTTCATGCAACTGCAAAATGTAAATGTTGGTTACCTCTGCCAAGGAGGTTATGTTTTGCCATTATGTGTGTTTGATGGTTAGCAAGATTACTCAAAAACTACTGGACAGATTTGGCTTGAATTTTCAGGAGATGTTGGTAATGACCCAACTTAGAAATGATTTGATTTTGGTGGTGATCCAGATAACCACCCAAGAGATGGTTGTGCACCAGTCCACGAGAAGTATCTGACAGAACCACCATGATTCTCTCAAAGTCTGAAATCATCTTTCTTCTACATTCTGATGCTTGGTTTACATCGTGTTGCCATGACGAAATGCATTGAGTTGCTGCTATGTGATTGATTGGCTGATCTGCAGTTTGTGTTCACAAGCAGTTAATCATAGCTAATGAAGTGGCCGGAGAGTAAAATGAAATGTAAAGTGACCTGAAATGTTATGAGATGATTATTATAATCAAACCATCAGCCTGCAGATGAAGGTCTACAGAAGCGTGAAATAAGCAGTGTTAATTTTGTTGGCTAATTATTTTTGTCATAGTTTTCGTCAACAACCTTTTTTCCCTGATGAAAACTAGACAGTAACTAATAAAAGAAGTGCACATGGACAGAAACTAAAATAAGGGTTATTATATTTTTCTTCTTATCCAAGTGTAAAACATGATTTCAGAAATTCATAAGGAAGCAAAAATAAAAAAATACCTTACCCTTTACACTTCATATTTCAGTCGACTAAAATGTTGTGAAATGTTATCAACTAAAACTAGACTGAAACCAAAACAGTTTAGATGACTAAATTATGACTAAAACTAAAAGATATTTTAGGCCAAAGACAATAACTAAAACTAAATTTAAAAGTGCTGTCAAAATCAACACTGTAAATAAGAAGTATTATTATTATTATAAGTATCTAAAGCAGCTGATGTTTTGTCTTGGTAGAAAACAGAAGACTCGTATTATGACACCAGAGTGGAGAACGGTGAGGACCTTTATGAAGGCGAGCCCCAAACCCAGCAGGACGAGCCCTACCAGAACCCCGAAGACAGCTCAGCAGCAGCAGGAGGTAAACATGCTGATTTGGTGTCTGCTATGATTTCTTTTGTGTGCTTCTGAATAACAGACGTAAGAATTTACTCCCTAAATGAGTTCAGTGGCACCATTTCAGCTCTTTATTCCCTCAGACTAGAGGTTCAGCATGTTCTCACAGCACAGTTACCCGTTAAAGAAAGATGTAAATTTGAGTTCATACTTATCAAAACACTCTTCATGAAGGTAAATCCTGATTTATAAATCTTATAGCAACATCATCCTACGATGATTTCAACTTTAATACAGAGGTCAGACTACATGACTTTTTCATCGGACCATAGAGCCATAAATTCACAAAGTGATGAAGGTGGAAGGAGGAGGAGCAACACTGAAGATGGCAAACAAGCACAAGGCCTTTAACACATGCAACCCTGATGATATCAGGATAATTCCTGGTAGTCCATCACAGTGTTAATTTTATTGACTAATAATTTTCGTCATAATTTTCGTCAACAACCTTTTTTCCCCCTGACGAAAACTAGGCAGTAACTAATAAAAACAAGAGCACATGGACAAAAACTCAAACTAAATTAACTGACATTTTCATCAACAGATAAAAACTAGACTAAAATGTTTGACAGAGACTTAATCCAATCAGACCTAATCTGGTCATGTAGAAAGTAGGGACAAGTTAGGAATATATCCAATCACAGCTACTTTGGTTGTGTGGAAAGGTTGGATGAGTTAAGAGGGACATCCAATCACAACTGCCTTAGCTTGGTGGTGGTGGGATAAGTTGTGGAGCGATCCAATCAGAGCTCCTCTCTTTATGAATTGATATATTCATGTAGAGCAGGTTCACTGTTTGTTGTCAGTTCTGGTATTGTAACTGAGATGCTGAGAGAACGACGGGTCCCAAAACCAAACGACTGTCAGGTCAGCCATAATTGTGCATAAATGGTGTAGTCTGATCCGGGCATAAGAGAGTTGCTTTAGCATTTTATATTTTATATATTTTTCCGTTTTGCACTATTTTCTACCTATTTCATACTCCATTTTATTCCTCCTGACCCTTTTTTTATTCTTACTCTAATTATATGTTGATTTTTTTTGCACCAATTTACCGAGTCAAATTCCTTGTATGTGCAAATATATTTGGCAGGACTCCCACACGTCCTGGAAAGCCTGGAAAATGATTGACCAATTTTCCAGTCATGGAAAACATGGAAAATGAGGAAAAAAGTAAAATGTCTTGGAAAAGCTAGAATTTTCCTTGAAAGTTATTTATCTTCCTTGTACCTTGTTAGGGAACAAAAATCAAACATAGGAAATGAAGTACAAATGGTCACTTAGCCGTAAAATATGATTAGATAAAATAATGCAAGTTAAGGAAAAAAATATGAAAACTCAAAACAATGGTGACAAAAATAAATAATGAAAAATGGCAAAATAAAATTTAGGATACTTAAACAGCACATCAACAAAATATATTTATTTAAAGCAGAGTAAATAAAGATAAAAAATAAGTATGAACTATAAATTTATAGTAGTAAGACACAACATTAAAGCAAGACCAAGAAGATAGCTAGCAGAGAGCTGGAAATAAATACATTTTAAGTTCAACAAGATACGGTGGAGCTAGCCAGAGATATTGGTCATTATCTTTAATCTTGACTTTTAGAAGGCTAGATTAACCTGAGAATTTCCCACACCAATATTAGCAATCTGGGTAAATGTACAAAATGTAAGGCACAACTGTAGAAAAGGACACTGCAAAGTGTGTGTGTGTGTGTGTGTGGATGTGGATGGGGGGGCGACGTGCAGGAAAAGTCCTGGAAAAGTCTGAGAATGATTTCTATAAAAGAGTGGGAACCCTGATTTGGAAATAAATATAAATTCTGATTCTGTCACGTGGAGCAGTTTACAGTCCTCAACAGAAATAAGACAGTGTTATCTCGACATTAAGAGGATTCGTAGATATGACACTTAGATAAAATAAAGATATTCAAGTTTTAAACAGTAAAGTATAAAACTAAGAGATTAAACAAAATATATTCATTCATTAAAGTTCATAAATCAGTTTCTAAGTCCACTCTTGGTGTGATAAAGAACAGAGAAAATGATCAGAAACAGCAGCAACATCCAGGAAAAACATCTAAGTGACTTTAACAGTCCACTTTACAGTTTCTCTAATACAAACCCTGAACTTAATAACTTCTTTAAAGCTGACGACATCTAATGGAGTCACAAATGTAAAATCATTTAGTTTGAATAAATCCAGCAGTAAAATTGTAACACACAAGTGCTTTCATGACCTCAGAGCCTTACATCAGTGTGTTCACCTGAAGAGGACTAACAGGTATTTTCTCTCTTCCAGATGGTAATCAGTACGATTACGGCGAGGACCTCGGGGTGACAGCGGTGGCTCTGTACGACTATCAAGCAGGTGAGAAAGAAACCGTCTCCACCCTTTAAGTACTGAGCAGATCCTTTTTTCTGAAGTCATAAAATGAATAAATAATGGACAACACAGCACGCACATCCAAAAACACTTCAGTGATGATATTAGACACAAAAAGAGAAAAAAATCTGTAACCAGCAGCTGCTTCGAGGTCAATTTAACGTCAAAAATCACCACGGATGTCGAGTCCCAGCATCACGTGGGGATTTTTGTCATCAGATCGACTTTGGAGAAACTTCTGCAGGGCAGAAAGAGAAACGCCAACGTTTT
Source organism: Cetoscarus ocellatus (assembly GCA_037902135.1). Lineage (NCBI taxonomy): Eukaryota > Metazoa > Chordata > Actinopteri > Labriformes > Labridae > Cetoscarus > Cetoscarus ocellatus. The sequence goes on from JBAMNC010001114.1 coordinate 93,865, forward strand.
GTTTTATTTTGTTTGTTTTGTTTTCGTGTCTTGCCTCATCAGACGGGCAGAGCTCGCCTACCGCTAGTTAGCTTAGCTCAAACACTTGGAGTCGATGGGTAGCATTAGCCTGCCTCTGCCTACAGCTGTCAGATAAACTCTTCACTCTAAACGGTCCTGTGTGCCTGTTGTGACCCGCTTTTTTTACCGTGTTATGTTACGTCAGTGTTTAGTTTGTTGACTAATAATTTTCATCATAGTTTTTGTCAACAACCTTTTTTCCCCCTGACAAAAACTAGACAGTAACTAAAAAAAAACAAAGTGTACATGGACAAAACCTAAAACTAAATTAACTGACATTTTCATCAACAAATAAAAACTAGACTAAAATGTGAAATTTCATCAACTAAAACTAGACTAAACTTAAAGCAATTTAGATGACTAAATTATGACTAAAACTAAAAGATTTTAGGCAAAAGACTAAAACTAAATTAAAGTGCTGTCAAAATTAACACTGTGTTGTGTTATCTATTTTTTGACTAACAGCACTTTATTTTGCAAAGAAATACATATGAAATTAAACCACAGGGCGCATGCGCAAAGCACTGCTCCTATTCTTTGTTTTGTTGACCTACTTACGAAAACAGTCACAACAGGCTCACAGGACAGTTTAGAGTTGCTGAAGAGTTTATCTGATGACTGTAGGCAGAGGCAGGCTAACACTACCCATTGACAGCTGTATGGTGTTCATTATGTCTACAGTTTCTTAGAAGTAGTTTTCTTTTTTCTTTTATCTCAGACATGTATACTTTTCACGTATCTTGTTATAACATGTATATGACATGTTTCGGCGGAAACTTCCGCCTTCCTCAGAAGTGTCACTTGGTGGCGTACCAACAGTTGTCGTAGTCACGCCTCCGTAACACCAGCTGATAAGACACGTCACACCTACCACCAAGTGACACTTCTGAGGAAGGCGGAAGTTTCCGCCGAAACATGTCACGATACATGAAAAGTATACATGTCTGGGATAAAAGAAAAAAGAAAACTATTACCCATTGACTCCCAGTGTTTGAGCTAAGCTATTTAGCGGTGGGCGAGCTCTGCCCGTCTCTTCCTTGTTACTGCACTCACAGTCATGGACTCAGGCGTGAGGCAAGACACGATAACAAAAGAAAAGTAGGCGTATCCCTTTGACCTTTTAACTACCAGCCCCTCTGTTTGGCTGAGGTCATTGATAAATTCAGGGATATGTCATGTTTTACTAAACAGAACAAATGAAATCATTGTTTGATTCTGTTAGCATTTCAGGGAAGAGAGAAAACTACAAACAAACCAAAAAACAGATATTTTCTTGGTGTGGGATTTAAGAGTTTTTAAAAGCTAACAGTTGATTACGTGACAACATAAAATTGCACAAAAATATGGGACAAAATCATTCATAAAAGGCAGAAATGTGTGTAAATAAAATAGCAATCAAAAATAACTTAAAAAAGATGATACTGAGTTTGACAAACACAAAATAAATGTTTTTGATGAGTAACAGATTATTAAATGGTTAAGTAAAGTATCTAAAATAAGAATAATGGTCATAATAATAATAGCTTTAAGCTTTTTAACCCTTTAAATGACTGAAAACACAAATTATAGCCAGAAAATTCTTTTTTTTTTTAAGCTGAAATGTTTATTTCACTTACTACTGAAATCCTAATAAAATCAAAATTTCCATAAAATATAACATCTATTTTTTTGTATCTCATTTGATGCATTAGGTGTTTTGTCAGCTGATAATCCATTTGAGGACTTTTTTTTATCATTTATCTGATTGTATTCAGATGTTTTTTTTAGTAATTTGTTGATAATATTGATTAGATGGAGGAATCATGAAAGTATGTATCAAATATGATACAACAGGTGTTGAAGGGTTAAGCCTTTAAATCCCACATAAAGAAAATATCAGTTCTTTTGGTTTGTTTGGAGTTTTTTTGGATCCTGAAACATTAACAGAAACAAACAATGACATGGTATGTGTTTTAACACATTAAATATTCCATAGTTTTGGTTCTTGCTTTAAAACATCTTATGCACACTTTTCATCCAACTGTCTTTCAGCCGGTGACGACGAAATCTCCTTCGACCCCGATGACATCATCACCAACATCGAGATGATCGACGAGGGCTGGTGGCGAGGCGTCTGCAGAGGCGCCTACGGCCTCTTCCCTGCCAACTACGTGGAGGTCCGGCAATGATGACGACCCGCGACCGTCCTGTGCAACGAATTTAAGAGCGAAAGGAGACGTTTTCATCCCCTCCCCTCCTATCTTCCTTCTCATCCCCCGATCGTCTCTCTTCACCTCATCGTAGCGCTTTAACACTGTGAGACGGCTTCAGGTCTCCTGCTTGAACTTCTTTTGCTCCTTCTTCGTCCCTTATCAAACGTTTCTCTCCCTGCAGCAGAGAGAGGGCGAGTCCCCCCTGAGAGAATATAGACGTCATTATCGATGCACAGACACAAAGCTTTGCTCGGAGGCTTTTTATTTTTCTAGATGCAGTGTTAGATCTGATTTGAGTTTTAGTCTCACCAAAGAGCAGAGAGGCAGCAGTATCGAGTCTTCATGCAGGGCTTGTGGTGCTCACTGTTGTAGCCTGATGTTAAAATAAGAAGGAGCACATTAATTATAGTCACACTGCTCGGGTTATGGAGTATATTAAAGCCGTTCACCGAGCAGAACGTTGAGTAAGGGCCAAAAACAGCTGATCAAACTCTGCTTCTTGGTCTGGTTTTGAAAGTTTTCCGCGTTGCACAGTTCAGACTCCTTCCCGAGACTTTGTCCTTGTTTTATGAGCTTTCACAGCGCTCATTAAGCTCTTAAAAATGATTAAAAATAACGTCTTCTCCTTTAAATAATGATGGGGCCATAATGTTGAAGACTTCTCTCCACTGTGGATAAATCAAACACTACTATGTTTTTAATCATCTCCATTCATTTAAGTGTTCAAATGTCGATGCTGTGGTTCGAATCGTGTACAGAGAGATGACCATTTATGAGAAATATTCGCTCTGAGGATGTATTTTTGTCCCCTGTGCTCGTCTTTGTGTTGATGTCTGCTGCGCACGCGTCAGGCGCGGTGACGACACCTACCATCACCTTTAATATAAGCGAGCCGGCTCCGCCTGTAGAAGCATAAACTGTGCTGCTGTTTCTTCGGTGTTTAAAACGAACACTAATTATTCCGAACAGGCGGCGGCGTTGGCGGCGTCTGTGGACCGCAGTCGTGTAGCTCAAACAGGAGTGTGTGAGTGTGTGTGAGAGAGAGAGAGAGAGAGGGCTTCATTAAAATCATCTTCGGGGTTTTATAATAAAAAAGTGACCTTTTCAAAAGCATTATTTTTATCTGTACCTCTGTTTGCTTGAGTCACATCATTACCTGCTTGTTCTTTTTTTTTAGTTTCAATAAATAAAATATGAATTTCAATACTGATGTGTCTATTCATCTGTTTGTTCAAGCTCCTTAATTTAATAACCATGTTTTTTAAAAAGTTTATAAATGTGACATTAACTGTAGTCTAACTTCTGAACATTTTTTTCTAATTTGATAAACTACAGGTAAAGAGGACAAGCAGGGACATTGAAATGTTTGGACTGTTCTAAATAGTAAAAATATTTTCATGACTAGAAAACACTCGGAGAGAGCAAACATCCGCCAAGTTAGCGCACAGACGAGCTGAGTGATAAACAGCGGCCTGGCTTTCCATAAAGCTGGACATGCACGTCCCATGTCTGCCTATTCTGAGGATGGTCCTTTACTGAAGCGGTGAGGAGTTGAATGTTGGAGGTGCCTATTCATGTGAAGGTGGCACACAGTCATATGTTAGCATGCCTTTTTTTTTTTTTTTTTTTTTTATTCTGACCTCAACTAAAAATGCCCAAAAGTGGCCTGTTGGGTGCAGAGAGGTCCAAAATCATGCACCCAACATGTTTCCCTGCCCCAAAAGTCACTTTTTTGGCATATTTTTTGTCACCATGTTCACTAAAAAAAGTAATGTGAGCATGTCATTTTTTTTTTTCTGACCTAAACTAAAAATGCGCAAAAGTGGCTGTTAGGTGCAACTAGATCCAAAATCATGCACCAACATGTTTCCCTGCTGAAAAAATGCCCCAAAAGTCACTTTTTGGCATGTTTTCTTCGCCATGAAAACCATTATGAATTTTTGTATGTATATATGTATGTTCGAAAGTTTTGTGATTTTTTTTTTTTTGACGAATCAGTGCGTTAATGTTTGGAAGTGTGAATGTTTGTTCAACGTTTGTATGTATGTGTGAATGTGTGTATGAATGAATGTATGTGTGAATTTTTGTATCAATGTTTGCTTGTGTGAATGTTTGTATGAAGAATCCAAATGTAAAACTCTGCATGTTTGTATGTATGATTATATTTATATTTATAAATTCATGTATGACTGCATGTTTTCTTCATCTTTCTCTTTTATTAAGTTATATTGAATTTAAGACTGAATGATGTATCCTTATAAATAATTAACACACATGCATTTCATAAATAGTTAAACATTTATTTAAATAAATTAACATACTTTAGGAACACAAATCTTAATACACACATGCTCACATACATACAGTCATCCATCCAAAAATGAACACATAACAAACCTGCTTATATACAAACAAACATACATATTCACACGCTCTCTACACACACATTAGAGGCTAAATACATACATAAAGTTTTACAATTCAGGAAGTTAATTTCTGTATAAATGGAGCAGAACAGTGAGCATATATTTAATATGTTCTTCCACCAAAATGGACATTACTTTAACATTTATAAAAGGGCATAAACTTGTGATGATTTGATCTTTGTTTCCTCATTTCATTACCTAAAGATCTAAGAAAGTAAAATCTTTCAGGATCAGCCTACAGCAGCACAGGCAGCAGCGCCCTCTAGTGGAGGGAGTATGAATTACTCAAATACGCTGAAGCTCAGCAGGTTTTTCTTCTTTACAGCTGAAAACAGAAATAAACAGTTTTATGTCAGATTATTATTATTCAAATATAACAAGCTCGAACCGAAACAGTCCTCAAAGTCTTATTTATTTAATGTGAGAGATCTTAAACCTTTATTGAAACTTTTAAACATCTCACCTTTTCCTCTAAGATCATAAATAATTAACACATTTCTCTGAAGTTTTGTTGCCCCAAACCAAAAACTGAGACACTAAATGTTTTCAGACTGTGGATATCATGTGACCTGAAGTTTTTGGATGGTCCTGGTCCAGTCCTCATCGTCTCTAGGACACAAATCTTTCTCATCATTGACGGAACGAGATCTTTAAAATCAAACCAACATGCAGCTAAAATCAAACTTTTACTTAAAAGGATTAAAATGTTTGTCACACTCACCTCACCGGCTCCAGTTACCTCCAGCTGTAACCAGAGCCTCTCTTTGTGCAATGCATTCTGGGACATGAAGTCCAGTCACTAACAGCTTATGCCCACTGCTCTAAATGAGTGCTTTTACCTCAACAGTTAAATTTTGCAGATAAAAGTCACTCAAATCTTCATCCTAAAGTTTCATCCAGCTTTCAGTGGATTTGAGGTTATGTTCCTGTCACTGCAAAGGATTGTGGGTAACAAAAGGATAAAAAGTAAAGCTGGATCTTGCTCTGAAAAGTGCCACCAGATGCTGGAGGACCTTGTTGGCACACAGTATCGGCTGCATTCCAATCATCTTCCCTCCAAGGTTACTTGAAGACTTGCAGACTGGAGTATGAGTGGAAAAGTGTTAGTCAGGGAGATGGAAACTTCCACAAGGAACATTTATTCAGAAGAGTTTTCATTTCTGGTCCTGGATGGGGAAAAAAAGAGAGAACAGTGCAAGGCTTTATGGTTTGATGAAATGAAGGTCCTGGTATAAGAACTAAATGAATAACGAGAATCATTTATTTAGTTTCATTTTTGAGCGCAACTGTATTCGTCTTTTTCCTTGTAAACAAAAGAAGCCAAAGAAGCCGATGAAACAGCAACTTAATAAATTTAGGGACAAACTCAAGTTCAAACCAAGCATCAGAATGTCTGTCAGAAACTGCTGATCCACTGGGATCACTCTCTAGGGTTTACAGAGAATGGTCCAAAAAAGAGGAGATATCCAGTGAGTGGTAGTTCTCTGAAAATGCCTTGCTGATGTAAGAGGTCAGAGGAGAATGGTCAGAGTGGTTGAGATGATAGAAAGGCAACAAGAACTCAAATAACCACTTGTTACAGCCAAAGTATGAAGGAGACCACTCACATCTTGAAGCAAATGGACTCCAGCAGCTGAAGACCACACCAAGTGCCATTCCTGTCAGATAAGAACAGGAAACTGAGGCTACAATCACACAGGCTCACCAAACCTGAACAGTAGAAGGTTGTAAAAGTGTCTCCTGGTCTGATGAGTCTGGATTTCTGCTCCACATTCAGATGGTAGGCTCAGAGTTTGGTGTGAACATCATAAAGCATGGATCCATCCTGCCTTGGATCAGCGGTTCAGGCTGCTGGTGTGATGGTGTGAGGGAGATTTTCTTGGCACACTTTGGGCCCCTTAGTAACACCTGAGCATGGTTTAAGCCCAACACCTCCTGCTCTAAAAAGAAAAAGAATCAGACAAACTTACTTAAACAAGAGTATGAAAGGCCGTTTGGGCATAAAACTGATATCGGTGATATCAACCGTAGTTCAGCTCCACTAGTACTCAAATTTGGAGATGTACTCAAGTTTGGTCAACTAGCGTGCGAGTAGACTTAACTAGTGAAGCAAATTCATCTACTAGTAGACAATTTTGTGTTAGTAGTACTACTAGTAAACTTAAAAATGTTTCTAGTGAAACCTCAAAGCTTTACTAGAAGTACTAGTAACACAAACCTGTCTACTAGTGGATGATTTTGCTCTCCTGGTAAGGTCTACTCATGCACTAGTGCGCCAAAAACCTCTACTAGTAAAACAAAATTTTTGTTTACTAGTAAACTCAAAACATCTTACAAGTACAACTAGTAGACTGTTTTTAGTCTTCTAATAGTACTAGTAAAGCAAAAAGATTCACTAGTTTTCCAGTAGATCTAATGCAAACTAGAAAAGCCCTGAGAGAGCGCAGACCTCCACCAAGCAGCTCAGTTCCGGCAGTGGCTTTTCCACAACCCCTGTAAAAGATACAACTCTGGATCACCAGATCCAGAATAGTGTAAGGATCTGGACCAAACTCAGCTCATACATGGAAGCTGTTATCTTGTATGAACACGGCAAGTTTGGGGAAAATCACTTGACATTTTGATTTTATATGAATTATTGAATGTCATCAATGGGATTTCCCATTATAAAGTTCAATGTTTTTTTGGGATGTCAATCTGGATCAGATCCAGATGAAATTTACCTTGATGATTGAGACATGGACCCCAATTTATCCTGTTAAATTGGAAGTGATCTGTTAAAAGAATGGCAGAGGCATGTTTTTTTTTAAAATTCCGCCCAATGTTAACTCATGGGATTTTTTGAAGTTTGGGGATTTTTTTTGCATCCAGACAAATAGACCTATCACCACCAAACTCTAATCATTTTTAAGTTGGGCCATTACCAACATCTCCTGAAAATTTCAGCAAAGTCTGTCCTCTAGTTTTTACATAATCTTGCTAACAAACAAACAAACTAGAGTGCAAACCTCCACAAAGGTAGCTGTAGTAGTTCCATGATAAAGTTACCATCATAATATGATTCATGACCCTGAGAACACAGACCTAGCACTCAGAAGCATGTCGATGCCAAGGAGGTTACTGTATGTTTTTGCCGGTGTATTTATTCGTTTGTTTGTTCAGCGAGATTACACAAAAACTACAGGACGGATTTTGCTGAAATTTTTCAGGACATGTTGGTAATGACCCAACTTCAAAATGATTAGATTTTGGTGGTGATCCAGATAACCACCATTAGCGAACTTTAATTTATTTATGTGTGTACCCAATGGAGTTGCACTCTGAATTTCGTTGTATTGCAAAGTACAAAATCAATAAAGGCCTTCAATTCAATTCAATTACATACTGGTTTATAAGTAAAGTTTATTGTTTATATCGGCCTCAATTCTTTTCATTTAATTCCTTATTCATGTTTTTTTAATTGCAATAACTTTGTTTTGTCATAACTCTTGTTTAACCTGTAGTGTTAGTAGTGTTTTAACATCATCTCCAGCAGTTCTGCTTGATCAAGATCTTTGATAAACTTTTTTCCTTCTTTTGTTGAATGTAGTTTGTTTGTTTATTCTAATTGACTTTTTTTCTGTTTGTCTTGCATGTTGTTGTGTTTCTATCCATTTTTTTTGAATGGAAAGTTCTACATATAAAGTTTGATTCATGATTGAGGCAACCACTGAAATGATGAGAGGGAGTCAACACTAGTGCAATATTATATTTATTTCTTACAGTGAATTTTGGTTGCCATACAAGAAATCTTGAGGATTTGAGGGGGGGTTCAGGGGGAGGAAGAGTGCAGTTATAGGAACATTTCTCTCTCTTTTCATTTCGGTAATTAGTTTGACTCTATGATGATTCAGTAGCACAAAATTACAGCAACATAGAAAACATGAACACAAGTCTCTGCACAAATTACCGAAAAAACATCTTAGCCTCTATGAAGACTTAATCAAAGAATAAAATCTATCAATGAGAAAAGAATAAATTAATCAGTTCAGAAAAAAAGCGGAGAAAATGTTGGACGATGCTAAAGGTGGGAGCAGTGTTTCAGCGGGCGGGGCGGGGCGGGGCGGGGGTGGAGGTGGGTCAGTGGGCCGTGGTCATTTGGACACGGCCGGTGAAGCTCCACGCCACGGTGATGCTTTTAAGATTCTTCTACATCTACTCAGATCTACAACAGAGAAAACTGTCGGCGACCGCGGCCACCACTACTCTTTTTGGTGGAGTCATGTATGAATACATATATATAAGATTTGATATACTTCTACCAAAGATGGCCTGCAGATACTTCTTTTTATTAATTTACAGTTTTATGTTTTTTTTATTAAATACACACACTCTAGATCCAGGAGATGAGAGCCAGGCAGACGGTGGTCATCAGGAGATTGATGTACGGTGGCCTGTAAGGGCAAACACACCGACACGGATCCAAAGATTTTAGCAGGAAAAGTCTGTTTTAGTAAAATCACTTTAAAAGTCCTGAACAAACACACGAGCAAGAACGAGCTGAAACGAACACGTCAGGATGTTTAACAGGCTGCAGAAGTGATCAGACAAAAGATCAAATCCACTAGGAAAGAAAAATACTTCTGACTCACAGGGGGCGCTACGAGGAGCTGAACCTCAAACTGGAGATTTAATAAATGTGAACTTTTCTATTCCTGCAAATGCACAAACCTATCCGAGTGAAATCACATCACTGATAAACTTGTGCAAGTTTAAGACCAATAAGTGTTTGACAAAATCCTTAAAAGTTCAAATCTCTCTGCGGTGACTTTATTCCTTTAATTTTATATCAGCTTTCTTCCTTGATTATTTCCAATATTTACGACATTATGATGAAAATGAACATCAGTGATGTTGCAGCTTTATTATATTAATGTTGTGATGTTACAACCATATCCTCTTACAAATAAAATTTTGTAAAGTTATAGTTGTAAGTTACATATTTAAATTTCTTAAATAATTAATTTAAAACCAAAACATTACAAATCATAAACTTTCATCGTGTAAATATACTGTTTTAATCTTGACTTTTTATTCTGACAGTTTTGTTTATCTCAATAACCTGGTAAATAAATGACCTCAATCATCGAGAAAGTCAGAAAATTTAAAATTTAACACTTTTTATTTTAATTATTCAGGACTGTGACCCTGTAAACATGTCAGAATTATCATGTCTCTAATCCTGTGGTTACCTTAATTTTTATTCTGAAAACTTTATTAACCTGGTAATTTTACAACATTAATTTAAAGTTTAGATAACCTAAATTTATGGATTTGCACCTTTAAACTCATTAATTTAAAACTTAAATGTTGAACACAAACAACTTGAATCTCATTAATAAAACTTCATTTATGTCAATTACGTGGTCATTTTGTGACACAAGTCATCTAAATTTTCTACTTAAATGTAATAAATGTGACCATTTACACCTGAAATCATATATCAACAATTTATAATCAATTAAGTGTTTTAATCTCGATTTTTGACCCTTGAAACTTTATCTTCGTTAATAACTTTATAACTTTAGTCATGAAAGCTTACAACTTGAAGTAAGACATGTTGAAATCTTAATTGTTACATTTACACCTTTAATCTCTTTCCAATTGTGTGTCTGATCTTGTATCTCTGTGACTTTATATTCTGACAACTCCATTTATGTCAATACCTGGTTATTAAATGACATAAATCACGTAAGTTTACAACTTCAATGGCTTAAATTTGTTGATTTACACCTTTGATCTGATTTTTTTTCACCACTTATTTTTGTCAGTAACCTGGTAAATTTGTGAACTTAGTCGTGCACATTTAAAGACTTGATGTCCTGAATTATTAAATCCACTCCTTGTGGCAGTGAATCGTTCACAATCATGGATTTACAGTTTCGTTAAAGTTTCTGCTGCTGAAGGTTCAATCATGCTGGCAGCAGTGCAGACGGATAAGACAGCGGCACAGGACCTTTTCTTTATGAGCAAGTTTTTAGGGAATCCAGTTCACATCAGCGCCCCCTACAGGCCTGGAGCACCTCCACTCAGATTATCGTGGGCAGCTGTGTTTTTCTTTTGCATTTGTTTTGTGATTCTTTTGCATTTTCGACCTTACATTTGTAGTTTATCTGCAGCACGTTTGATTTGACCGTCCTTCTTTAGATTGTCTGCGTTTGCTGCCCGTTCCTGTTCTTGTATTTGTTTGGACTTTACGCCGAGGCTCCATCTTAACCCTTGCAGTTTCTTTTGCAGTGTGTTTGCCCTCATCGCCCCCCATAAACCTGGTTTTACTTGATTGGCCAAATATCTGCAGTAGTCTCTACTTTAGGCAACACTTCATTAAAACACTGACAAGTGAATGCATCATGATATGTAGCTTTAAAATGGGAAAAGAAAACAACCAAGGAGATTCATCCAGAATAAATATTGCTTCTTACATAACCCAGAATCTAATAATAATAATCATCACATTTTATCTATATAGTATTTCTGTTTTTTGGCAATCCACGCATCAATGTGTTGTTCAGATAACCTCTATAAAATTTCATAGAACTCTATACAAATCTTTAAAAATACTGTGCTTTTCGAGCCGACACCTCGCTGTTAGAGTTTCAAATATGGAACAGGGTCATAGCAGCATTGTCCCGCGCAGGCCTCCGTACGGCTGAATGTTCACAGAACACAGAGCTTGTGTATGTTTCATTTGTCTCCACCGAGTGTGATATGAAACCAAATAAAGGTGTTTAAAAACCAGACGCAGGTAGGGGGACGGCCGAGAGCACACGTGAACCGCGCGGGCGTGCTCTGAAAGAATCTACTTCAAGATACGACACGAGCTGTACGAGCGACTGTGGTGCTGGCGGGGGGGGCTGTGAGCTATTTAAGGCATCCTCTGCAGGATGACTGGGGGGTCGAGAGGGGGGTGGATCCACTGCTTTGGTCCTCAGGTCAGCTCTGGCAACAATAAATCCTCCTTCATATAATTTTCTCTAAACCTCTTAATAGAGCTATACATTTAATCAAATAGACATTTTTAATCCTGTTAAACACTCTTATGTACACAAACTCCTGACCAGCCTGTCATCAGTGACCACAAACATGTCCAGCTTCAAAAGTGATGATCTTTGTCTAAGATGGACCCTCTGAATGAGGTTCAAGAGTGCTTTCACACCTGGATCGTTTGGATATACGTGAAAACAGAAACGAAGCAGGACAACCAAGCCAAGATTGCCCTACAGAGGGGGTCTCTGCAGAGGGAATAAAATGGACCAAGAAACCGGATCAAACAGGCTCACAGGTCAACACTGCAGTGGTAGCACATGCAGTAGAAGTTGAAGTAAAACAGCTACTAAGCAACATGAATCATGGCTGATGGTCAAGTATTAGGGCTGAAAATAATAATTACATACAGTCCAATGGGGTTTCTGAGAATCTTTAACCTTGCCTGAAATGTGATGGCCCAATCAGAGTCCTTAAAGGCAGGAAGAGATGGAGCTACAGTGAGACAACAGCAGGAAGTGACTGCTTGTTCAGAGATTAGCATAGATGCTAAAAGCTTCAGGAGCAGTTTATCAGATCTGGACCATGTTTCTTTATACGAAGAAAAAAAAACACTGAAAGCACTTCTCCATAGAAGGATAACTATACTTAACTTCATGACTGTAGGCAGAAGCAGGCTAACACTACCCATTGACTTCCAGTGTTTGAGCTAAGCTAATTTGCAGAGGGCGAGCTCTGCCTGTCTCTTTCTTGTTACTGTACGCACAGTCCAAAGAATTGTTTATCTGCTTGTTATGGACTCTTGAGTGAGGCAAGACACGAAAGAAAGACAATGTTGGCGAATCTCTTTAACAGATGTGGATGCAGTTGACAGTAAGATGGTGAGCTATCTATCTCTGACATTAGCTCCACAAGTATGTTCTTCTCCCCACATTGTGCTGTTCTTAATTTAGGAGACATTTTCTCTTCCTTGTTCGTCTCATACTGAACATAAAGACTGACGGCTCTTCCTTGGTGCCTGCTTGCTGCGGTGTGCTCATGAATCAACGCAAAGGAGAAACACAACTGTTGATTGTTTAACCATCTGAATAAGAACAAGACGAACGAGCTGTAGGTGTGAAAGCACTCTTAACGTGGTCCATCCTGCAGGAGCTGCAACAGAGAAAAACAACAAGACTCAGAGAAACTCGAGTCCAGTTTGCTCTGCAGCAGATCAGAAATGATTTCTATCCCTTTGTAATCAGCACAGAGCTGATGAATATCTGTCGGCTTTGACTTACTCTCTGCTGACTTTTGTACACAGTGGTTGGAGGGCAGGAGGCCCAGCGACTTGCATGACTCACAATAAACCCTGGAGCCACGGACTCTCCATCTGCCCCGAGAGCCTACAGTCCTGCAGATTTCATGTCATCTGGCTGAAATTGCTCAACAAAAGTAGACAAATAAGAAAAGATTGAGTTTATCTTCCAACTGAGTCTGCAGTAGCTTTGCTAACACGTTTATTTAGCATCTCCAGCCTCCTTTAGGATAGAAAACTACTGTTTAAAGGCTGTGCTGGTCCAAAACAATAAAACCATTTCCTTAAACTCTCCTTAAATCCCAGAGGTGTTCCTTCAAACCAGTCCGGGCTCCCTGTGGTTTATTAGCTTCATGTTGCAGTTAGCGCTGTGCTAACGTCTACTTTAGAGTTTTAACCACTTCACCCTTATTTATAATAAATAACAATATACAAAATGTTCAGGTAGTCATTTAGATAAATAGAAAATATTGAAATTCTCTTTAAATTTGATTTGATGTTATTTAAATATGAACCTCTGAGTCAGAGTTCTTCCATATTCAGTTCTGCAAAAAGGCTGCAAGAGGATCTGAGTCAAGATCTACACGCACTAAATAACAGCCTCATGTTTTTTTTTAAACATTTTGTGAACGCTAACAAACTTTTGTACAGGAGGGTTTGATGAGAAGATTGATGCCACCTCTGTGTGAGCAAAGACAAAACTCTGAGCAAACAGGACGTTGACGTTGTTCCGTGACAAATAAAAACGATTCAGAAAGTCGAATAAAATCTGTCCTGGAAACCCTCAAGACTGAACACTGGCAGCAGACACTCTTACTTGTAATAAATGAGGCTAATTCAAAGTCTTGATAGTTGGCAGATTGAGGAAGAACATAACTTGTATAATTTTATATTGGGCTGTTTTTGTTTTATCTTCTGTTTCTATTTTGTTTTGTCTGTTGTTTGTCTGCTTGTATTACTGACTCAGTATTGGACCTTGGCCCATTTGACTGATCAGCTCTGTATGTTCTTGCAACTGTCTTCACTGTATAAATATAACAAAAAAAGAAAAGAAAGTCAAATAAGTCAAAGTCATCAAAGTCCATGTGGTCTCATTACCAGGACTTAGTGTCTATCACTTCGGTCTTAGTCTCTGTCTAAAAATGCATCCTCAAAGGTGTTTATGGTCCCTGCATTCTTCTTCATTGATGTCAGACATTCAAAACATAGTGTGACCAAAACCCTAACCCACAATCACATGACCCTTAGTGACAAATAACCTCTGAATTATGGGACCCTAACAATCCTCATAACATGGAACTCTGGGATCAGGATCCTGATATCAGAGGCTTGAATTTCATGCCCCTTTAACTGAAGGATAACTTGACAGAGGACTACAGACTGCAGGACTCACAGAAACCCTGAGAACATAGGACCCTAGAAAAGTAGGACCACAAAACCTTGGAAAACCAATAGAATTGGACTCCGTGGATCCAGGGAACAATGCACAGGCCTTTGGAACATGGGGTATGGACATAAGACCTTGGAAAACCTTGGAAACCCATGATCCTGCTATCTAGGACCTAGGACCCTTGGAACATAGGACCTTGGGGATGTAGGAACCTGGATAACTAGATGCCTGTCAACAAAGCACTATGTAATACTGGACCCTTAGGATCATGGATACCAAAGAATTTAAGGATCCTTGGAATATGGGATTGTGGATCCTGAGAAGACAGCACCCTTGGAACATAGGACCAAAGTAACTTAAGACTCTTGAATCTTTAAAACCCTCTTAAGCAATTTAAAACCTTGCAAACACAGGACCCTGCAATCAAACAAACCCTGGGAAATAGATTAATGGGTCCATAGAACTGCTGATAAGACTTATTGAAGCTAAGGACCCTGAGAATAATGGAAACACAGGACCCTGATATCAATTGACATCGAAGACTCAGGGAATTCAGAGCATAGGACCCTGAGGACCCTAGGAACCTAGGCCCCAGGAATGCAGAACCCTTGGATTATGGAATCCCTGGTAAAACAAATCCTTGAGAACATATGACTCTGGTGACTGAGAACCAAAGATACTCTGGGGTCAACTGACCCATTTGATTGTCCCTGGCAACGTGGTCCCAGATTCGTGGGATCTGAAGACCCAGGGAGTATATGATCTTGGTATCAGTTAATTCAGGGAAAACAATTATGGGAAAATACAACATCTGGAACATAGAAGTCTAAGAAACGTCCTTTGGGTCTTCTTAAACATATGGTAATATGCTTGGGTACATAGAACCCTGAGAATTTTGGGAGCTAAAGAAAGGGGGTCCAGGTAAAATAATAGTCAAGGAGCTAAGGTATCTGGGAATCATGGAACGAAACTGAGAGCTTAAGGTCCCGAGGACTCATGAAACTAAGGCCCTGGGAACCTGTACCCTGAAAATATTTATTATTGTGCAAGGGGACCCAGGGACTCAGAGATCAAATAACCCTATGGACCAAGAAAACATGGAAACCTGGGGTCATATAACTCTGGGGAAAGGATTTATGTGTATTATACAACCCTTGAAAACAAGGTCTATGACCCCTGGGAACAAAAGGACCCTTGATATCCAGGGAAAGAGACCATGAAGGAACATCCTTAAGGTCCTTGAAAACATGGGAAAGGACACTAAGGAACCTGGGACCACAACAGAAGTCTGTTCATTGATGGGACATTTTTAAATCTAAACCGAAACAATAGACCAACCTAGACTCCCTTGCAGACTCTGGCACCTTGTAAAAAGAATAGTCCAGTCAATATTGTGTAGACGGTCCTTGTTCATTCTGGGTCACACTGGGTCATGGTTCTTTCTGGGTCAGATTGGGCCATCTTCATCTTTTTTTGTTCTGACTAATGGCTTAATCTCTGCCTCCTGGAATGGTGGCTAAGTTCTCAGGACTTGGACCCATTGAGATCGTGAATTTTTAAAGGGGAGTATTAGAGCATATTTGAGCTTTGAATTCACCGGTTTACAACTCTGCTTCCATCAAGAAAAATTTGAAGGCCAGGCAGATAAGTTGGAAGTTGCTTTGGGGTATTTTGTCTGCATTCTAAACTTCCTTATCCCTTGTTTAGAGTCTGACTGAGGCAAAATAGATGAAGAGCAGAGGGTCAGCTACCACATCAGGATTATTTTCTGTACTTAGATGAATGTAAACAGAGATCTGAAAGGCTGAAATGTACCCAGCCAGATGGTTTAAGGATTGATTTCAGTTTTGTTAGCCTCATCTGGAGTCCTCATCTCAAACACGAGAGCGCCAGTCTTCTCATCAAACTCACCAGACTTGAGAAAGTCAATAAGTTGATTCTTCAAAATGTCAAACGTTCGACTTAAACACACCATGCAGTTCTCTCTTTAAAAACATCTTCTACAGCATCTACCACGTACACACAGGGTGTTTGATACATCAGCATTACTGTGGGGCCACCACGTGTCGACCTGCTAAGAGTGAAGTGGAGGGAGGTTTGACACAATGAGAAAAGTAAAGTACAAAAGTAAAGAACAGCTCTACTTTCCCTACTCAGTGGCCTATATAGCAGATCCATGGAACGAGCTAAACTGGCCTTGATAATCTGGGTCAACCATTAACACACACTCGCACACACTCGCACACACTGAAGCAGAAGGAAAAGCCAAGAGGGACGAGCGTGCCCTTTGCAGACAAAAAGCTGGCTAAACCGTCCCAATCTGGTCCAGCGTTTGTCTGTCCATCTCGTTCCTCGTGTCCTTGCCTGGCTTCTCCCGTGTGATGAGGTGGACACTGGGTGGGTGTGGTCTGCTACGGCGTAGCTCCTCCCCTGGTGACCACCTCTCTCCATGCGGTGCTCTCCCTCTGGAGAAGAAGGCCATCGAAGTGTGAACACATGCTTAGGGTGTGTGTGTGTTCTCCATAATTCTCTGTGCGTTTGTGTGTGTTTGTGTGTGTGCATGGTCATGAGATATTGATAAATATTTCTTTAAGATGTTGTCTAATGTTCTTATTTTGACACAAACAGGTGAAAAGCAAGAAAAATGGAGTCTATCGCAAATTTCTCTACAACCTTAGATGCACCCAGAAATATAACTCCGGTAGGACTCTAGTGAAGAAATATTATTCTCTGAACAAACTCTAGCAAAGATAGAAAAGGAGCAACAACCAGCTCAGCTGGTTTTCATGCACCCACACCGGGGTGCATGGAAAAAGTCTTTAGTATTCCAAAGCGGTTGGGTGAGCACGAGTCTCTACGTGAAAGAAACTTCCAGACGAGTGTTTCTTTCAGAGTTTGAGTTCAAACTATTCCAGAGTTTTTGTTTCAGTCCTTTTGTACTGGCCTCCTCTGCTCTCCAAATCCTTGACGTGACATAGCAGCTATTCTCTTCTTTCTCTCCCGACAGTCCCGCCCGACATCCCATGATCCCCTGGTGCTCAGGGCGGCGGGGAGGAGGAAGAGGGCGGACAAGACCGGAGCACTGAATGAGGGCGACGGAGGATGAGAGAGGACAAAAATGGCAAGAGGCAGCATCAGCTTGGACAAAACTTCTACCCAGATCCACGACTCAAGAATATGTCTGATGAAGAGTAAAAGTGATCGGTAACACCTCCCTCTCCTCGGCCCTGATTCCACGCGTCTCCACCCGCCTCTTTAGGGCTTATCTGTCCTGCAGCAGCTTCAGGGCCCTCTCGATGTTCATGCGGTGGCCCACCCTCGTCACGCCCAGGTCGATCAGGTCCTCCTTCTGCAGGGACGGCAGGTGTGCGCCCTCGATCTCATTGTCCAGGAAGGCGTCCTTGTGCTCGCCCAGGTTCAGGCTCTCCAGCCAGTCGGCCACGTCGTGTTTGCTCCACAGCTCCATGGGTTTGGAGGCGAAGGGCTTCCCCGAGGCCGCCACTGCCTGCATCAGCGTCAGCGGCGAAGGTGATCGAGAGCTCCCGCTGCCGCCGCACGAGGAGCTCAGGCTGTAGCCGCCACCGCTGCCCATGGGCGGGGTGGGCAAGCCGAAGACGTCGGTGAGGGTGGGCGACACGGAGGGTGGCAGTGAGGAGCAGGGGGTGAGGGAGGAGGCGGAGTCTGGCGGGCTGAGGGGGTGCGTCTGTGATGGGAGACTGCTGGGAGGGGTGGAGGTGAGCGCAGCGGCATTGTTTCGCATTCCTGAGTCTTCTGTCTGAGGCCTGAAGGGAAAAAAGACAAAAAAACAAGATCAGGACGCATGTTTATTCAGATTTTTAAGCTTAGCTGAGAGCCTATTGTTGGCCATAAAAGGGATTTCCTTGGTCATTAATTTTCTGATAAAAACAAATAAAAGGCCAATAACTTAAGAGCAAGAGACGAGGCAGATCTAAGACTTCTTCTATATTCAAGCTGCTGATATTTCCCACAAATACTGAAAGCACCATCCAGTAATTCTGATTGTAAACCAATCTGAACAAAGCCAAAAATTGTTTAAAGAATGAAAGATTGGACCCAGACTTTGTCAAAACTAGTGGCTTCAATATAAAGTCATTTACCAGAGGTAATAAGGCAATGTTTTCACAAATACAATCACTGTGGACGAAGGTCTTGTATGATGTTATGGTTGCAAGAACATAAAGTGCAATGTTGCTTCAAGACCAGTAGGTGGCATCACATGAAAACCTTTGAGTCCAGACCTCAGCAGGATGGAGCCTGTTGTTTTATAGTTTTATCTGAGGCAATTAAGTGATTATTTTATGTTTAACATGCTTTATGAGTGAATTTAGGTGGGATTCAATCAAACAGCCATGCTTTACTACCTGAGTTTTTTATTTCTTTTATCATTACACTTTAATTTTTAAGGAAAACAACACATCTTTACCTAAAAGTAAATGTTTCCCCATTTGATAAAGTATTTTATGGTGGCTTACAGTGGAATCTGTCCACATTTTAACAAGTTTGATCAAAAACATACTGCAATAGGGCTGAACGATTTCAGGAAAAGATCTAATTGGGATTATTCTGGCAGGTATTGCGATTTCAATTTGATTCACGATTTTCTTCAAATCAAGTTTCAGTGCAATATGACAAATAAATAATAAATAATCTGTTTTCATAATTTATACTCCAACTTCTACGCCTAAACAGAGACTTTGTGTTGTTGACCTGCTTACCAGCACTTCCGTAAATGCAAATTGCTGCAAATTTGTAAAACATTTTGTGTAAAATAGTTGACACAACAGATCCTGGGTCAGTCAAGAGCGCTGCAAGAAACTGCAGCTTTGACGATCACATTATTGCGTTGTCTGAAATTGCAATTTCGATCCAAAACCAATAAATCTTTCAGCCCTAAACTGCAATGTTAAAAAAAGAGAATTTAAATGATGCACGAATATAAACTACTTGAAACTGGTACACTAGATCTTATGCTGCCTTTACTGTCGGAAACTCCAACGTCCCAGTCAGAAAACGTCACCTGGAAGGCCCTGCTGGAAAACTCAGACAACCCTCACAGACTCCAAGTTTGTCAACAAATATGGCCGTTCAGTGTGTAAATAGGAAGTCAAAGCAGTGCATTACTACCTAAAATAAAAACCCAGGGTTGTTCTTATGCACTGAAATCCGTCACATTGATAGTACTGAACACTGTCTACGTGTGAACATGTTGTGGTGTTGACTTTTGCATGAAATCATTTTGTGGCATGCTGTTTATTCTAGGGTGACCATATTCTGAAAACACAAAAAGAGGACCCTCAGCAGCATGTGTTGCAGCATGCACGCTCAATATCTTGGTAGGTACACTGGAATAATGCCAGTGGCCCAGTGCAGCGCTTTAATAAAAATATTAACCATTTTACTACTATGAATATAAATGGACACCTGGTCTTGTTTGCCTTTTTTTGTCAATAAATGAGTCAGAAAATGCCCTTTGAGTAAATTATTTTGCACCTTTTTCAGATAAAAACAAAACATTCTAGCAAGTATTTGTGATTATTAAGTTGTAAATGCTTAATGCAGTGTGTAATTACAAGAAAAGAAAAAAGATTAGAATTTTCAGCAGGTTCCTTTTTATAAACAAATCTAAATGAACATGAACAACACTTTTGAGAAGACAAAACCAAAACGTAACCTATTTTATATTATTATTCATATTATTATATTATTTAACTATTTATGAAATCCATAAAACACGAACTACGATGATAAAACAATGACGAAAATACGGCAAACGAACTGCAAAAGGAAAGAACAGTTTGGAGAGTTACAAACAGATCCCATCACAGCAAACAAACACTCCTGTGTGACCACTCCATCATGTCACCTGCTGATACTCAGAGCAGAAACACCAGAAGACCCCCGTCACACCACACCCATGCAGAAAGACCACGCCCTCCCTGAGCTGTCCCCTCAGGATCTCACGCTTCATAATATTTGATTAAACAGTCAGAGAGTTTTCCTCTAACTTCGATAAATCTGACCTCCAGACTTTCAAACTCTTGTTGTGAGTTTCTCCATGCAGCCTAGATAAGTCTCTCCCCTCCACGTAACATATGGAGCGGCCTGAGGGGAAGTGAAGGGGACAAAAGGAGGGTCGGTCTGCCAAAGTGGAACTAGGCCATGGTTGAAGAGCAGGCCCAGAATCACACAGACACTAAACAAACTTACGGTCTTCACTTCTCAACAGCGGCTGCTCCACAGGACGCCGTGATGGATGAAGGGGACACAGAGGACAATGTCAGACATGATGAACAACACGAACAGCAATCAACAAACAACAATGAGACAACAGAAAAGAGGTGAGTGCATGGAAAAATGAAAAGAAGAGGACATCCCTCTGCTTTATTTCTTTAAATATGTTTCTGGATTCTTGGTGCGAACTCAGAAAGCAAAATTGGTCAATGTAATGCTTTATGCAGCAAGGCCCCCAATTTTGCATGTTTGGCTGGATGAAAATCCACCCACACTGTCAATTTGGTACGATAAATTGTTGTCTTTTCTTCCATATGAGAGAATATCACGTACTACAAGGAACATCAGATGAAATGAATGGTCCACAGTAATCTGCTTTGGAGTAGACTGACCAGCATACTGATTTATCATTTTTCCATTTATTTATTTATTTGATTTGTAATCTTCTGTAATCATTATTCTGTTTTTGTTATTCATTTACCATACATTTCTCCCCTGTGTGTATTTGTGTTTGTATATGTGTGTGGGTTTTTTTTGGTTTGAATTGTTTTTGTCACTTACTATTGTCAAATATGTTAATTGTCAATGCAAGTTAATGAATTCATGCTGGGACAACAGTATAAAAAACTTATGAATTTGAGTTGTCTGTTTACAGATTGTACCCTGCACTGCTTGCATGAACTGTATTGATGGAATAATAAATAAAGTGATAAAAAACATGTTTCTAATGGTATTATTCCTTATCATAATAATAAGTAATATAAAAGTTACTTTAGTTTTTTATTTACAAACTGAAGACTCGCAAACAAGATCTCATTCTGTGTACACCTGCTGCACAAGGTGTACACAGAATGGTGTTCAGAAGGTTGGAATTAGTGGGGATAGGTGCAGGTTTGAAGGTTGTAGGTCATGTGGTTGATAAGGTATAGGCATTTAAAAGTGTGCACTAAGGTTACGACAGGAAAGGGGGGTTTTGCAAGAACTAGGGTTAGGGTTAGAGCAAGGGAAGGTGCTAGAGACATGGGACCCAGACAGGATTGTTCAGAAGGTTGGAATTAGTGGGGATAGGTGCTGGTTTGAAGGTTGTAGGTCATGTGGCTGATGAGTTATAGGCATTTAAATGTGTGCACTAAGGTTACGAAAGGAAAGGGGGGTAGTGCCAGGATTAGGGTTAGGGTTAGAGCAAGGGAAGATGCTAGAGACACGGGACCCAGACAGGCTTGCTCAGAAGGGTGAAATTAGTGGGTAGGGTTAGGTTTGAAGGTTGTAGGTCATGTGGCTGATGAGTTATAGGTGCAGTTCACTGCTTTGTGCTGTCGTGCCAAGCAGCTTTTCGCCTGAGCCCCAGCAGACCCAAATTTGGGTCCTATGGGGCTCTTGAGGAACATGCTGGAAGATGTTTTTATGTAGTTAAACTATATCCACATGGAGGCGGGTTTCTTCAAAAGCAGAGGTGTTTCTACATGTTTTCTCCTTTTGTCTGCGCGTAAACAACATTTCAGGTCATTGAAAACGTGCATTAGAAAACTGTCCAAGGTAAAAATTCTTCATTTGTCATTCGATCTTGAATTTTACAGCTCCAGTTCATAACAAGTGTTATTTTAAGACACTTAACAACAGAGCAGGCTGAAGACAAACTCTTCATTTTATAGATCCAGGCAGAGACAAAGGAACTAAAAATAAGAACTTATGATAGAGACAAACCCGACAAGTGACAAGTTAAACTGTAACACCAGTTGGACACGGTGTTAGGAAGACAAATGGAAATAAAACAGCTTTTGCAGAGAAATTGCAAAAAAAGATGCACTATGGAAGAAGAAGACATACTTTATCCCTCGTGGGGGAATTCAATTCTTTACACTCTGTTGTTGAATGATGCGACACAAACAGGTCCTACGATTAGCTGCATAAAATCTTTAAAACAATGTCACAGGTGAGCTCACAGCTACAGATGCAGCAGCGTCCAGCTCTCCCTCCGAGCTGCTGCAGGTCACTCAGACGTCACACATGACGCATGATAAAATTGACGAAGAAATAATTATTTGATGAAATAAACACAATGTTTTTTGCAGATGGTGCTAAAACATATAGGAATAACATAAATAAATTTAGAGTTTAAAGCTAGAAAAAAAGGAGTTTTCTTTCTTTTTTGTCCTCAAAGTCCAGAGAGACACTGGTGAGGCCGCAAGCTGCCGACCCCTGAGATAAATTCTCATTATCATTGTCATAATAATGCCAGAGGAAAGTTTTTTTTTATCAGTGACTGTATAGTCCCTGTACAAAGTCAAAGATGTATAAATTCTGTGAAGGCTGCTTTAGTGCAGAAACACCAAATACCGAACACCACTTACTCTGCTGCTCTGTACTCCGGTGTGCGCCTTAGATTATGTTAACGTTGTAAAAATTTTCCTTATTTTATATTTTATTTTTATGTTACTTCTGTAAAGAACTATCCTTATTTTTATTTAGATTTTCTTTTTTACCTGAGCTTATGGTAATGTTGTAAATATCCTTATCTTGTATTCTATTTTATTTTATTTGTTATACTGCACTGCCTACCACCTTATTTATTGCTATTATATTTTTATATGGCTGATCTCAGTTACTAGTTTTGTTCTTTTCTCATGTAAGTTCAGACTGGAACGATAAATAAAACTCTTTTGAATCTTTTAACCTTAACTTTCAGGTCTTCATGCCTTTAAATGAATTTATCACTGATTTCATAAATGTCCTTGCACTTCACTGCTTGTTACTTGTATAAGAATTAAACTGCATGTGAAACTTTTTTTTTGCCTGAATTTTCACTTTATTTTGAAGCATTTCAATCTCACCGTATGGAAAGTTGCTTTGAGAGTATTAAAATCTTTCCCCTTCATTCCTCTTCAGGAGTTTACCTTCTGCTTTGTGCTTATTTTTATTTTTTTCTCTTCATAAAATCAAGCAGATCGGACTCTGGAGCTTTAATTGTGGCTCAAACAAAAGCGCATATGCTTCAAAACACTAAACCTGAAATGTGTGGAGTGTTTGATATCCTGTCGTTCTATCACCTTTTTGTCACAGGAGTGAAACTGATGTGAAAACTATTTAATTGCCTATTAGACTAATTAGCACGGCTCCTCGTTTAGCTCCTCTGACCTTATTAACATTTCACTCAGCTGCTCAGAGTCACAGCAGACAAAGAGGACGGATGTGTGAAGTCCCTCTCTGTGCAGGACGTTGGGGGTAAATATGCTTGCTTTAACTCACATTCTCAGGGGGATTGGGCATATTTGTTTCACACTGTGCCCCTTCTTCTCTCCTTCACTCGTCTAATTCGATCGCAGTGACAATGCGCCAGGCAAGAGCACTGGCAGACATCCATTAAGCTCATTTATTCAAGCTAATGTCAGGATTTATCCATGTATACTCACTGGCCACCTTATTCAATTGCTTCTTAATGCAAATAGCTAACAAGTCAATCACATGGCAGCATCTCAGTGCATTTAGGCATTAGGACAAAATCAAGACCTCTTGCTGAATTTCAAACTGAGCATCAGAATAAAGAAGTAAAATGATTGAAGTAACTTTTAACATCGACTTGGCGTGCTTGTTGGCATCAGACGAGCTGATCCACTGGGATTTTCATGCACAAACATCTCTAAGGTTAACAGAGAATGGTCCCAATAAGAGAATATATCCAGTGAGCGGCAGTTCTCTGGGTTGGAATGCCTTGTTGATGCCAGAGGTGAGAGGGATTGGAGATGATAGAAAGGCAGCAGGAACTCAATTAAAATACCCAGAAGACCATTTCTGAACACACAACACCTCAAATCTTGAAGCAGATGGGCTACAGCAGCAGAAGACCACATCAGGTACCACTCCTGTCACCTAAGAACAGGAAACTGAGGCTACAATCGCACAAGCACACAATGAGTCTGGATTTCTGCCACACTCAGATGGTAGGGTCAGATTTTGATGTGAACATCATGAAAGCAGGGGCGGCACGGTGGTGCAGCAGGTAGTGCATGTGCCTTACAGCAAGAAGGTTGCTGGTTTGATCCCTGTGTTGGTCAGGGCCTCTCTGTGTGGAGGTTGCAAGTTCTTCCCATGCATGCATGGATTCTCTCTGGGCGCTCTGGCTTCAATCCGCAGACCAAAAACATGCCCATTAGGTTGATTGGTGACTCCAAAATTGCCCTTAGGTATGAATGTGAACACGGATGGTTGTATGTCTCTCTATGTGGCTCTGCAGTTGGCTGGCAACTAGTTCAGGGTGTATCCCCCCTCTCGCACAATGTCAGCTAGGATAGGCTTCAGCCCCCGCAACCCCAAAGGTCGTGGGGGCTAAAGATAATAGATAGATGGATCATGAAAGCATGGATCCATCCTGCCTTGGATCAGTGGTTCAGGCTGCTGCTGGTGGTGTGGTGGTGTGGGGGATGTTTTGTTGGCACACTTTGGCCCCTTAGTCCCACCTGAGCATGGTTTAAAACCCCACAGCCTACCTGAGTATTGTTGCTGACCATGTCCATCCCTTTATAACCACAGTGGACCATCTTCTTTTTTTTTTTTTTTTAATTTTCTTTTTATTGATCATTTTAATACACATTTTGCATACATCTGGTACATAATAACTGAATCTATGTTCTCCTCCAATACTGCAGGTCATACATGACACTCTTCCTCAGTCTCTCACCTTGAATCACAGTAATAAAATAACCTTACCTACTTATATACACCAATAAAATTGTGCCCCAAAAATAGAGGTCATTTACTGTCTCTCATACGTTATGATTAGATAAACTAAGAGTTTTACCATGTTCCAGAGTAGCAAAAAAAGTGAAATAAACGAAACAATAAAAATTAAAATAATAATAATAATACATTTTTAAAAAGGAAAAGAAAAGAACAGAACATTAAAACTTCAGTACCTATGAACAAGGGTACTTTTACCTCCAATAATGGACATCTCAGATAAAATCTGACCTAATTGGTTTTATGTACTCAACCCAATTTTCCCATATTCTTCTAAATCTGTCATCCTACAGTCTCAAGGAGAAAATGAACTTTTCCATCACATATATATGGTGTATAACCTCAACCCAGTCCTCAACCTTAGGTACCGTCGTCTTTGTTCATTTTCTGGTATTTGCTTTCTTGCTTGCAATAAACATTATTCTATAAATATGTTTGTCTCCTATTAGTGGACCATCTTCTGATGGAGACTTCCAGAAGCTCCATGTCTCAAAGCTCAGATCATCTCAAACTGGCTTCTTCAACATGACAATGAGTTCTCTCAACAGTCACCAGATCTCAATCCAATGGAGCACCATTGTGATGCAGCAGCTGTGTGATGTTATCGTGGAGATATGGACCAAAACCTTTCAGGGATGTTTCAGCACCTCGATGAATCTATGCCAAGAGCAAAGGCAGCTCTGAAGGTAAAAGTGGGTCAAACTCAGTTCTAACAAGGCATACCTAATAAAGTGGCCAGTGAGTGTATAATATCACTCTATCATGAGCCTAAAGCCGAGTGTGTGCTTGAATATTGCAGAACAGCCTTAACCTCAGAGGCATTCTGCAAACACACACATTATAAACACACACACACTCCAACACCAGCGAAGTTGGCACGTGGCCTCCATCTCCTCGCTCGCTCCTCGCTCTCCATCAGCTGAGTCGCTTCTGAGGAGAGTGAAGCCGTGCAACCGATATGAGAGGAGGGAGACCTTCATCGTCTTCATCGCACCCACACACCATCACCATCATCACAGCGGCTCCTGGGTCACATACGTGGCCTTTATTTAGAAGAGAACACACACACTGACTCGGCTGTGCTGGGTTACATAACAGCGACCTACTAAGGCAGCACGTGACCTGCGTGAGATGATGTTGAACTCTACGGAGGGTTAGGCCTGCCATCACACACACACACACACACACACACACACACACACACACACACCCCTCCCCCAACTCAGACTGACATCACTGCAGGCCTCAAGGCTGCTCTCATCATCTGGTTGCCAGGCAACCCTTTCGTCCACAGGCAAAACCAACGCACGTTTAATCTGGGAAGCTCAGAGACGACAGGGATAAAAAAAAAGAAGACCAGACGTAAAAATAAGCCACAAATGTCCAACAGAGACGATCTGATGTTCCCGACAGAGCTGAGGCTGATCCCGACACGACGAGGAGGAAGAGCACGAGGGAGCAGAGGATGGAGGGAGAGAGAGGAGAACATGTGTGAATCTAGGCCATCTTCTGTGCCTCTCTGTTACCATCTGTTTGACAGGATCACAGGCAGGAGCACCTTTCTCCTCCTCAGGCCTCCTCATACCACAACATGCTCTCTATGTACCCAAGACCTGATCCAGCAGAAACCTCAAGGGTTAAGAAATAAAGCCAATGAGGAAGTGCAAAGAAATCCTGGAGTAACCAACAGTTCCTTGACTCCTTTAAAGGGATACATCAACATTATTTTTTGTTTTCATGCCTTGCCTTACTCCAGAGTCCATGACGAGCAGATAGACACCATTCTTCGACTCTGCATGCAGTAACAAGAAGAGACAGGTAGAGCTTGCCCACTGCTAATCAGCTTAGCTGAAACACAGGGGTTCAATGGGTAGCATCAGCCTGCCTCTGTCTACAGTCATTAGATAAACTCTTCAGCAACTCTAAATGGTCCTGTGTGCTTGTTGTGACTAATTTTTTCTTTACTGCGTTATGTTACATTATCTATAGACTAAGATTAGCACTTTATGTAATTTTCTGAAGAAATACATACGAAACTAAACCACAGGGTGAATGTGCAAACCACCACAAACATGCTTGTAAGTAGGTCAACAACACAAAGCCTCTATTTATGGGGAGAAGAAGACTGATACAAAGGATTATGGCCGACATTGTAAGAGAGGACGAGGATGATTTCTTCATGGTTGACGAAGATCCACATCCTTACCTGTTTGACCAGAATATACAGAGGAGGGACAACATGTTTTGGAAGGTGAGCATGCACGAAGCAGTGGAACAGATTTTTGTATGTATAGTTTGTATGTATTTCTTTAGAAAATTACATAAAGTGGTAATCTTAGTCTAAATATAGATAATGTAACATAACATGGTCAAAAAATGAGTTACAACGAGCACACAGGAACGTTCAGACTAACTGACCGAAGAGTTTATCTGATGACTGTAGGCAGAGGCAGGCTAACACTACCCACTGACTTCCAGTGTTTGAGCTAAGCTAATTAGCAGTGGGTGGGCTCTGCCCATCTCTTCCTTGTTACTGTCACACAGTCCAAAGAACGGTGTCTATCTGCTTGTCATGGACTTGGGGGTGAGGCAAGACACATAAACAAAAATAAATAAATAAAAAAAAAATTGGCGTATCCCTTTAAACATCAAAATACAACAGAAACAGAAACAACTCGAAACAGAATGGGGATCATACACAGTTTTTGGGACTGTCCAAAACTGAAAGCACAGTGGCAGGGGATCCAAACAGAAGTCAAATCTATTCTAGAGATCGATCTGCCACTAGATCCTGGACTACATCACAGGGCACATCCCTGATGGTGCTGAGAAAAAAAAAAAAAAAAACGAGCTGTTGCATGTTCTCTAAATGGTAGCAAAGAAAATGACTACACCCTCTTGGCTGAAGCCGCTTCCTCTCACTCTTCCCCAATGGTGTGAAATACTGAAGAAAGTACTTGATGGAAAAAATATCACTTAAACATCATGTAAAAATGCATTGTTCTTATCTTTATGGTTCCCTGTCATTCAGGTTTCTCAAGCATCAGATCTGGATCTAGATCCTGCTCCAAACTTGGGCTGTTTTCACACCTAAAGCCCACTAAAGGGCGCAAAAGACCTCAGGCTGTATGTAGCACCTGTTGTGTTAGACCTGAACCGCAAACATGGCAGTAATTCTGAGAGTAAAAGTAACAAATTAAACATAAATAATCAATAATATCATCAAATATTTGTTGACAACTGATGACTCAGTGAGCAGTCACAACTGTCTTGGTGTAATGAGTTACCATGTTAAGTGATGACTTGCAACTGTAGTCAAAGCACCAGAAAAATCAGAGGGTGACCCCTTCAGTGCTTCACTTTTATTAATCAGTGTATCAAAGATCATTAGTTTAATGTGAGAAAATACAGCCAAAGAAACCCAGCTAACAAACACAGTCAACTCCAAGTCACCAATGAACACAGTCACCAGTTGAATTACTGCACCAAATTATCTTCTTGCTTCCTGGCCTCTGCAGGAGGATTTCTCCTCATCAGCTGGATGATCAGTCATGTTTATATCTGTTCAGTCTCATTAGTCTGATGTTGAAGTTTGTGGTCCTGATTTATCAGTTTGTCTGTTCTTGTTGTTTCTGCTGCTGTGGTCAGTCTGTCCTCTCTCCTCTGCCTCTACACTGATCCTACTGGTGACGTCTGGACTGCAGCTTACGTCTGCTTTGCGATAATTCTGGATGACGTGCACAACCGACATGCTAAATCAATGCAGGAAGCACATGCTAACTTGCATACGCGTAGTTAAAAGCAAGTATATCTCCATGTTTACATGGTTGTTCCAGACTAAACAAACACTTTTTGTAAAGTTTGTCTGATTTAGGGCGGTGTGTAAGCTCACATCAACTCTAGTGCTGACCCAGGAATCGAACACCAGTCTGCCTGAAAACAGGAGGGCTCAGTTCGCTTCAAAGTGCACAAGAGTTTGGTTGGTGGAGGGTGAAAAAGCCATCTGAGCCAAACAAGGACTCAACATGGCAAGTAAACCAAAAAGCAGGGAATTATCTTTGCTGTGACTGGTACAGAGAACACGACTTTAGGGTCTAGTTTGCTGAGGTCCATGAGCAGTTTGTTGAAGGGTTTGACTTTTGGCAGACATGTTGCATTATTTTTCAACATAATCCCCTTCAGTATCTGTACACTTTTGCCAGCGATGTTTAAGGGTCTCAATGCCACTTTTAAAGAAGTCCTTTTCTTGACTGTTCAGAAAGTCCTCCACTGCATGTATGATGTCATCACCTGACTGAAAGTGGGTACTGGAAATGACCTTTTTCAATTTTGGAAATTGATGAAAGTCTGATAGAGTGAGATCAAGCGAATAAGGCGGATGCTCAATCAGTTCAAAGCCACAATCGTTAATGGCAGCCATGGCAATGACAGACTTGTGAACAGGGGCATTTTGTCCATTTTGCAAAAGCCACTTGCCTTGTTTACTTTAGAGTGCTACCTCTTCGACATAAACTGACCAAATGACACCAGTCTTCGGGTACACAGCCTTAAATAGTCAGGGAATAGTAGAACTGAAAAAGGACATCCCTGCTTATCTTCTTCAATACAAGGCTCACAACTTATCAATCAGCCCTCACACCTGGGCTACAACCGGCATGCAAGAAAAGCCCTTGTTTTCCACAACATACCCTTCAGTAATAGCAAATTAAGTCTGTTATAGATTGATATATTTTCTCTGATCACTTAGAGCTGGGAGGCAGCTTTGACAAGCTAAGCATGTCAAGTATTGTCTGGTTGGCTAGCCACCATGTGTCGCCTCTTATGTCCCTTTAAATAACAGCAGATTTAGATGTCGAGTGCACTCCTTTCGTCCTCTCTCTCCTGTGCAGCCATGATTGTTTACTCTCCGCCCAGTGAATTTCACCCATCTGGCCTGGCTTACTAGCACCATCGTACGGACTTCCCAAGTAATTGACTTTATTTCTTTGAACCAAAAGCCTTGTTAAATACGCAATAGGCACAGCAGGTAGTGCACAGCGAGAAGGTCGCCGGCTCGATCCGCGGGTCAGGTGAGGGCTTTCTGTGTGGAGTTTGCATGTTCTTCCCGTGCATGCACGGGTTCTCTCTGGACAATCCAGCTTCCTCCCACAGACCAAAAACATGCTCATTAGGTTGACTGATGACTCTCAATTACCCTTGGGTATGAGTGTGATGGTCTTCCATCTCTATATGTGGCCCTCTATATTGGCTAGTGACTGGTTCAGGGTGCACCCCGCCTCTTTCCTAATGTCAGATGCGATAGGCTCCAGCCCCCTCCCGTGACCCCAAAAGGGATGCTATAGGTAATGGATTGATGGATAAATACACAATAGCCAATCACACTTTAGGATTTTGTAGTGACATAATGGGGGCCAGGCCTCAATTTGGCCACTTCCCTGCTCGAACAAGCCTCGTCCTAGAGGCATAAGGCAGCTCTAACCGGCCTCTCCCCTAGCTTTGCCTAAACCTTGATGAAATCAGCTAACCCAAAGATGACCCCATAAAGACTGTACCACCTGACTCAGAGGAGCCTGAAATGTCCTCCTAAGTAAATCATGGTGGCCCCACATTTAGAAAAAGTAAAAAAGCGTTTTGGTTTGATGAGACAGCAGGTGATGGGACCTACCTGTGAAGATGGCAGACACAGAGGACGATGAAGAAAGAGGAGGAGGAGCGACAGGAGACTGGTGGGAAATGAAGATGGAGAGGCGTGAGCTGAAAATGAAATGAGTACAAGGCGTAAAGGTCAACAGACATGACTTTGGGGCGGCGTGGGATGAAAATGAAGATAACATGACAGTATGAGGCGTGAAGTGTGAGAAGACAAACAGCTGTAGGCGTCAGACAGTGGGGGGTGTGGGGTGTGGGGGGGCTTCATTGTGTCTAAATAAATGTTTTTATTAGCGAAGAAGCAGCAAACACCCCGAGGACTCCACTCTGCTCTCCACACCTCTCTGATGAAGGATGGGACACTTCATACAAAATGCATGTGAGCGCTGAATTATTGATGGTGCTTTTTATTTCCCTCTCATCGGGGGGGAGATGTGAGTTTAAAAAAGCATGAGCTGAGCTGGTTCAGGTCAGGGTCTGTCAAAACGATGTCCCGCTACTGGAGATCTGTATTTCCTGGATAATCTGAAACAGACTCTACCCAGGAAATCAATCACTGGGTGCACCAAACATCTCATCACATCATCCAAATGATAAAGAACAAGTGGAATCAAAACAAAGAGGCTTCCTTAATGTGGCCATCGAAGTAGAGTCCAGCTTCTGGTTCAGATCTACACGTCATGTGTATTTGTATGTATTGCTGTTGTTATTGTTAGTAACTTCATTAACTGTGCTGCTGCCTATCTTGGCGAGGACACTCTTGAAAAAGAGTTTTTTAATCTCAATGAGTTTCTATTCCTGGTTAAATAAAGGTTACATGAAATAGAAAAAAAAATTAAAAATCTACCTGTACAGGCATGGAGCAGACCAGAACTGTGGTGGCTAATATATTTTCTACGGACGACAGTTATCTATAATAAGCTCTTGCACCAGGTGCCTCAAGGTTTGGGCTGAACAATTTAAAGAAAAGACCTAATTGCGAATTTTCTGGCAGATATTGCGATTTCAATTCAATTCATGATTTTCTTCAAATCAAGCTTCAGTGCAATATTCACTATGTTTACAGTATAGACAACAATAAAGAAATCAATAATCATAAGCACATAACACTTCAATCATCATCTATATTGATAATAATCTGTTTTCATTATTTAAAGGATACTCCAACTTCTACTCCTAAACAGAGGCTTTGTGTTGTTGACCTGCTTACCAGCACTTCCGTAAATGCAAATTGCCTGCAAATTTGTAAAACAGTATGTGTGAAATAGTTAACACAACAGATCCTGGGTCAGTCAGGAGCACTGCAAATAATTGCACCTTTGGCGATCACATAATTGCGTTGTCTGAAATTGTGATTTTGGTCCGAAAACAATAAATCTTTCAGCCCTACTCAATGTTGCCTCTGTTGTTCACACATTATCAATGTCAGGTATCAAGATTAGTGTGCTGCTGGCATGCTCCATGGGCAGATTGAGGTGCAGTATGTGAAAACCAACTCACTGAAGTGATTTGCTGAGGAGGGCTTGGTGCGATCAGAACACTACGCAGGCAGACTATGAGAAGTTTGGGGGATAGAAAGACTAGATAGGAGTTGTACAAGTTACTGTGCAGTGAAGCTGGATTTGCTTGATTCAATCTCTGTGATCAGTCAAATCCAGCTTGTAAAGCTGCAGACCGAGTTGTGGGTTCAAAGTAAGAGTGTAGTACTGATGCAGGGCAAAGCTGTCGAGATCAGAGCAAATGGAGAGACAAGACCAGAGGGATTGTGAGTAATGAGTGTGAAGTTGGTGCTCTCAGAGCTGTCAACTTGAACTAGCTCACAGGCGTAGCTCCAATGAATGAACTGCAATGAGCTAACCACAACAAAAATAAGATGTCCAGAGCTCAATGCTGCAATGAAGGCATCAACATGACTCAAGGTATATCTCAGTGCATAAACATCAAAAGCAACTCTCCTGGACAACTCTTGTTGGTCAAGTGTTTTCAACCAGGCATCAGCAATTCACATGAACCACCACCTATTCTAACGAAATGGCCAAGAACAGTACATCCCGTAGCTAGCCTGATTTGATGCTAAAGCTACAAATTCTTTCAGACTGAGTTTGTATTTTAACCAAGAGAGCTGGTACTATTTTCCTAAACAGTGTTAATTTTGACAGAACTTTTTAATTTTGTTTAAGTTATAGTCTTCTGCCTAAAATATTTTTTACTTTTAGTCATAATTTTGTCATCTAAATTGTTTTAATTTTAGCCTAGTTTTAGTTGATGAAATTACACAACATATTAGTCGATGAAATCTACTGTAAATTTAGTCGACTAAAATATGAAGTGTAAACGGTAAGGCATTTTTATGTCTCCTTGAATTTCTGAAGCCATGTTTTACACTTTGATAAAATCAAACATCTAATAACCCTTTATTGAATGTTAGTAAAGTCTGAATGTATAAATGAACAGAAACAAATTGAACTTTTGTGTGAAATGCAGTCACCTTTATTTAGGCTACCTGGCAGAGCATCTCAGTTACAATACCAGAACTGACAACAAACAGTGAACCTGCTCTACATGAATATATCAATTCATAAAGAGAGGAGCTTTGATTGGATCGCTCCACAACTTATCCCACCACCACCAAGCTAAGGCAGTTGTGATTGGATGTCCCTCTGAACTCATCCAAGCTTTCCACACAACCAAAGTAGCTGTGATTGGATATATTCCTAACTTGTCCCTACTTTCTACATGAGCAAATTAGGTCTGATTGGATTAAGTCTATGTCAAACATCTAGTTTTTATTTGTTAATGAAAATGTCAGTTAATTTAGTTTTAGTTTTTGTCCATGTGCACTTGTTTTTATTAGTTACTGTCTAGATTTCGTCAGGGGAAAAAAGGTTGTTGACGAAAACTATGACGAAAATAATTAGTCAACAAAATTAACACTGCTCCATAAAGTGAGAAAGTTAAATCAGATTTTAAACTTAATACTCTAAGGGTTATAAAAGAGACTTTGCACTGACATAAACTGATAAAAACATAAGGTTGAATTAAGATACGATAGGGGGCGGGACGGTCCTCAAAGGTCAAGTAAAGCACAGGTTTTTATACTCGAGAAACAGACTGTAAGGAATCACTCAGATCACCCAGCAACATTCACATACCTTGTTCCAAAGCCCCCCCTGGTCCCTGTGGGGGAGTCGAGGCTCTCTCCTGGCTTGCCCGGCCGCTCTCGGTTCATTTGCTGCAGAATGGAGCTCAGCTCTGTGATGACGGTGTTCTTGGAGTCCGGTGTGGATGGCGGGCTGCGCAGCTCCGGGGCCTGATCGCCCCACAGCTTGGATGTCCTTTGAGTAGGAGTCCTAGGAGGTTCTGACGATGAAGGGGGAGGGGGAGGAGCCTGAGGCGGCGTCCCGTAGGACTCCGGCGGCTCCTCTATCAGAGCGTCATGATAAAGCGATGTTCTATTAATTACGGACTTGCCCTTGGGTTTGGGTGGCACTGGGGGCCGATCCACCAGGAAGGTGTGGCCGTCTGAGGTGGCGTAGAGGCTCTCCAGAGCGCTGTCGCAGAAGCCACCCTCTGACGACAGCGTTGATAAGCTGGAAACGGTGCTGGTGGTCTCCATGTGCTGAGGGTCCCCGCTACTGCGGCTGTCGACCTCTTCGATCCCCGAGTCGCCCACCCCTGACTCTGCATCCGGTGGAGGGGCAGGGTACGACGGGGGCATGTTGTTCGCCACTCGTTTGTGTTGATCAGAGACAGGTGGAGGGGCGTGAGCGTGGTAAGGGGGGAGAGGATGTCCCCCATTCCGTCTCTGCTGCTGGATCATCTCTGCGATCGCACTTGCCTGGTCGTCAGGTATGTCGATACTGTTGGCAAACTCCAGGGGCGGCGGGAGAGGCTCTGAGAACTCAAACTCCTCATCGATGTCGACTGAAGCCAGAGGCGGAGGGGGGATTCTGAAGGGCAACTTCACTGGTTCGTCCAATGACTCCCCACCCATAGGAATGCTCCTTCTCCGTGAGGGCGGCGGTGGATTGGACAACGTGGCTTTGAGAGGATCTGGTTGGTTGGGGTCCTTCAGCTCAGATGGCCTGTTGCTGTCCTGCCCTTCCACCTCCTGGTTGTTCACCTTGTTATTTGCATCAGTCGTGTGGACCATTAACAGCCCCGCCGTCTTGGGCGATGAGTCTGATACATCAGCTGGCGCACTTTTCCTCTCCTCGACCGCCTGGTGCTGCCGTTCTTCCCGTGCTCCATCTAACTCATACTTCTGCTCCGTCATCTGTCTCTTCAAACCACCCCGGCCAGGCCGCCCCATGGTTGCAGATGAGATTGCAGCATAGCTCGTCTCGATCCCCGAGCGTAGTTTGGTGTCGATGAACAACGGTTGGTTGAGGTCTGGTTTGTGAGTCGACTGGATGGGGAGGGACTGGGCTTCATGCTTGGATGTTTGCTGAACCTGAGTAGGATTTTGTGTCTGATTCTGAGGATGGTTCTGTTGCTCCTTCATGGCACGGTCACGAGCTGCCAGGGCCAAAGCCAGTGGAGAGTTGGGGTCCAAGGGCTTGCCGGTGACAGGGTGGAGGTAGGTCCCGTTGGCCCTGTAGTGGCTCTTGGGAGGGGTGGATGGGAGACTAACAGGACTGTCCAGATTTTGACACTGGCCTGTTCTGGTGTTTAGAGGTTCTCGTACCACCGTGGGCTCAGGAGTGTTGAAATCGGTCATATTCCCACTCCCGCCTCCAACAGGACGTCCTAGCTGTGATGCAGGAGGCGGGGCCAGTATTCTCTTAAGGCGCTCGTCGCTACTGAACATGCCTTCATCGATAGACTTTGACTGGCGAAGGCGAGGCGTGGGCGTGGGACTGCTGGAGTCATCGTCACCAATGTCTATCGACTGGAAGGCGATGGAGTGCTTTTTTGCCTCCAGCCTCTTCTCGCGGTCCCTGACTGCCCCGGCAATGGCTGCCGCAAAGGGATTATTAAGAGAGAGTGGGTCTTCAGGGCGCAAACCTCCACCAACATTAGGCGTGAGAGGCGGGTGTTCAGGGGTGGTGGGCTCGATCTCCATGCTGCTACCCTGGCTGCTCTTGCCACTGCTGCTGGTGGAGGGTTCCTTCACGATGATGGTGGGGATGGGGATGGAGGAGCATGTTCGCTCTACAGGTGTGGTTGGCATGGAGACTGGACCTGATGGGCTCACTGGCACGTGTTTCTCTGGACTGTCCTCAACATTGGACTGCTTCACCAACATGCCCTTCCTGCGAGCTGGTTTTGCTGGGACATACAGAGTCTTATTGCCTACCTCCGAGTAAGGGTTCTCTGGCACCGGCGTTCGCCCTCTGATCCGCGTGCTCTCAAACTGCTCCGAGCTCTGTCGGTAATATCCACGCCTTAACGTGCCGACATCCCTGCTGATGGTCGTCACTGCGTTGGGGGAGTTCTGGGTGAAGCTTGGTCTTGTGGTGCCGTAGTTCTTGGACGGGGGGCCGGAGTTGTAGCCCGGTGGCGAAGGGGGTGAAATGGCTGGGGGAGGGGGGATATCCTCTGAGGTGTCCGGCATAGAGAGACTGCGGGAGAACTTGAGCAGGGGTGGAGTGAGGAATCCTTGTTTGTCGTCTTCTGTGCCTTTGAGAAACAGAGAAAAACAAACATATTGTGAAGACCCCAGGGATCCAGTTTTAGTTCTGAAGGTTAAACGCTCCACATATTTTTCCATGGACAGAGAAAACAGTTTGTTCCAGTAAAGGTTTTGGAAAGGAAACATCACAGTCTCCGTTTTACTGACACTGACATCTTTAATTAAGATTTTAATTGCTTGGTTGTAGATCATCATCAGAGGCTTCGGCTTTGTCCATACGTAGGTGGGCATTTGCAAAAATAATCCCATCAACATGGGTTAAGTTTCTATTTATCTGACTATCATCTATTCCAAACACAAGTCTTACCGGTGTTACAGTCTAACTTGTTGATGTACTAACTGGTGTCAGCAGGGGTATTGAGTCAATAATTCTTCCTTTACATTCAGAACATATTTAATGATCTTGATATTTAATATTTGCTGCCAAAACAAATGCTTCCGCATGTTTCTGGTGTTTCCACTCCTTCTCATAATCACACAGTCTTAAACTGTTTTAGAAACTTTTAAA
Source organism: Cetoscarus ocellatus (assembly GCA_037902135.1). Lineage (NCBI taxonomy): Eukaryota > Metazoa > Chordata > Actinopteri > Labriformes > Labridae > Cetoscarus > Cetoscarus ocellatus. The sequence goes on from JBAMNC010001114.1 coordinate 131,031, forward strand.
GAATACAGTATACATACTGCATACTGTATTTGGCTTGAGTCTGTAGTACGACAACCAATTGGCTGTCACTTTTTATTGTGCTAGACCCGTCGAGCTGTCTCGTCTTCTTTTAGCTTTCTGGCAGGTCAATCAATCAATCAATCTTTATTTGTATAGCGCCAATTCATAACAAGTGTTATCTCAAGACACTTTACAATAGAGCACAAAGCTCAGGTGGCGACAATCGACAATAATTAACGCCCCCTTCTGGGCTAAAGTTTGGATCAGAGGGACTATTTCTACAATATAAAAGTAATTAAACATAAAAAAAAAATCATGTTTAACAACGCAACTATAAATGTGTGATTTCCCTCCCCAACCCAATAATTTAGCTGTTTTTTGTTTCTTGTCATGAAAGTAAAAGTAAATGGCAGCTTAGCCAGCAGCGAGCACTGTTGAATTAACATTCATTAGCCATCAAAAAGAAGAGAAATGTGTAACATCCATGTAAATACTTAATATGTGACTGAGTGTGATTCGCTTTGTTGTTACATAAATGTAACAGAATCAGTGCTAATGCTAACATTGCTAAGCCTGGCTGACCGCCATTTTGACCCTTGACCCATTGGCTTTGTGGGTAGCAGTACGCAAGAAAGACTGGTTCAGTGTGTAGTGCTAATTTTTCCTGATGTAGTCTGACATTCAGACATTTTTGGCATAAATTAGATTTTGCGAATGTTTGCATGCCTCATACTTCAAACCGACCACAGACACTGGCTGTTGTGCAGTTGTCATACTGTGTAAAACTGGGCCACAATTCTGGCCATGATTACATATCTGGATCCTTTGTCATTTGTGCTGACTGCCTCGATGAGAGCGTGACCTCCTTGGTTTAGAAGTGGAAGGATCGATAAGGGAATTGTTCAGCATGAGGACTAATTATATTGATTCCTCATTCTTGTCATTATTGATTCTTAACAAGAATTGGCTCTTGATTTCCATCCCTTGTTGGCTTATTTCACTCTTTTAAGTTGATATATGCTGGGGAAACCATATTTAGCACGCAGACAGCTCGGTAGATGTGTCAGTTTGTCTCCTGTTTCAAGGCTGTCGACCTCTTTCGGAAGCTTGTCCGTCCTGACCAATAGAAATACACCATAGCCCAAAGAAATCCGAAGTGTTGGGAGAAAATGCCTTGCTCAGGGGCACCCTGTTAATGGCTTAGCTCTGAGTATTCCCTTATGTGACACTACCACCAAACCATCACATCCTAAAACTGCTTTGATTGCAAGAAGACTCACGTGTCTTGGGATGAAATAATGATGGCTCTGTAAACCAAAAGAGCAGTGAGTAACACCAGCCTGCATGACGTCCTGTAATTCAGCAGACGGGGAGAGGTTTCAGCATATGCTTAATGACCTCCAATATTATCGCCTGAAAGCACACTTTGCTGACTGGATCCTTCTAATTTATCTATAATTAGCTGTAATATTGCCTCGGCGTGCAGAGCCAGTCCTCAGAGCATTAATAGAATATTACAACGGGCTTAAAGCACATGAGGCTCACACAAACCCACTTAGACACATGAAGAGCTTAAACATCATACCTATGGACTTCTGCTTCTTCATGGTGCCCTTCTCAGGTATCCCCAGGAAGGCCCCGGGCACGGTGGGGGGCACCACTGCGACTCCTTGGCGGTCGTGATACATGGACTGTAAAGAGGAGTGTTTGCTGTTAATGAAGCACCCAGAAATAACCGCTGGTTCATTATCTCTCTGCGGGCTAATGCCAACAATCTTAACCCTCAGCTATACATCACGTTAATAAACTATAAAAGCAAACTGCTGTAGGATGGATTCTTACATCAGGGACTTCATTTATGGAGAACAAACAAACTCGTTTAAACACACTTAGGCTCAAATCAGTGTTTCTCAGAGGTGGAGGTGGAGCCTATTCATTTTATGATATATGACTGTTACCCTCAGTATATAAGATACATTAATGAGGCTTTATTCCCTTATGCTCTTTTATCTACACACCTACAAACATCTGCACTTCTCCTCTTTTAACTGCAGTCTACAGCCAGGTTTATGGGAACTTTTAGCTCTGGAAACTTCCATTCAAGGACCCCAAGAGCTCCTATTGCTGTCTCCATTCCCACACAGGCCCAAAGTCCTGCGAGGCTTTTGCAAATCAGACCATTGAGGTTATGACCCTGGTCGTGATGTATTTTCCCCATAGATATATATCAATCAGTCAATCAATCAATCAATCTTTATTTTTATAGCGCCAATTCATAGCAAATGTCATCTCAAGACACTTTACAATAGAGCATGCTGAAGATAACTAGTCAATTTATGGATACACATATATGTATATATACATATATAAAATATGCATTTACATATTTTTACACATACATACAGCCAAAACCCAACATGACTCCATCATGGCTGCAAGAAAAACACCTCTTGATGTGGAATGTGGATATATAAAAGATTTAAATCAAATTAAAACCATTATTGGAAATGTTTACAGAAGCATTTAATATTGGATCTCTGAAAAAATCAATGACAGGAGTATTAATAACATTACTGCCAAAATAGGGGTGGGAAATATATTGATTAAATAATTTAATTCAAATTATTTTTAGAGTTAAAAATTTCAAATAAAGATTTTTTTCTTGGCTTACTCCAATTAAGTAATAAGTTGTTCAATGTTTGAAAATATAAATACTGAAAAATTACAGTTTTCATGATGGTAGGCCTAGTCAGGTTTTCCTCAAGTACTTTTTTAGGCTTATATTTGTTTTTTCAATGAGATCAAATTTTGATCAGAGAGTTTCATCTTAATATACTGTGGAAATAGCTCAGCTTTCAGTATTAATGTAGACAAACTACAAAATCAACATTTTATGACACATACATGAACTCTAAGAGGGAAATCCTTTTTTTGGGAATATATTTTGATAACATAAAGGCAAGCTTGAGTCATGTTATTTTTGTGTCACTTTGAGTTTTTTTCTTGAGAAGCAAATGAATTGATTAATCTTTAATAGAGTGTGTGGAAAAAAAATGGTTATTTTAAGGCCATATCGCCCAGCCTTATGCTAAAACCAGAAAAGCCCAATAACAAATGTGAAATTTCTGTGTAAAAAACATGAAATTCTATGTAAAATTTTAGCAAGACGGTTGCAAAATGCATCACCTAGTGTTGTACACAGGGATCAAAATGGGTTTGTTTTAGGACAGCGAGGATTTTACAATGTGAAGAAAGTTTTAAATATCTGAAAGGCTGAAAAGGCTCTCGATAAGGTAGAGATTTGGATGTGGGAATTCAGTCATAAAATGGGTACGGATGTTACACTTGAATCCCCATTATTTTTTACTTTGGCAATTAAACAGCAAAGCATAAAACCATCTAAAGCAGAGGAAAGTTGGGGAAGTCATGCAGCATTATGGAGATGTTGAAAGTTTGTAGTTAGTGATTTAGCCTCTAAGTGCTGTGCTAATGGCCAGCCTTACCAATTCATGTACTGTATGTTTATTTACACAGAAAGGATCCAGCTTCAATGCTTAGTTAATATTAGTTTTCATTTGCAGACAAAGATGATAAGACGTGTGTTTTGCTTTTATTTCAGCAACTAGGAAATGCAACGTGCCGCACAATAATCAGTAAAGTTTCTAAGTCCGTCTGATGACTCCGTGTGCTTCGACCAGAGCCCTGTAGGATTCAAGGGTTTAATCCAGGGGTGGGCGACTGGTGGCCCAAGAGTAAGACAAAAAATCTGCCATGATATATTATAGTCTGATTTGCCACTCTGACACCACAGGCAAAAGACATCACATCACAACAAACAGAAATTATCTCCTTAATTGTCTCTAATAATTGGTTTATTTCTTTCTTTAAAAAGATTAATTTAGAAAAAAAATTCTACAATGTTCTCTGTAAATTTCATTAATGAAATGTTATTAATTCTTTTGAGGGAAAAAGTTGGACTAATAACTGGAAATAACTGTCTGTAACTGAGATTGTTTTAACTACTACCTTAATCAGGTCACTGTTGTAATAGGAATGTAAGTGAGACTGACAACTAAGATAAATTGATAAATGAATATAATTGTTTTCTCATAAACATACTCATAGATACCAGTTAGTTTAATTTGAAAAGTACCTTTAATTGGCTTTAATTCTGTGTTAAGCTCATGAAATTAAACCCTATGTTTTGGTTTTGAATTCGAAGTATGACTAAAAATGCTGATGAAGCCAGATTTTCATTATTTTAGTCATTTAAAGGTAATTTCGATTGCCGTTTTGATAGTGATCTTTAATTTGTAAACTGAGAATAACAATAATGTTGCCCTCGAGGCACCAAGGTTGCCCGTCCCTGGTTAAATCCCTTACAGTTACATTAGCTTCTTTCTTGATTCTTGTTCTTTCACATTGCTGTCTGTTTCTGTTTCCATTCTCAGTCTGTCATTGTTCTGCGAAGCACTTCAGGCTGTTTTCTTTTATGCATGAAAAGTGCTGCCTAAATAAATAAGGCTGAGTTGAATTAAACATGCATCAAGGAAACTGTGACACACTACTTGGTAAATGAGCCTTCTGAGGTGCTGGCTGTCCTGATCGCAAGTTGTCACTGGTGTTGGATGGTTAATCCAAAGTGAAAATAAAAGCTGCCAGCACTAAATCAATCAGGAACGTTATACTTCAGCTGAGGTGAGACGGGTTTTCGGACGGACTGAGAATGACTGCATTTAATGACTGACGTGATGACGCTGTTAACAGTCTGTAGCTCCTCTTCAACACATTATAAGAATAAGGATGTTTTTTCAGAGCTTTGCAAACTTTTCCTCTGTCTCGTAGCCCTCGATGCACAAACATTGGTTTGTTTACATCCATAATCGTTGCACATGCAGAGCTCTCTGTGCTTCACTGGCCGATGTCTCTGAAAATAAAAAAAACCAGGACAAAAATCTTTGTTCCTCCCCTCACCTGTGGTCACGAGCTGTGGGTAGTGACCGAAAGAACAAGATACAAGCGGCTGAAATGAGTTTCCTCTGCAGGAAAACACAGTTTTTGTTTACTAGTACTACTAGTAAACTCAAATATCACTAGCAGTACTAAGGTATAAGGTAGGAGGGATTATAAACAAATCCAGCATCCTGATTGGTTGTAATATTTTCAAAAGCCAATGGGAAGCCTGGATTTGCTTTTTCCCGCCCCCTTATTAGCATATAAGGCTTACTAGTAGTACTAGTGAACATTTCTTAATTCTACTAGTAGTACTACTGAAACTTTTTGCTCACTACCAAAGTCTACTTGCGCACTAGTTGACCAAATAGGAGTACTAGTAGAGCTGAACTACAGTTGATATCACCAATATCAATTTTATGCTCAAACGGCTTTCCATAAGTGCTTGGTTAGAGCCTTCAAGCATTACAAAAACAGGACCAGACACCCGTTATGAAACTCGTAGAAAAACTACAAAATTAAGACAAGTTTATGATGATATATCATATTTAAAATAAATCAAGAGTTTGGTGTCAAGTTGTCACTCATGAATTCATTTTGCAGACTCACATTCATATCCGTTGGCGTCACCAAACAGCGACTTGACGGTCGTGGTTTGATTGTGGCGATCTTCATGTCCACAGGCGAGGCCTTCTGGGCGTGCGTCATCTCTTCGACTTTATCTGAAAGACAAATCGAGCCATAATTCATCAGCAACTGAAGCACCGATGTCAGGACTTAACTTACAAGCCTAAGTAAGGTTCTCATTGGCCAAACGCAAGCTAATCATTCACAGTGACGCTCCTTGTGTTTCCACACTGAGTTGCAGATGAAACTAAAACAGAAAAAAAAACATTTAAATAAAGTCTTAGTCTGGGGAGGAACAGAAGGACTCTGATGAAATGTGTTGGGTGCGTCCAGCCTCCAAAGCCGTGCAAGCTCTTTTTCAGCCGACTCAGCAGCATCATCCAGCTCTCAGGGTCGTCCCTTCGTCAAAGGTGAAATGGAGAATGAATGAAATGTCTGTCAAGTTTGCCGTTGGCTTCCTCAGTCTTACTTTTTAGAGAGCCCGCAACCTGGAAGAGGTATGAACGGCAAATTTGTCAGAGCTGAAACTTCCCTCTGGTGTGTGATGATGCCGTCAGATAGAGGCTTCCTGACGGCCGGATCAGACTACATCATTGTTTACGTTTTTATTTGGGATGTGACCGTGTTAGACGACGCCATGAGGATGTTGTTCTGAATGGGGGGGAAGACGGGTAGAGCCATGAGCTGCAGCATAAGCAGAACTAGAGATCAGTGACGAAGGAAAGACGTCCACACAGGAGCAGGAGCAACGTCATAGAGTTTGAAAATCCACTGATAATGAGGTCTGCAGTTACTTACGTATGATGTGCCGACAATCAGGTCCAATTACCGCAACACTACCCACTGACTCCCAGTGTATGAGCTAAGCTAATTAGCGGTGGCAAGCTCTGCCCGTCTTTTCGTTGTTACTGCATGCACAGTCAAAGAATGGTGTCTATCTGCTGGTCATGGACTCGGGAGTGAGGCAAGACATGAAAAGAAAAAAAAAAATTGGCATATCCCTTTAAAAACAAGAGCTGCACTCCGTAAGGTGTAGCTATTTAACTATAAATGACTGTTTACTTACCTTGGATAATTTTAACATGTCAATGAAGGAAAACGTGTTGAAAAAGACGCCTCAAACTAAGTCCTTGTTTGCAGCTTTGAGCACCGCTGTTCGGAAGGCAATTACATTAAAAATAGTTTAAGCCAGAAGCTCCAACTACAGATGACTGGTACAATATAATTTATGGAATATATGAAACTGAAAGAAGCACCTTATCATTGCAGCACCAGAAGGTAATAAATCTATATATATATATATAATTTTTTGCTGTTAATTTTCCTCTTCTTGCTTTTAGTTTTTCCATTGCTGTGATTTTATGTATCTTATATCATTAAATTATGATTGGAAATTATGTTTAAAAAATACTTAAAAGAAGGATCATGCTGGAAATTTGTTTGCCAGTCACTGCACACTTATCTATGATGTGTGATTCCAAATAAAGTGAGTGTTTTTTATGATCCAATCTTGTCTGATATTATCAAAGAGTGTCCCACAGGATCTCTTCCCTAATAGACTCACGCCCTCTGACGGGACGCCCGTGTGGGTCAAGCGTTCAGACTCTAGGGTGCAGATTTGAACGGTCACAGTGTCACATTACAGGAGCGTTTGTTGGCCACGACATTAAAGCGTCTCCACCCGACGTTTGAGGATGTACGGCGTGGATGAAATCAGGTCCGACGTTGTAGTCTGATCCGGCCTTAAAGACTTCTGCTCGGGGAAGCTACATGCTCGCCCTGATCTGGCGTCTTGCTGCGCCCGCCCTGTCTGCCTGGCTCTGTCTGTGGTGTAAGAAGCTTCCATGCATTTTTGGGGGAGAGATTACTTAGAGTGACTTGGAAAACAATCCTCTTCTTCTGCGCATCTACACACAGAGGAGAGGAGTGGGGAGAGGGAGAGGGGGAGGAAAGGGGAGGAGGGGGGAGAGGAGTGTCAATGACCTGGAGAACTAAAACACAAACACACGCACGCACAGATCACCACATAAAAATACACATCATCATCTCCTCGCTCGCTGTGATCCAGCTCCTGATCGGGCTGCGGCTACATCAGACTACATGCATCGCAGTTACCCTGGAAACGGATCAGCGAGTGAAACAGTTCCTGGAATAAACCTCCCCCGCCTCACTCACACAGACGTACAGTGACACACACTCGCCTGCATCACGGGAGGGAAGAAGAAGGCACACATGAGAGACTGAAATACGACAGCAGAGATTTTATAGATCAGAATAAAAGAACAAACATCCACCAACATGTTTGACATCTTCAACAGCTTCTGTCTGCGTACATGCTCACAGCAGGACGGGGCGACAGGTCGAGTTTATGAGACACAAAGATATATGATCAGATGAGACAACACTAGTCTTATTAGCCTGGTGCTGATTTAAATGTAGGCAAGCCTTCAGCTAAAAGAGTCAGCCAGAGAGGTGCAGGAGTGAGTCCTCAAACACCGAAGTGAGTTTTAGCACTTCAGGTCCCAAAGTTAAGATTTTAGAAAAGTTTTGTCCAGGAAAATACCTGATGGAGGACTGAGAGTATGGAAGCCTTTTGGGCATAAAATTGATGTTGGTGATAACAACCCACGTTCAGCTCTACTAGTAGGGATGCACGATATTGGATTTTTGATGATATTTTTTAATTCATTATCACCGATATTTCTGGTCAAGAGTTCAAGCTCTGTACTTAACAAAAATTGACTTGTTTCTTTCTCCTTCAGAATGTTTTTGCAAGGAACAGATGTAAAACAAGAAAAACAGCACTTAACATATATTTATGATATATGGCCGATATGTGTGGCCAATAAATCGACTGGAAATATCTGCAAAAATCTCAATACTGGCCGATACTGATACTTAACTTTTTAGGCTGATATCAGCCGATACTGATATCAGACCGATAATATCCTGCATCCCTATTGAAAATGTTCACTTGTACGAAAAGTAAGCCTTATATGCTAATAAGGAGGGGAAAAGCAAATTAACTCTTCCTATTGGCCTTAAAAAATATTACAGCCCTCCTACTTCACTTGCATTAGGTCTACTAGAACTACTAGTGACTCTTTTGGCTTTACTAGTACTACTAGTGGTCTATAAAGAGCCTACTAGTACTACTAGTGAGATATTGAGTTTACTAGTAATACTACTGAACAAATATGTTGTCTGATTAGTAAAGATTTTTGGCGCACTAGTATACCTGTAGAGTCGACCTTACTAGTAAAGCAAAATCATCTACTAGTAGACAATTTTGTGTTACTAGTAGTACTAGTAGACTTAAAAAATGTTACTAGTAAAAACTCAAAGCTTTACTTGTACTACTATTGAGGAGCAAATGCAAACAAGATTTGAACGTTTTATTTTGCAAAGTAAATGCATCTGATATCACCCTGATTTTTACATTTTAAAGTGATATTGTGTTTTTTAAAAGGACTAGAGGAACTACAAACATGGCTGAGGACCCTAATTAGATTATTTACAGTTCATTAATACAAAACCCAATTCCAAAGAAGTCTGGACGTTGAGTAAAACATGGTTTTATTTACGTTTTACACAACGTCCCAACTTCAACGGCATCTGAGTTTCTCAATAATGACACATATGCCACAGCCACAGCCATGGACAACACCTTGAATAAGTGGAAATTCATGAATTTCCTAATTTCATTATTATGTGTGCCCCATGTACATTGTTTCTCTGAGTCTTAACTGTATAAATATCAATAAAACCGCAGTTGCCAAAGTTTCTGATGATGGTCTATGGGAGTCTAGCTTAGGGACAGGCAAAATATAGGAAGCTCATGGCTGTTACGTTATTTTCAGGTGTTTGTCGACCAAAGTCATTTTGATAAAGACAGTCCTGGTTAACATGCCGTTCAAAATTAAGACTTCTTTACTGGTCCTCAGCTTAAACCTTATAGAACCAGTTTTTAATAACTGAGACATTTGATCGCAGTAATTCTCCATATTGTATCTTTTACTGTTTGATGCTGCTTGAAAGGAAATATGAAGAGTTTATAAGCAGTCAAAAACCATGTAATTGGACGAACACCTAAACCAAGACAAAACAACAATCTCTGATGAGTCATGAACAAGAATAAGACATTTTCACCACATTGAAAGCATGCATCAGCAACATTTAGGACATGAAACAGCTGCAGACGAAACGCTGAATAAACCATGCAAACAGAGCAGGTGTCACAGTGTTTGGTTTTATAGAAAGTTAAAATATCCTTCAACAGATGAAATAATAATAGTTATTAGATCACAGTGAGGTGGTGCAGGAGGAGGTCTACAAACATGCCTACAGAAGAACTTACCACCTTTCTTTTTCCTTAGAGTGGCTTTAAGGGTGACAGAAAAACATTTCTAAGACTTTAAATCACAAAATCACTCCCTCCCAGGACCAACAAAAGCACCTCATCCTGCAGTTTTGTTTACTATTTACTCAAGCATTCAGATGGTGTTTTAATGTCTCTGCATCGAATCATTTCCATTTTGATATTAAACACTAATGCTCTTCAGGCCGTACGGTGAGTGTGTGAAATAAAGAATGAGAGTAAATGTGCCAAATAAGCATCAGGGGAGAGAACTCGCTGACAGGAGGAGTTTTTCTGTCAGCAGTTTGTGCAGAATAAGTTCACTCTGTCATTTATTTATTCATTCACCTCTCAGCTCTGAGCCGCTCTCTGCACACCTTTGACACGCAGCACAGAGCTGCAATTACCCGCCATCGATCTGAGAGCGTGCACGGTAAATCAGGAGCTGTGAGTCAGAACGATACTCCCACGGATCACGCTGCAGCTAATGATGTTTACATGATTGATGAATTATTGTTTTCTGACTATTTGATCAGTCTTTAAATCTGTGTGATGACAGGACAGAAATGGAGATGTCACCCATTCGACTCCTAATCCCTGGACAGAATCAGATTTATACAGTTTGTAAAGACAAAGACATTCAAATTTACACCAAAAAACATCCAAATCTTTACATTTTCTTTGGCCAAAAAGCAAATCTTTGATAAATCGTGGACTTAAATGTTTAATTTATCCTAAATATTCTTTGCTTTGCTTGATTTTGTGACTAATCAAACAAAGTTTTAACTATATATATATATAGTTTTTTGACTTGTGGAAGCACTCAAATCCTATGGCAGGGCATCTGTCATTTCATCTTGGACAATATTTATGACAAATTTGTGCTTTGTCTAAAAAATGTGCTATTTGGGTTAACAATGTATGAAAAACTTGAAATGAATATTATCTCTGCAACCTCATTGTACTGTTAGCTAAGCTTTATTTTCATAAATGCAAAGTTCCAAAAACCCAACCGGCTTTTTGTGCCTTAAAAAAAGAATCAGAACTTTACTTTAAAACGTTGCCTACCTCTTGCAAACCATAAGCAGTGAAAATTGCAATTTTGTGTTCCAAATTTAAAATATTTACTGAACTTGTTTGAGTATTTAAGTATAAATGCACATATATATATATACTTTTATTTCTTTTTTACTTAATGTTTTAGATTCTATTCTTGCTAAGCCAGCATAAACCCCTGGTGCTGCTTATTTCTGCACCTATTTAAAATGTCTGCCTTATTCCATATGTTCTGTTGTTTGTAAAATGTGATCTATATAAATAAAGATGATTTTTTTTTTAAAATCAGTACATAAAGAAAAAAAGATTCCTATTTTGCTTTTAACTTTAATTTCTGTTCACAATGCGGGTTAATCCTTTAAGTTTTACAGAATCAAACACATTAAATGAATCAGTTTCCTGTTTCTCTGGTTCACTCCTTCCAGTTAAAGGTTTAATTTGCTCCTGACCCTCTGCAGAGGCAGACTTTGAGCTTTGAGCTGTGTCCTCTTGAAATGTAGCTTAAAGGGACAGTTCAGGATTTCTGAAGGGGGTTTGAGGTCCATGGCATTAGCCTGAACATAAGCCACAATGACAGAGTTCAGCTCTGCCTCTGTGCAGAGGAGCCAGAGCCACATTTTGCTGCACATGGGACGATCTCTGCGTACAGCACGAATACAGCTGCAGTGATATTTGCCCAAACATATTAATTCGTGTTAACCCTGACTTTATTGGTGAAGCTGTTGACGCGTCATTTTTATTAATTTTATGAGTTGATGTCTCTCCTTTGCCTCCATTTGAGGAACCTACAGTGCTTAATCATTTTATGTTTTTATCAGTGTGTGGGTTTTTAATCATGGGTTAGTATATTTTAAAGTTCCCTCTACAGTGGTGCATCTGCTTTGAGGTTTGAGAGTTATGATGGATGTCTCCATCTCTATGGCTGCAAATCAAATTTACCCACAGGCACAAATAAAGGAGCCTGAAGCTGAAGCTTTTCTACTCAACCCACTGCAGGACTCATTTCTCTTTAAAGATTATTTTTTGGGCATTTTGTGCCTATATTGATAGGAGAGAGAGAGACAGTGGATAGACTTGTGAAGGGGGAAGAGAATAGAGAAGGACACTCTGCAAACTGGCCACAGGCTGGATTCGAACCCGGGTCGGCATAAGCATGTATATGGGTCGTGCCTAGTTGTTTACCACTACAACATACCAGCACCCCACAACACTTATCTCTAACCCCTAATTTCCACATAGTCCGACAGCAGTGGTCCATACGCACTGCGCAGCAAATCGCTCCAGCCTCTTTAATCAGCCTGCGTCAGTGGCCAGCATTGCAATTCCTCACCAGATCACTGGAAATACGCAGCAGGTCTATTGTCAGTGGGAGCTGCTTCAACTCTGCATCAAGCAGATCAACCCAAAACAGGAAAACAAGCACTCAGAGTTTACGGGTCATTTCAAGAATACAGCAAAAATAGCAGAAATAATGTCGATGCCCAATCAGCAAATCATCATCAGGCAGGAAATATAACCTGCTGTTTTCGTGATGCTCTTCCTCACAGATACCTTGTGAGGTTTTGGTTCTCTCATGATCTTCATGAGCTGATGTTACAGGCCTGCTCTCTGCTGTGCAGTGCTTCAAAGTCGCTCCCAGTGGGAGAGGGAGTGCGCCTTCGGTTGGAGCAAAGCATGAGGCGAACTTTGTGGAAATCCAGGGTCAGAGGAACTTAATCGTTGTTTCTGGACGATACTCGTTGAAATGGACAATGTCTCGTTTCCTTAAACTCTGGCCCTAAATCCTCCCTCCCATTTTTCACCCTGTGTCCCGTTCACCTGAACATGAAGCTCTGTGCACCTTCTCTGGCGTTAAGAAGAGTGTTAAGAAGAGATATTGTGCTCTCCACACAGGCATACAGATATAAAAGCCATAAACCAGAGATATCACGATCACACTGTCGTCGTGTTTTGACCCATTTGCTCCTTGCAGCCACAGATAAAGCTCATGTTGGGAGGCGGGGCTCTTCATGCATTATGGGGGATGTTTTTGGAGCCAAACTGAAGCAGAATGATGAGAACTGATCAGCCGGAACAAAAGCTTCACTCAGCCGACGGATGCAGAAGCAGGATAGAGACTTTAACGCAGCATTAACTGCTTACCTTTATCCACTACAGAGAGTTTAACCAATCAGAGCAAAGAGAGGAGGAACAGACAGACCTGTGGTTAGAAATAAGCTTCCTGATGTCAGAGTGAGGAAAGGTGGAGTGAGGGCGTTCTTACCGAGCTCTTCCAGTTCAGAGGTCATGGATTTGGAGCGCATGGACAGGGCTGTGGTGGGGGCTCTCTTTGGTGGAGGAGGAGCTGGAGGGACACAGAACAAGTGCATTTATGATTTTACCAACATGTTTTTATTTTTTATTATTATCAATATCAACAATATCATCAACTGAACAAAGTGAAAACACATCTTAGACCACAAGACAATGAGAATTTTGAATTGCTCGCTTATTTTGCCTTATTTTAGTTATTGTGTTGAAATTTGGGGGAATATGTACACAACTAATATCAAGCCATTGTTTATTTTACAGAAAAGAGCAGTACGAATTATAAATAAATTGGAGGCAAGAGAATGCACCAACGACCTTTTTATCAAGTCAGGATTAATAAAACTTAAAGACATTGTTGAGTTACAGCCTTTACCAGTTATGTTCAATGTAAAAGGCAGAACATTGCCAGACTTCAGAAAATAAGGATCATTGAAGGAAATTTGATTTAAAACATCCTTCCGCACGTACTACTGTAAAACAAATGTGTATTTCTGCGTGTGGTGTCGAATTCTGGAATTCTTTAAAAACTGACTTAAAAGCCTGTACCAATATTCATCAGTTCAAGAGAATGTATCAAGACAAAACGATAAGAAAATATGAAGTTGATAGGTAAAAGATCTTCTGTTGCTTTGTATGTTATTGTCGTTGATAGTAAGTTGTTGTGAATGTTGTTTTTTTTCCCCTGCTTTTTCAATAAGCAGTAGCTGCAAATATCTGACGAACAGACCATCTAGTTATTTCTTGTTTTATTATTTTGAGGAAGGGGCTGGTAATCATAAGACTTTCTTCTTCCTGCCCGTTTTCGGTCACGGAGTGAAACGTGGCAGAATTTGCAATTGTAAAGCATGTGAACTTTTGTTTTCATGATATGGAATAAAATACTGATCTTGTTCTTCTAACTGTTGCAGTCACTAACATCCATTTGTCCACCTGGCAAACTCGGGTGCAGCTGTTTGAGACGAGGGATGCATGATTTTGGATTTTTGTTGATATCTGATATTTCCAAACTCATTATCAAGATACAAAGAAGCAAAAGCAATGTTATTTTGTCAAGAACATGAAGCCTCCTCTTTTCAAAAATTCCTTCCATGGTTACCCTCTACAAATGTGAAGCAAGAAAAACAATATTTTATTCTTTACAATAAAGACATTTTGATTTATTAAAGTGGACATTCAATAATGATGAGGTGAACCATTACATTTGTACATTCTGCCAATCTTACAGCCAATAAGTGGGATTTATATAGTCAATATGTGGTGCCAAAATCCATCCATTATCTACACCACTTATTCCTTTTAGGGGTTGTTGGGGCTGGAGCCTATCCCAGCTGACACTGGGCGAGAGGCGGGGTACATCCTGAACTGGTCACCATAGCCACACAGAGAGACAGACACTCACACTCATACCTAAGGGCAATTCAGAACCCACACTTGCACATGAAGAACATGCAAATTCCACACAGAAAGGCCCGGCCTGACATGGGGATCAAATTACTGACCTTCTTGCTGTGAGGCACGTGCAGCACCTGCTGCACTGATGCATATATTGTTTTGATAAAACCCTGTTTCGACATTTGAGACTGTTGTCTATGGATGATTGTCTAAGGCTGCACAGGAGATCCTTGGTTTCCAAACTGGTGCCAAAGTGTCTCAATGGTGCTTGACAACCAGCTTTGAGGTTGTCAAAATTGGGTTTACATGTTCTAACTAAAACACTAATAACACAAGGTCTTTGCACTGAAATGTGTGTCGATCTATTTGACTTATATTTAAACAATAACATTTGATATTTATGCTTATTTTGCACAGCAATGCATCCTTTTTTGTGCCAATAGTTCTTGACTTTTCTTGGGTACAACTACTGGTTGCTCCAAGAAAAAGCTCAGGAACTACTGCACCTGGTGATTTAATGTCCGATTTCTGCCCTGATTTGACCCTCTCAATGACCTTATGAGGAAATCCAAGTCATATGATCCCAAAGTGTGTGCTGTGCCACTTTAATACTGTTGCATGAAAACAGGGTCTAAAGTAGAAATTTTAGTTATTGCACAAAGTTGAGTAGCACCCAGTCCTGGAAGAGAAGTCCATCCATTATCTACTCCAAGGTCACAGGGAGCAGGAGTCTATCCGGGCTGACACTGGGCAAGGACGGGGTACAACGTGGACTAGTTATCAGGACTGATACACAGACACCAGAAAGACAGAATATTTTAATGCCTGTCATGTACCATAAATTTACACCATTAAATTATAAGAATTATTATTTTTCTTATTCTTTTTGGATTGTTCGGAGGGGAAAACTCTTTCACTCTCTTTGTCCTCTCTCCATGTATGCCTTTGGCCCTTGTTGTTCACTCCTGTACTCTGCCTGCCCTAATCACAATTACAACTATGTGGTGATTCCTTTAGCCCCATTCCTGCTTCATTTAATGTTCCTGATATTAACTAAATTAAAAACATGGTAGTTCCTGCGAACAGCACACATATATTAGTGTGAACTTGACAACAGTCATGGATGACCTGCTGCTGTGGACCTGCTCCGCTCCATGTGCTCTATCCTGCATCAACCACCAACAGAAATGACATCATTTAACATAAATTCATACTTTTAGACCAGTTAAACCCAATTTAATGACAGTTCAGCTAGATGCTGCTAAATTAATCAACATCATTCCTCTCTAGATTATTTTCATTATAGGTATTAATGAAAAATTTATATTCAACAAAGACAAAAATGGTGCTATATAAATAAAGGAAAATATGTATTTGTATATATGCATACATGTGTATCTATAAAAAGAAGAGTTTGTCTTCAGCCTGCTCTATTGTAAAGTGTCTTGAGATAATACTTGTTATGAACTGGAGCTGTACAAATAAAGATTGATTGAAAAACCTTCATCTGCAGAGGATAAATACATCACTTGACTGCATACTAAATGCATGTTGCGTGTTTTGACGTCCACTTTCTGCTTCCAACTTTGTACTGTAGGTAGAAACTGCTGCATCATTTTAACTTCTCCTTGCTGATGTTCCTCCATCTTTCTGCATTAACAAACATAATCTGATCTGAACCTAAATGGACTTTTGGATGTCAGCAGCTTTTGTTGCTGTTCTTGTAGTTTGCATTGTAAGTCAGGTTCCTCCTCTGAGGGCTTTATTACATAACACATCATCAGTCAGCACGCAGCTCCATGGCAGGGTCTGGTCCTCCAGTCCTGGACTAAAGGCTTGAAGATTCATACAGTAGATATTTAACCCCTTTTATTCAGATGTTCTAGCTGTGAGACTTAACAAACTGTCCTGAATCCATGACTGTACCTTTTTTGCGTGCGGTGTCCTCGGGGTCCAGATTCCGGCTCACCGTCACCACCTTGATGAGGAGCCGGTTTCCCCCCTGACGGATCATGTTGACCACCTGCCTGTGTCCCACCTTCACCACGTTCTCCTGGTTCACCTGAAGGAAATAAACAAGTAGAAGAAGAGCCATGAGCAACCTGAAGGTCATGAAGCTCTTCTAGAAATCATGACTATGCAAAAAGTCTTGCTGAGGCTGACACAGATTTAGGATTTGGAATCAAAACTTTGACCAGTGCAGCAAGGACCTGCTTTGCCAAATGGGATAATCCAGACCTCTAGAATTTCAGCAACACTGTTCTGACAAGTTGTTTTTTCCAAAACCCTCATTGGCACCATGACTGGAGCCACACTTGAAGAAGTCTTCACATTATTAACAAAAAGCATGTCAGGACAAGCAAACACCAAAACTGCAAAATCAGAGCATCTTTCATTCTTTCCATTTTAGATTGACAATCAAACATGAAAAGTTGACTGGTTATTTTGCTATTTGTTATTGGCTCAGATTAAAGGGTTAGTTCAGGGTTTTTTGTAGTGGAGTTGCTCGAAACCCATGGCTCTAGTAAATATGGGAGCCATTTAACCCACTTAGAAGTTAAAACTACTCAAAAAACTATGTTGGCTCGACAATATTCTACAGTGAGATTCTTTACTGTTTTAATTTCCTCCACAAAGCTCCTGTGTTAAGTACTATTTTGTGATGCGACGAAGAACTACATATCCTTCCACCAGCAGCTTCCCTCATTAGATCAGGTCAGAGTGCTGCAGCGGGGTCAGGTAGAGGTCACTGGAGCACAAACTGATATAAATCACTACATTTGTCTTGTTTTAAATATGGACATCAGGACTCTCCTCTGCAGAGACAGAGCGTTGTTTTTGTGCCCATTTTACGGATCAGGACACATGACAGTTTGAAGGAAATTAACGAGCTCTGATGAAGATCCAGGAGAAGCCGTATTACAAAGTCCCACTCATGACGGCAATGGGCCTTCATCTTTATCATCTGCTCCACCAGGTGACCTGTGACCTGTCCTGCTCCTCCGTTCTCCATCCCTCTTCCTACCTGTGACTCCATCTGCTAAAGTTCTTCCTCTGTTACTCCGGTTCATAAAGATGTCCTCTCATACCCATGACTAATGGTTCGTTGTTGTTACTCAAGTCAAAATCTCTAATTTTTAGTTCAGTTTTAGTGAAGTTAGTGTTTGTTGTTTCCTCTGAAAACCTGACCAGCCGATGGTGGAGGGATAAACAACCTCTACATCCAACATACTGAAGTTTTAAACACAGGGTCTATGTGGAGGAAAGGTTAAACGCTGTAAAGAATCTTACTGTAGCGTATTGTTGAGCCAACATAGTTTTTCTTGAGTAGTTTTATCTTATAAGTGGGTTAATTACAAGGCTTTAGGTGGCACCACGTACTGCTAGTGTCCGGCCTGGATATATCCCCCCTGGGACAAAGCTCACTAGTTAATTTATTGGCTCTCATATTTACAAGAGCCATGAGCCTCCAGCAACCTCACTTAAAAAAAAACCTGGACTAACCCTTTAAAAGTAGGGAATGGAAAAACGAGCCACTGGATTGGATTTGATTTTAATATTGAACTGCTCAGTTTTACGTGACGTGGAAGTTTTAACACACCAGGCTGGATGCCAACCACACAAAAAACAAGAAGAAGGAGAAGACCCAGCGGTCACTGTTGGGTAACAGCATGTTTAGCTCAAGCACAGAATCTTCTGTTGCTCTTTTCCAAACATTGCTGGAAACCAATTTGCTGCAGCGAATGGGAACAAATGTCTGTGTGTGTCACACCAATATGGAATAATTCTGTGACTGAATTAGTCTTTTTGGTTGGCTCCAGTATTGCATCTTTCATGTTACATTAACCCAACAAATTAGATATTAAAATCAAATTAAATCCATTTAACAAGGATGTTTTTGGTTAGTATCAGGTTGTAAAACAAAAAAACAAAAAAACAGAATAAGAATAAAAATAAGGGTCAGGAGGAATGAAATAAAGTATAAAAACATAAATAAACAGTCTGCACAAAAAACCCAATAGATCAAAAATACAACCCAACAATATATGCATACAGTTACAATCTTCTTGAGCAGCGTGTATTTTCAAAACAACCAAGACAGAAAGCTCCCACCAGTTTGGCCCCACACCCCGGTGAAGGCCAGTCCACGACTATATTGTATTACAAAGGTAACTTTGCAGTGCAGCTGGATCCACCTGATTAAAAGTCTGAAATCAGGCAGA
This sequence comes from Cetoscarus ocellatus, assembly GCA_037902135.1. Classification (NCBI taxonomy): domain Eukaryota; kingdom Metazoa; phylum Chordata; class Actinopteri; order Labriformes; family Labridae; genus Cetoscarus; species Cetoscarus ocellatus. The sequence goes on from JBAMNC010001114.1 coordinate 149,949, forward strand.
TCCTTGTTTAAGCTCCAATCTGCAACAATTGTGCTTGAGCCAAAGCAGCAGGGCCCAATCAGAGCAGGAGCGGGTGGAGCTACAAGCGAGATGACAGAGATTAGCAACGATGCTAACAGCTTCAGCAGCAATTTTATCAGATCAGGGCCACAATTTTCACTTCACTTCTGACCAGTGTTACTTTTGACAGCACCTTTTAATTTAGTTTAGTTATAGTCTTTTGCCTTAAATATCTTTTAGTCTAGTTTTAGTTGATGAAATTTCACAACATTTTGGTCGATGAAATCTACTGTAAATTTAGTTGACTATAATATAGAGCGTAGGGTAATGCATTTTATGTTTCTTTGAATTTCTGAAGTCATGTTTTACACTTGAATAAAATCAAACATCTAATAACCCTTTATTGAATGCTAGTAAAGTCTGAATGTATAAATGAACAGAAACAAATTGAACTTTTGTGTGAAATGCAGTCACCTTTATTTAGGCTACCTGGCAGAGCATCTCAGTTACAATACCAGAACTGACAACAAACAGTGAACCTGCTCTACATGAATATATCAATTCATAAAGAGAGGAGCTCTGACTGGATCGCTCCACAACTTATCCCACCACCACCAAGCTAAGGCAGCTGTGATTGGATGTTTCTCTGAACTCATCCAACCTTTCCACACAACCAAAGTAGCTGTGATTGGATATATTCCTAACTTGTCCCTACTTTCTACATGACCAAATTAGGTCTGATTGGATTAAGTCTCTGTCAAATATTTTAGTCTAGTTTTTACTTGTTGTTGAAAATGTCAGTTTATTAGTTTTTAGTTTTTGTCCATGTGCACTTGTTATTAGTTACTGTCTAGTTTTCATCAGGGGAAAAAAGGTTGTTGACGAAAACTATGACGAAAATAATTAGTCAACAAAATTAACACTGCTTCTGACATGTTTTGGCGAAAATTTGTTCTACTGAGTAGCTCAAGTTTTGTACTTTACACTGCTGCAGTAGCACCAACCTGCTACATTATCTGATTGGCCTGTAATAAATGTGATTGATGGAATGATCGTCCAATCACCTGCCAGATATGCTTCTGAAAGGTTCTGCTCATTCCCAAATACTTTCTATGGGCTCTTGCCCAGATGGACTAGTGAAATATATTCAGTAAAGTACATATGGAACAGTCTATGCGGTGTTTCAGGTTTCTCAACAGGTTGGGGAGCACTAGTGCATCCTAACTGCACTGGTCTGCTGGTGCACCGAGAACAATGAGAATATAAAAATGTCCTTGAGGAGCTTCCATAGTCACCCAGACTGATCAGACTGGTATTCAGCACCAGGACTAGATCCTGCCTTTAGCTGGCACATGGTTTCTAGTAGGGTTGAAAGATCGTTTTCGGATCGCAATTTCAGACAACGCAATCGTGTGATTGCCAACACTGCAATTTTTTGCAGTGCTCCTGACTGACCCAGGATCTGTTGTGTCAACTATTTTACACATACTAGTTTACACATTGTCAGGCAATTTGCATTTACGAAAGAGCAGCTCAACAACATAAAGCCTCTGTTTAGGAGTAGAGGTTGGAGTATCCCTTAAATAATGAAAACAGATTATTTATCATCAATATTAGATGATGAATAATGTGTTATGTGCTTTTGATCTTTGATTTCCTTACTGTTGCCTATACTGTAAACAAAGTGAATATTGCACTGAAGCTTGAAGAAAATTGTGAATCGAATTGAAATTGCAATATTTGCCAGAAAAATAACAGTTAGATCTTTTCCTAAAATCGTTCAGCCCTAGTTTCCAGGTTTTACACTAAACATCAGATCAACAAAGCAGATCAGAAACCAGAACAGATGGACTCTGTTTCTGACAGACTGACGGCTTTAGCTTTAACAGCTTTTTATTGAACATCAGTTAAAGCAGGACTTCATCTTCCTGGCAGTTTGTCTCTTAAGGGTTAATGTGAGTGAATCTGTTACCAAAACTCCACACACCCCCACGCTCATATCACATTCTGGTCGTGCAGATAAACACACACAGACACTCGTTATGTACTTTGTCTTAGAGGCGAGTCCATGCATGCCCACATGGAGGCTTTTTAATCTCATTACTGCTCGTCTAATTTAATCTGGACCTCGCTGCAGCGCTGCTCATCTCATCTTCAGCCGAACGGAGGAGGAGGAGGGGTCACACGAGGGGATGAAAGCTCGGCCGGCCTGGAGCGGCGGAGAACAATGATGGATGGAGAGCAAAGGGGGGAAACACGCAGGACGATGGAGCGCGGCGTTTACTTCCTCTCTCGTGGTTTTAATGGAACAAACGGCGGCCGGCCATCACGAGGGGCTGACATTTTGGGTAATTAGAGGGAAACGCTCCGACAGCTGTTTGAGCGTGACCTCATGTTCCCTCCATCGTGCTTCGTCACACACACTGAGGTTCACAGACCCAGTCCAGCACACACACAGCGAGTTCACGTATAGAGGCGGCCTTACATAATCCGCTCTGTCTTTCCATCCTATTATGCAACCACGCCTGAAGGATGGACGAACACACTCTCTCACGTGAACGCACACACTTGTTGTGAATATCGTCCTCTCCAAAAATCATATTAAAGAGCCTGTTTGGACTCTGATTCTGGAGCGGCTTTAGCAGGATGAGCATCGTGTTTTACAAGGATCAGAACATGATCAGAATGAGGACAGAGTGATCTTCACCGCTGAGATCAGCAACAACATCTGTTTAATGAGTGCAAAAATGTTTGACAGCACAAAAATTACAAAACAAGGAAAACACTTCATGAAACAAACATTTTATCAGATGATTTTGCATTTCACTTAATGTATTTTCAGGGCTGCACGGTGGAGAAACAGATGCTGCAGCTGCATTTTTGTCTAGTTTTTATTTGTTGACAAAAATGTCAGTTAATTTAGCTTTAGCTTTAGTTCATGTGCACTTGTTTTTATTAGTTACTGTCTAGTTTTCCTCAGGGGAAAAAAGGTTGTTGATGAAAACTATAGTCAACAAAATAACACTGGTACTAAAACCAATCTGAGGCCCTTTTATGGGGCCTATCAAGGGCCCATCAATGTCTGTGTGCAGCTCTGCCAGGGGTTACCTTTCCTCACGCACAATCTCTGCTGATAGGCTGGAAGAGGCTCCAGCCTATCAGACACCACGCTATCAGAATCTGGTGTGAACATCATAAAGCATGGATCCATCCTGACTTGTATTAACGGTTCAGGCTGATGCTGGTGGTGTGATGGTGTGTGGGACATTTTCTTGGCCTACTTTGGGCCCCTTAGTCCCACCTGAGCCTGGTTTGAACCCCACAGACTACCTGAGCATTGTTGCTGACCATGCCCATCCCTTTATGACCACAGTGGACCATCTTCTGATGAAGACTTCTAGCAGCTCCATGTCTTAAAGCTCAGATCATGAACATGATGATGAGTTCACTGTACTCCAGTGGCCTCCAGAAACCAGATCTCAATCCAATAGAGCACCTTTTGATGTGGCAGAGTGGAAGATTCTCATTATGGATGTGTGATGCTGTCATGAAGATATGGAGCCACATCTCTGAGGGATGTTTCAGCACCTTGTTGAATCAATGCCACCAAGAACTGAATCAAAACAATGAATTTAAACCTTAAATTTGGCTCTGAAGTTCCTTCTAGTTCGTCTTTTTGATCAAAACCATCATTAATGAGTCTTTCATTGAGACGTGGATCCACCGTCTAAAACCTGAAGCACATCTATCATGTGAGAACGTTCGGCCTCAGAGGTTAAATCGATGCTCCAGCTCTCTGTTACATGTAAACGATTAAAGCTATTGATCAGTTCCCGCGGTCATTACCCTGCTGAACGCCGCCATCGAGCACTGACACAGATATGGGTTGTGTGTGTGTGTGTGTATGTGAGATCTGGTGAACGAGTGTGTGAGCGAGTGTGTGTCGGGCTGAGAAAACTGAAGGAGAAGGATGGAGTTCAAGGGCCATAAACTGCTAAAACACTCCTGAGCCGACAGCTACAGGAGAGAAAAAGTGCTCTGAGAGGGCCACCATGTGTCTCTGCATTCACTGTTTTATCAATAAAACACAACCACACAAACAAACAAACACAGACGCACACAAACACACACACAGGCAGATTAAAAACACACAAGCCAATAATCATCCTGTAGTACAATATGACCGTGCGAGCCTGCCGTCTGTCAGATCAGAGCGCCGATTCAAACGCCATTATCATCATCACCATCATTAGAACTGTTCCACAACATTAACCATCAGCCGGCCCATTACCCACAACGCACTGCAGCTATGAGTGTGTCCAATCGTTCAATCCAATCTCTGCTAATGCAAACATTCCTCGTTTAGCAACGGACGCTAATCTGATTAATCAATTATAATCTGACCTCCGCAGGCGACCGCTATCATGACACAAAGATAATCCGGCCTGTCAGAGCGGCGACGGGGACGAGGGCGGATGACCACACAGACATCAGCTGATCTTTGTGGTTATGTAAACACAAACAAGAGGATGGGGAACAATACTGACGGAGGCTAAGTCAGGGGAAGTCCTCCAGTCAGAGCCTCAAATATCAGGATTATTGGTGTTGTTTTTGGACAAACAGAAAAGAGGAAGACATTATAAAATCTGCTCAGTATTTAGAGAGAGGGGTCAAATATGGAAGAAATTACAAATTCAAACATTTATATTTTCTCTTAGCTTTTCATTGTAAATTAGACACTTCCATAGAAGTCTGTTCTAACAGCTGCCATGACAGCACGTCTTGTTTTGACAACAAAACATCTAAAATCTTTGGGCTAATTTAAGAACTTCTCACCAGGTTTAGTCATTTATGTTCAGATGCTCTTCACAACATATGTTTAAAAAAACATGCTCTTTAGGTTAATTGGTGACTCTGTATTGTCCTTAGGTATGAGTGTGGAGTCTGTCACGCTTGATCATATGGCCGAATGATTTTTTGAAAAGATCTAATGGGGATTTTTCTGGCAGATATTGCAATTTCAATTCAATTCACAATTTTCTTCAAATCAAGCTTCAGTGTAATATTCACTATGTTTACAGTATAAACAACAGTAAGGAAATCAGTGATCAAAATCACATAAAACATTATTCAGCATATAATATTTATGATAATCGGTTTTCATTATTTAAGGGATACTCCAACTTCTACTCCTAAACTGAGGCTTTGTGTTGTTGACCTGCTTACCAGCACTTCCATAAATGCAAATTGCCTGCAAATGTGTAAAACAGTATGTGTAAAATAGCTGACACAACAGATCCTGGGTCAGTCAGGAGCGCTGCAAAAAATTGCAGCTTTGGCGATCAAGTGATTTCATTGTCTGAAATTACAATTTTGACTTGAAAACAATAAATCTTTCAGCCCTACTTGATTGGCAAATAACAGCACGCAATTATGGCTTCGGCAAGGTGTGTGTGTTCATTTTAGCTGCTGTTACATTGGAATTTTTGTGGCTAATGAACAGACTTAAGCTCCTTTAGCTCAACCTTTTAGGGTCGATTTGGTACGCTCGACATCCCCCTAAGAGGGGTGACAAAAAATGGGATGGCATGGGTTGAACATTTGGGTTCTTGTTCTCCTGACTGGAAAGTGGAAACACGTGTAATCACTGAACAGGACAGCCTAAAGTCATGTCTTATTTGATAGTGGCGAGGTATGTATTTTGTTTTAGCTGCTCTTACTTTGGAATTGCCGATACTTGTGACCATTCATTAGACTGCAGCATGTTCAGCTTCAACTTTTCGGGTGGGTTAGGTTGGCTGAAAGGTTGTTTAAAATTTGGCACATGTTGGTTTTTTGGGGACCTTCTCTTGGTGGAAACACCTTTCCGAGCTGAACTGAACCTGACTCCTTGGTGGAAACGCAGCTTTAGTGAACCAGCTCAAATGTTTTGGTCAACCCTGTAGTCTGTCAGATGATCGCCCCACTTCAAAATAACATTACTTTGTTTAGTTTAATCCAAACTAGTAATAAAAGAAACCTAAAGCCCATAACAAATGCTCAAATCTAATTAAAGTAACGTCTTATTCTGTTCATGGCTCGTATCTAATCCACTTCAAAGAACACTCCAACATTTTTGCTGTTTTCTTGTCTTGCCTCTCTCCCGAGTCCATGACAAGTAGATAGACTTCATTCTTTCAACTTTGAATCCAGTAACAAGGAATAGACGGGCAAAGCTCGCCTACTGCTAGTTAGCTTTAGCTCAAACACTGGGAGTCAATGGGTAATGTTAGCCTGCCTCTGCCTACAGTCATCAGATAAACTGTTCAGCAACTCTAAACGGTCCTGTGTGCTTGTTGTGACTCATTTATTTACCCCTTTATGTTCCGATATCTTTTTCTATCTCCATATTATCTTCTTCTACTCATAAACAGAGGCTTTGTTTTGTTTACCTACTTCTGCGGTGGTTTGTGCTAGAGGGCTGATGTTAGCGAACGAGTTGAACAGCTCTTTTAAGTGAGCGATGAGAACCGATTCACAGTTTTGAGTGAGCTGTTTGTTTACGTTCGTTTCCATTATTAAATGCAAATTGCCTTCAAATTTAAGAAACAAATGGCTCACTCAGAAGTGTGAATCGGTTCTCATTGTTCATTCAAAAGAGCCGTTAAAAGACTCGCCTCGTTTGCGAACGGCACATCTCTCGCATAAACCACCGCAGAAGTAGGTCAACAAAACAAAGCCTCTGTTTAGGAGTAGTAGAAGATAATATGAAGATGATATGATATCTACCTGCTTGCCATGGACTCTGGAGTGAGGCAAGACACGAAAACAACAAAAATGATGGAGTGTTCCTTTAAAAAGGTCAGTCAGACACAGTGAGTCACATCAGTGTTTTCTGTTTAACACTGTGACAATATTCAGCCCGTCTGAAAGTCCTTCACTGCACGGTTGGCTCAGATTACTCACAAAATCTGCAGCTCATCAGCAGAGCAATCTCAGGGCTGTTCCTTTTCATAGATGCAAAATAAACTGAGTGACAGAGAACATTTCAGTGTGATTTAGTGACAGAAAATGATTGAAAATAAACGTTAAAGACCAACGAGACCATGAGCATTATGTCTTTAGTGAAGAAGATGAGATGCTATAGAAGCCACATGAAACAAGAAGCATGAACCTGAATATTTACACGAGTACTCAAACTATATCTGCATGCGTTCGTCTATGGAAAGCCGTTTGGGCATAAAACTGTTATCGGTGATATCAACTAGTGTTAAATTTGAAGTACATGTACTCTATTTTGGTCAACTAGTGCATGAGTAGACTTTACTAGAGAAGCAGAAAGTGTCACTAGTACTATTAGTAAGTCTTATATGCTAATATACCAGACTAGGACAGTATGAAGTAAAAGACAAAGGTGTGCTTCGAAATGTGTACACATCATATTAGATTGATTTGTACTGTGGATAATGCTTAAATTTTCTGTCAGTTTTGCTGTTAGTTGTATCAAGCTGTATTATTTGGTGTTTCTTTGTATGGCTGAGACTTAAAATTTTTGGAGTTCACTTTTGGAAAAAAAGGGGTAGGACTAGATAAGTTATGTACTTCATCCCCCACCCTTTTTGAAAAAAAAAAAAAAAGAGGACTCATTGTGATAATTCTGAACTGATCTTGATCTTCTGTTTCTTTCTTTTCTGTCTTTAAGATGTTCAAAATAGAAGAAAAAAAATAAGGGGGCAGGGAAAAGCAAATTAAGGCTTCCCATTGGCTTTCAAAAAAATTACAACCAAACAGGGTGCTGGATTTGGCTATAATCCCTCCTACTTCATTTGCATTAGGTCTACTAGTAATTAAAACAGTCTACTAGTCAGATTTTTTACTAGTAGTACTAGTAAACAAAGATTTTATTTTAATAGTGCTTGAATAGACCTTACTGGTAATTGAAAATCATATACTAGTAGACAATTTTGTGTTACTAGTAGTACAAGTAGACTGTTTCTAGTCTACTAGTAGTACTAGTAAATCAGAATCAGAATGAGAAATACTTTATTAATCCCAAAGGGGAAGTTCTGTTGTTTTACTTGCTCTTCAGCACAGTATAGCATCGGGATATCAAGACATTAAAATAGATAAGAGCATAAAAACTAGGTAAGAATAAGAACGCAGATTGCAACATGCAGCATCTTTAAACTATACCTCAACTTCCTTAAGAAGGAAATAAATAAAATAAGTAAAGCGAGACTATGAACAAGGCCACGGAATTTACACATTACAGTACTAATATTTACAATATGACTAAAATGTGACAGCACTGTGTGACACTAAACCACATTTGACTGGGTATTGCATTGAATATCATTTTTGCCCTTTTACAAATATTAACAATATCAGAGGTGACAACAGTGTGAAAAACCTTTATTCACCAGGACCTGACGGAGCAGTGATGTTATAGGGAGGAGTTATAAAGGCTGATGGCCACAGAAGGACTAAATGTACTGGTGAACATTTTTCGATCTACTAGTATTACTAGTGACACTTCTTGCTTCACTAGTAAAGTCTACTCGTGCACTAGTTGACCAGAATTGAGTACATGTACTCCAAATTTGAGTACTAGCACAGCTGAACTACAGTTAACATCACTGATATCAATTTTATGCCCAAAAACCTTTCCATACTCCTCGGCCTACACATACAAACCTCATCATCCTCATCATCATCATCATCATCATTATCATCATCATCTAAATCCTGCAGCTGATCTTCATCAGAGTCTGCAGGCCTGCTCAGAGCGCTCTAAATTCAGCGTGTGCATTTCCCCCTCGCAGGAAGTCGACACATCAAAGCTCGCTCATTAAACACAGAAATATACCCACCCCTCATTTCTGCAGGAGGACGGAGAGACGGAGTGAAGGAGGAGGGAAGGAGGGAGAGACGGAGTGAAGGAGGAGAAGAGGACGGAGAGACAGAGAGACGGAGTGAAGGAGGAGAAGAGGACGGAGAGAAGGAGTGAAGGAGGAGAAGAGGACGGAGAGACAGAGAGACGGAGTGAAGGAGAAGGAGAGGATGGAGAGACGGAGTGAAGGAGGAGGGGTGGATGGAGAGACGGAGTAAAGGAAGAGTGAAGGAGGGAGAGACGGAGTGAAGGAGAAGGAGTGGATGGACAGACGGAGTGAAGGAGGAGAAGAGGATGGAGAGACAGAGTAAAGGAGAAGGAGAGGATGGAGAGACGGAGTGAAGGAGAAGGAAAGGATGGAGGGACAGAGTGAAGGAGGAGGAGAGGATGGAGAGACAGAGTGAAGGAGGAGGAGAGGATGGAGAGACAGAGTGAAGGAGGAGGGGAAGACGGAGTGAAGGAGGAGGAGAGGATGGAGAGACAGAGTAAAGGAGAAGGAGAGGATGGAGAGACAGAGTGAAGGAGGAGGAGAGGATGGAGAGACAGAGTAAAGGAGAAGGAGAGGATGGAGAGACGGAGTGAAGGAGAAGGAAAGGATGGAGGGACAGAGTGAAGGAGGAGGAGAGGATGGAGAGACAGAGTGAAGGAGGAGGGGAAGACGAGTGAAGGAGGAGAGAGAGAGACGGAGTGAAGAGGAGGAGGATGAGAGACAGAGTGAAGGAGGAGGAGAGGATGGAGAGACAGAGTGAAGGAGGAGGATGGAGAGACAGAGTGAAGGAGGAGGAGAGGATGGAGAGACGGAGTGAAGGAGGAGGAGAGGATGGAGAGACAGAGTGAAGGAGGAGGGGTGGGTGGAGAGACGGAGTGAAGGAGGAGGAGAGGATGGAGAGACAGAGTGAAGGAGGAGGAGAGGATGGAGAGACAGAGTGAAGGAGGAGGAGAGGATGGAGAGACAGAGTGAAGGAGGAGGAGAGGATGGAGAGACGGAGTGAAGGAGGAGGAGAGGATGGAGAGACAGAGTGAAGGAGGAGGGGTGGGTGGAGAGACGGAGTGAAGGAGGAGGGGAAGACGGAGAGTTTGATTTCATGACTCAGAGTTGGTTTGAGGAGTCTTCACTGATGAATCATGAGGCCGAACATCAAACCCACTATCAGAGCACATGTTTGGGAACACGCTGCAGTCCAGCTCCACCCTGATCGTTCCTGGAAGTTCAGACACACCCCGTCTTCATGTCTTTCTCTTAAACAGCCTCTGCAGCGTCCACGTCCAGGCTGCGGGACGACTCAAACATCAGACTGTCCTTGAGTCTGCTGGTGGGTCCTGAGGAGTCTTTCTCATTATGTTTAAGTGTCTCGTCCCATCCATCACCGCTGTCTCTGCCTCAGGTTGATGCCTCGTGCAGGGAGGATGAACAATGAGATGCGATGATGGATGAGAAGTAATTAAAGTCCTTTTCCCCTAAACTTCACCTTCCTATCAGGGAGCCTTTTAATGCGATTATAACAGACTCTCACCACAGTTAATGAAAACTTTAAAGCTCATTTCATCGGGTGAGTTTGTTTGAAAGGAAAACTCCTCCAGACACCTGTGCACTCCTTAAACTGACTTTAACCCTCCAAACCCCATGGGATCACCGGCACTCCTAAGTGGTAGCACCTACACTGTTCACTCATATCTCTGAGATCTTTATGGGGTCATATATATTTGGAAGATCAAACTTTTGTCAATTCAACAATGGCTTTAGGTCACATATATCCCTGCCATAAAGTTTTTAATTCAGCCGTGAAGAAGAAATGTTATCTATGTGGATCCACTGTGAAAAAAAAAACATAATTAGTGATTTTCTAAATTACATTTCTTTTGAATTAAAATGCAGCAGTGTTGTCATTAGGCCTCTTTTTGACCATTAGAGGAAACAAAAACTTCCCGTCAGTCTTATGGACCAGTCAAGTGAGTCCGTTTTCTTCCTCTCTTGTACTTTCGACAGTGGCATCCAATCAGGAGCAGCCAAAGGAGTTAGCTGTCACTTCCCAAAATAACTGAAAGAGAAATTTGAGTAATGATGCTGTTCTTTTGTTCATTTGAGACAGAAATTGCATCCAAGAGCAGCACAAACACCTCCACGAGGTAAAAAACATCTGAAAGAATAATCGTAACTATGTAAAGTAGTACTATGTACTACGTACTTGAAGAGTCAATCATCCCACCTGTCCCCTATTGTTGAAGAAGGACCACAAATGCCACAAGCCCATGTCATGAAAACTGTACTGCAATCTTTTTAATATACAGTATGTGCTCTAAACAGACATGGTATCTTTATTTCAGCTAATCTCCCCATTGATATACATTAAATGTAATTTTAACTCCAAAAAGAGTCAATAATTACACTTAATGACAGTTTAAGTGCCAACTAGGGCTGGAAGATTTGTCGTTTTTGGTTAAAAATCGCAATTTCAGACAACGCAATCATTTGATTGCCAAAGCTACAATTCTTTGCAGCACTCCTGACTGACCCATGATCTATTGTGTCCACGATTTTGCACATACTATTTCACAAATTTTCAGGCAATTTGCATTTACGAATGGCTGGCAAATGAACGACTTACTCAAAACTGCAAATCGGTTCTCATTGTTCACTTAAAAGAGCAGTTCAGTTCAGAGTGCTGTGTGCATGTGATTGAGGAATAGTAGAGATATCCAAGTATACCTACATGTTATTTTAGTCAAGAAGATGCTAAAATATATTTTACCAAGGGCACAGTGGCACAGCAGGCAGTGTTCATGCCTTACAGCAAGAAGGTCGCTGGCGAACCCTTTCGGTGTGGAGTTTGCATGTTCTTCCCGTGCATGCATGGGTTCTCTCAGGGCACTCTGGCTTCCTCCCACTGACCAAAAACATGTTCATTTGGTGGATCGGTGACTCCAAATTGCCTGAACTGGCAACCAGTTCAGGGTGTGCCTCGCCTCTTGCCCGATGTCAGCTGGAATAGGCTCCACCCCAACCTATCTCTGCGACCCCAAAAGGGATAAACAGTATGGATAATAGATGGATGGATATTTTACCATCTAAATTAAAATCTCTTCCAAGGGTATACCTTCAATTTTGTAAATTCCAGTTTTATTCTCATTTATTCCCTTAAATTCCTATTAATTCCCACAGAAAGTGTCCTATTTTGAAAATTCCTAGAATTTTGCAACCCAAGCTGCAACAGGTGAAAAAGAAGCTGTGGTGGGCTCAGGACAGACCAGCTGAGACTGTTGAGCTTGAGTTTTAATCCATCAGACACAGCATCAAGACAGCTACGCTCTGTCTCATCGTACAGATATGTTCAGTCAACTATTTCAAAAACCCAGCGCTGTAAGTATAAACTTTTATGTACAAATAATTCAGAATTAAAAGCTCCTTAAGAGCTTCCTGGTTTTCATTTGATGTATTGACCCTCCATGATATCCGAGGAGCATACGTCAGAAAGCACCACGGGTCACTGTAGAGGTCTGAGCTGTGGGCCAATCACTGACCAGAAGGTCCTTCTCAGAGCTCAGAGGAGGACGTTAATGGATGGTTCACATCGTTAAATATCTCTCTGCCCTACTGGCACATTTCCAAACTGCTGAGAAGAGCGACAGGCACAGTCCGTCAACTGCCCCCCCACCCCCGTTTTGGCAAAGATAAACAGTGAGAATCTGGCTGTAAGATCAGCTGATGTACTTCCACTGCAGACAGAGGCTCTCAAGGCCCCAGAACTCCAGAATTTTACAGCAACATTTAAGATGTTTCACCAGCAGGGATACTTCCACCAAGCTCCTCTTTAACTCTTAGTCCTTCCTCATATCAAGTGGGGCATCCTGGTTAAAAAACTGTCATCATGCATCAAGTTGTGATCATTTGGCTAATCAATATATCGTTCTTTGTAACTTTCAAGTGTACAGAAGCCCCACTGTAGGCCGAATTCACACAACAGCACGTAGTGGCTGACATTGACCTTGATGTAGAGAGAAATGTGCTTGTGGAGTACAATGTTTCCTGACCGCCCTCTGACTAATAAAGAAGGATTTTAAATGTTCGCCAATTTAGATGAAACACAACGATAGACACTCAACTTAGGGGACCTTTGGTCAAACGGAGCTTGGGGCTGCTGATCATCATACAAACATATAGGTAAGGAAAGTGTCTGGGCATAAAATTGATATCGGTGACATCAACCATGGTTCAGCTCTACAAGTACTCAAATTTGGAGTACATGGACTTGATTTTTGTCAACTAGTGCACAAGTAGACTAGTAGTGATTTTCTAGACAAGTGCACCAAAATCGTCAAGTACTGGTAAACTCAAAACATCTCACTAGTAGCATTAGTTGACTGTTTTAAGTCTGCTAGTAGTACTAGTAAAGTCAAAAGATACACTAATATTAATAGTAGACCTTATGCAAATGAAGTAGGAGGGATTATAACCAAATCCAGCACCCTGATTGGTTGTAATATTTTCAAAAGTTAATGGGAAGCCTGAATTTGCTTTTCCCCGCCCCCTTATTAGCATATAAGGATTACCAGTGGACATTTTTATGTCCACTAGTAATACAAGTAGACCCAAAACAGTCTACTAGTAGTACTAGTGAACACTTTCGATCTACTAGTAGTACAAGTGCCATTTCACCAAGTACAGGTGCAGTTGGTCTTAGTATTATGAGACTTCCTGAAGATGAAGGACGAATGAAACTCACTGGGCGACTCAAGTAACACAAGAGGAGTTCAGATGTTTCCAAGTGTAGCAAAGGGAAGTGAAGGTTAACTTTTGCTGCTGTAGTGGATCATATTTTGGAAATTTCTAAGCATGCCTATAATTGTTCTACCCAACAAACATCATTGGGCTACTGGATGAATTAGAAGACTGTAAAAGTGTGTCCTGGTCTGATGAGTCTGGATTTCTGGCACATTCAGATGGTAGAGTCAGAGTCTGGTGTGAACATGGATCCATCCTGCTTTGGATCAACAGCTCAAACTGCTGCTGGTGGTGTGGTGGTGTGGGGGGTATTTTCTTGGCATACTTTGGGTCCCTTAGTCCCACCTGAGCATGGTTCAACCCCACAGTCTACCTGAGTATTGTTGCTGACCATGTCCATCCCTTTATCATCTTCTGATGGAGACTTCCAGCAGCTCCATGTCTCAAAGCTCAGATCATCTCAAACTGGTTTCTTCACTGTACTCCAGTGGCCTCCACAATCACCAGATCTTAATCCAATACAGCACATTTGGGATGTGGTGGAGCAGGAGTTTCTCCTCATGGATGTTCATCAGCTGTGTGATGCTATCATCTATGACACCCAGAATTAAGGAGCTCTGAAGGCAAAGGGAGGTCCAACCTGGTACTTGCAAGGTGTACCTGATATAGTGCGTAAGGAATAAAGTGAGAATATATCTCAGGGGGAAAATATTGGAATGACATTTATTTCCAGCAAAGTTCAACCTTCATCATGACATCAGTAATGGCACTATGCGGCCTGGTATTAATGGTTGAGACTTTTATTGATTTATTTCAGTTAATCTCTTGAATTTAAGGATAAATCCTCTCTTCTTAAAATGTCAGAAAGTTTTGAAAAAGTCACGGCAGAGTCTCGAAGAGCTCCTGAAGCCGACAGATCTTACAAAGTCATCAAACTTGACCAAACCCGAGGTGGCCCACCTTACGGGCCCTGACCCAGATCCACGCCTGACGTCACTCTGCAGCACCCTCTGTCCTCAGGTCCCCCCTCTCTCCTAAAATCTCCACGTCACTCCACCGTCTCCTGAGCCTCTGCTAAAAGCTGCATTATCACAGTGTATGCGGCGAGGCACTACATGTTCATGGTTGCTAGGCGACAGTTGCGGTGTGATAGTGCTGGAGGTGGGAGCGGTGCTGAGGATGGTATCGGTGTTGTGATGGGAGAGGATCATACCATTCATTACAAAGACGGGGGGTCGATCTGATGCTGAGCTTTTATTTTTGTCAATGGACTGTTTTCACTAAATCAGATCCTCAAACCCCTCTTCCTCCCTCCTCTCCCTCTGCAGCCATCTTGAAATGTTTTATAGGTTTCAGTTGATCTGTGTGGTGGATGTTTTAAAAATAAAAAGCTCTGCCGTGCTGCTCTTTGTGAGCTCTGACTAAAAGTAAATTATTTATCAGAGACAACGCTGGCTCCATGTTATTTTAAGACTGAGCACAATGGGACAGAGCGTGTGTGGGTATGCGAGTCGACTCGTGGGGTGTGTGTGTGACAGCTCCCTGACTTATGCTGTGGGGTATTGATCAGTGTTGGAGCGTTAGAGTAGAGAGAGCTAACAGCTGAGGGACACTGATGATGATGGAGAGCTTCTTCATCCTGTAAAAAGCCAAACTCGAGCAGAAGAGAGGCTCTCGGTCTGCCTGCTACTCCAACAGAAGGCATCAATCAAAGAAACCAGAATTTAAGATTAAAATATGACACCAGTGTGGAGAACAGTATATTATTTCTTGGAGAATCTGAGCAAAAAACTTAGTTCTATGAACATTAAAGGGATATGCCAACATTTTCTTTGTTTTTATGTCTTGCCTCACTCCAGAGTCCACAAGCAGATAGACACCATTCCTTGTGTGTGCAGTAACAAGAGAGAGATGGGCAGAGCTCACCCACCGCTAATTAGCTTAGCTCAAACACTGGGAGTCAATGGAAAGCATTAGCCTGCCTCTGCCTACGGTCATCAGATAAACTCTTCAGCAACTCTGAATGGTCCTGTGTGCTTGTTGTGACTTGTTTTTTTTACCATGTTATGTGACGTTATTTATTTTTAGACTAAGATTTGCACTTTATGTAATTTTATAAAGAAATGCATATGAAACTAAACCACAGGGTGCATGTGCAAACCACTGCAGACGTTCTTGTAAGTAGGCCAACAAAACATAGCCTCTGTTTACGAGTAGAAGAAGATTGGCACAAAGGCCCACATTATGGCCCACTGTGTACAGCAGAAGCACTGGTTTTCTGTCGCCATAGGTTGGCAAGCACTACATCTACATCACCAGTCCATGCCTGACTCTCACCTCAGCCCCAGGCTGTTCCACTGCCTCAACTTCCCTTCGTGCATGCTCAGCTTCCAAAACATGTAGTTCATCCTCTGTATATTCTGGGTCAAACGTGTAAGGTAGGTAAGGTCCTTGTCCTCTCTTGCAAAGTCGTTCATAATCCTTTGTACCAATCCTCTTCTACTCGTAAACAGAGACTTTGTTTTGTTGACCTGCTTACAAGCTCATCTGCGGTGGTTTGCGCATGCGCCCTGTGGTTTAGTCTTGTATGTATTTCCTCAGAAAATTACATTATGTGCTAATCTTAGTCTAAAAATAGATAACATAGATAACACGTGTCACAACAGGCACACAGGACCAGTTAGAGTTGCTGAAGAGTTTATCTAATGACTGCAGGCAGAGGCAGGCTAACACTACCCACTGACTCCAAGTGTTTGAGCTAAGCTAATTAGCGGTGGGTGAGCTCTGCCCGTCTCTCCCTTGTTACTGCACGCACAGTCATAAGAATCGAGTCTGCTTGTCATGGACTCAGGAGTGAGGCAAGACATGATAGCAAAGAAAAACTGTTGGTGTATCTCTTTAAGAAGACCACACAGTCCACGTGCTGATTGGGGTTTACAGTAAATTTGGTGCTGCAGGTAGAAGCAGGTCACTGAAATCAGTCTGACATTAAATATACAAAAAAGTGGATGTCCATCCCAGTGAAGAACAGCTCAACAGTAAACTTCAGCTCTATGATATTTCTTATTGCAGTAAAAACAAGCGTCTCTTCGGCACAGAAGAAGAAAATATGTCAGCGCTTGTTTGCTGCTGCTCTTTCAGGGGACTGTGCAAACAATGATATAGAGGAGCCCTGTCCCTGACATCTTATTTTAGAATAAATGATGCACTTTTCTGGTTTCACAAAACAGACCGTGGGGAGGACTTGATAAAACACCTCCATATACGGGCTACAGAAACAGAGGCCTCCAAACTGTCTGCTCCTGCTTCATGTGGACAACATTTTCAGGAATCTGTCTGCGGGATGGGGTCGGTGTACAAAAGGAGCACATGATGAGCCATAAGAGCAGCAGGAGACTCGAGCTTGTTCACTGAAATACTACATGAAACACAGTCGGTGTTTCAGTTCAACCAGCCACTGTGTAAAGTCGTGTGTGGCTGTTCGTTTAAGAACAGGTTTTCATTACATACCAGTGTAAATTTAGACAGCACTTTTTATTTTAGTTTTAGTCTTTTGCCTAAAATATCTTTTAGCTTTAGCCATAATTTAGTCATCTAAATTGTTTGAATTTTAGTCTAATTTTAGTTGATGAAATTTTGCAACATTTTACTCAATGAAATGTACTGTAAATTTAGTCGACTAACATATGAAATGTAAGAGCAAAATTTGTAAAAATGGTATATTAATTATTGATGGCTGATTTGTTGGCTTAGATCAGCAGTCCTCAACCATCTTTGTACCATGGTCTGGTTTTATGGTTTACCTCATCAAAACACAAGATTTGGAGGGAGCCATTCATGAAGACTCGAGTGTAAATCTACAGTTTCATCCCGATACCATTGATTTTCTACACATCGATCCAACATTAGCTGATATTACAAAGCCTGCCATGATACAATATCCATTTGATATGAGTCTGAGGCCTGTGCTCGATATGGGACAATTATGTACAAATTACATTTATGATATATAAAACAAATAGTTTTTGACTCTTTTATTGTTGAAGTTCAATCTCCATTTAAACATAATGGCAAAAAAATAATTTTACAGTTCAGTAGCTTATTATTGCAGTTTGAATATAATTAATGTTTTTTTTAGACACATTTAAGAATTAATGACCCTGAAATAGCATTTGCATTATATGATTGTGGGTATTTGTATCTAAACATGCTGACCTCTAATCTAGAGTAAATATTAAAGGTACCAAACATTTTTTTAAGAGCTTTCATCTTTCTCTGTACTCTGGTCATTTTTACGTATTTATTTGTTCTTTTTCTGCAACAATAAAAATCATGATTCTGGAAAACTGCAGAAAAGGGGCAAAGATACACACGTGGACAAAATTGTTGGTACCCTTCCGTTAAAGAAAGAAAAACCCACAGAGGTCACTGAAATAACTGGAATCTGACAAAGTAATAATAAATTATAATTGACTGAAAATCAACCAATGAAAATTTAACATTGCTTTTGAATTGTGGTTCAACAGAATCATTTTAAAAAACAAAATAATGAAACTGGCCTGGACAAAAATGATGGTACCCTTAACACCCTTAAGAAGAATCTTGAATTCTATTCTACATTTTATTGAAGCTAATGTAGAGAAGCTAATACAGGGGTAATGTGGTCTCCTCTAGTTCTAGTCAGTACACGTGCTGCAGCATTTTGAACCAGCTGAAGCATCTTGAGCGACTTGCTGGGACAGCCTGAAAGAAGAGAATTACAATAATCCAGTCTAGAGGAAACAAAAGCATGGATAACTGATTTGTCTCACCTGGATTCATTGATACATACAGTTGAATGTCATCAGCATAACAATAGAAATGAACTGAGTGTTTCCACATGACATCACCAAGGAGAGGCATATGTATGGAGAAAATAATTGGACCTAGTACAGAACTTTGAGGAACTTCATAACTAACTTTAGTGTACACAGAAGACTTGTTGTTCATGTGTACAAACTGGTACCTATCAGATAAGTAAGACTTGAAC
Organism: Cetoscarus ocellatus; assembly: GCA_037902135.1. Taxonomy (NCBI): domain Eukaryota; kingdom Metazoa; phylum Chordata; class Actinopteri; order Labriformes; family Labridae; genus Cetoscarus; species Cetoscarus ocellatus. The sequence goes on from JBAMNC010001114.1 coordinate 168,567, forward strand.
CAATTTTAAGCCATCCCTGTTATTCCGAGTAATTCCTCTAATCTCTCTTCTGAATATGAGTGGGGCCCTCAGTGTAAGGCACAAATAACTGATAATGTGACCCTGGGAAATAGCAATCGGGCTTGTAAACAGGTAAAGTAACATCATTTATTGGCTTCCTCTTTTCTTATTTGTAAATTGCAGATCCTACTCAAATTGAATTGAATCATCTCTTTCAGGCAGACCCTTGTAATTCTTCACAATTTCGTTTATAAAGATGTGCTATTTTTCACTTCTCTCAAGATTGCACTCCCCCTTCTAATTTTTTTCTTATATATATTTTTAAATGTGTTTAAATGTATTATATTTAAATTTATCTATATTTATATTCATTTTATTTTCCTAAGTTTACTTCATTCAATCATTCACACACTTAGTTTCTTAAATGCGTATAGTTATTCTCTTTTCTTAACTTCTAACTCACAATCTATTTTCACTACTTTTCATTGTTTCAACATTTTTTAATTCATCAGTTCCAATTTTAATGCTCAATATACTGATCACCCTCCACACCTGTGAGCAGGTTTCATCTATTTTAAACCTATTTCAAGAGAAAAAGTGATAATTGTGACAATACAGTATTAAAAATACTGATTTTCTTGTTCTGCTTAGGTGGTAATTTTGGAGCTACACACTTTATGCCTAACAGCAGTGATATCATAGCTGCTTCAGAAAGTTCTGGTAAACAACTGCAGGAGAGAAAGACTGCAGAAAACTTGAGACAAAAGCAGCACAACAAATGTCGCTGCAGAAATGGGTTATTCAAGGTCAAAGCCAATCTGGCAAATTGATCTGGGACATTTTCTGAGACACAGAGAATGCATTCGTCTGCAAACAATGAAATATTAATCTTCAGGGCTTTGAGTTTGTAGATTTCTTCCTCACTGATGGAGCTGGAACAGCAGATTACTTCAAGCATCCATTCTTTCTGCAAAGCTGCACAAGACGAAGATTTCTGTCCACATTTGGAGCTCAAGAATAACAGTGACATCTGTGTTTGCTGGTGCTTCAAATAAGATGTGAAAGCATGAATCCCTGATTTAACCTCTACATGAGAATAAAAAGATAAATGTGAAACTTAAGGGTTAAAACTTTGACTCTTACTGCGGATTTTTGTCGTGTTGATTGGCAGACAAAAACTTTGGGCAGACTTGGACTTGCATGTCCAACAGCTCTACATTTTAGATGTAAATTCCTCTGGCATGTGTTCATTAACAAGCCAACAAGCTGTCACAGTCAGCCCTCTGACCTCGAGGTCGACTACGCCGCCGCTCGCCAAACGGCCCCCGGTCACACAAATTGGGTCAAGGACAATAAGACTGTTAACCCTCAGAGGAGCACTGATGTTAGCTCTAAAAATAAACCCTGATCTGCTTCTGCTGGTATTCAATTCATGGGTTTAACCCCTTAAAGCCTGTTGTATCATATTTGATACATACTTTTACTATACCTCAATCTAATCAACATGATCAACAAATTACTACAAAAACATCTGAATACAATCTGATAAAAATGTTCTGAAGTGGGTTGTTAGTTGCCAAAAACAACTAATTTTATCAAATGGGATACAAAAAATATATATATGTTAAATTTCATGGGAATTTTGATTTTTTGGGATTTCAGTAGAAAGTGAAATAAACATTTCAGCTCCAACAAATTAGAATTCTCTGGCTGTAATTAGTGTTTTCAGGCTTTAAAGGGTTAAAGGGATATGTCAACATTTTTTCATTTCGTGTCTTGCCTCACTCCCGACTCCATGACAAACAGGTAGAAACCATTCTTTCGACTGTGCGTGCAGTAACAAGGACGAGACGGGCAGAGCTTGCCCACCCTTTATTAGCTTAGCTCAAACAATGGGAGTCAATAGGTATAGCTAGCCTGCCTCTGCCTACAGGTTAACATAACAAAGCCTTTGCTTATGAGTAGATAATACGATGATATTAGAAGAAAACGTAACAACACGGTAAAAAAACAAGTTACAACAGGCACACAGGACCATTTGGAGTTGATGAAGAGTTTATCTGATGACTGTAGGCAGAGGCAGGCTAACACTACCCGTTGACTCCCGGTGTTTGAGCTAAGCTAATTAGTGGTGGGCGAGCTCTGCCCGTCTCTTCCTTGTTACTGTACACACAGATGAAAGAATGGAGTCTATCTGCTTGTCATGGACTCTGGAGTGAGGCAAGACACGAAAACAAAGAAAATGTTGGCGTATCCCTTAAAGGTCAGACTATCACATAAAAAAATGAAGGGTTAAAACTAGAAAGGAGGTCAAACACCGTCAGACCCTGAGAGCAGGAGCAGACGTTTGACAGCTATCCTCGGTCTCTGAAGAAGCTTCTCTGTTTCATATTTAACAGCAGCTGAAAGTGCCTTCAACCGGACAGACAGACAGACAGACAGGGGAGGGGGGGTACGTGACATTTAGGGAGATATTATTTTGTCCAGTTCCGCAGAAAAATTGAAAGATAGTGACTTCTTTAACCGTCAGAGGGAAAGGTCACACACTGGAGTCAAAGATCGTTGATGAATATTTCAGAAGATGAAATTTTTGCCTGGTGCTCTAAAAAATTCAAGAGCCCTCGAGCTCATGTGTGCATTCATTCTGAGCATGTTTGCCTATTGTGACACCTTGGGATTGTCATCATTAAGCTTTTTTATTTAATATTCCAGTAGTTGTAAAGTCCAGCCATCCATAATCTATACCACTTAACCTTTTGAGGGGGGCTGAAGCCTATCCCAGCTGACACTGGGCGAGAGGCAGTTAGTTTCTGCAGAAGATTTAAAAATAAAAAAACGAGATTTTTCTTGGCTTCTTCAATTGTAAGTTGTTGCAATGTTTATAAAATACTGAATACTAACAATTTACAGTTGTTATGATGGCTTTCCCTGTCAAATTTTGCACAAGCACTTTTATAGGCTTGTATTTGTGTTGAAATGAAATAAAATTTTGATCAGACACTTTCATGCTGAGTTACTGTGAAAATACCTCAGCCTTCAGTGTTTATGTAGCAGACCTGATTATGTCTGAACTGCATAATCAACATTTTATGACAAAAGCTTTAACTTTAAGAGGGAAATTCTGTTTGGTTTGGGAATGTATTTTGATAACATAAAGGCAAACTTTATTCATGTCATTTTCGAGTGCTGGTTTGTTGAGTATTAGTGATGGTGAACAAACCCCAGTGCCATCAAAATTCAAGCTCTTTAAATTTGCTGGCAACTACATGCCAGTAAGTTACTGTAAATGTCTTTACAATTGCATGACTCTACTTTAATTTACCATATCACTACTTTATTTGCTATAATTGTTTTACTACTGTATGTAAGGTATCATTACTGTCTTTCAATTAACAGCTAAATCACTATATTTTCAAACACAGAATCCAAACTGTTTTTTCATTGATGGTATAATTGCCGTATTTTATTTTTCAACAGTTTAAATGCATTTTAAATTACAGTGAACTTGCTGTATCTTAGGTAATATTACTATATTTTACTGATCAGTGATTAGTCAGGTTTAATTTTGTTAAAAAATGAAAAATAAATGACACACATAAATTTTTTATCCAATAAAATTCATTCACTTAAACTCAAACCCAAAAATGTGAAACATTTACTCAAAGAAATCTTACCTATTTGTCAGTTTTCCTGTCCAGAGTTGAATTTTCTCTTGAACCATTTTGCTTCTTAGTAATTAACAATAAAGACATTTTACAGTCGAAAACTGTTGATTTTATGGTAAAATGCTGTTAATTTTACAGAAATCAATTTGTTCTCCCACAGTCTTTTACAATTTACAGTAATTTACTGCATAAATTTTTACTATTGGTAGTTGCAGAAATTATAGTAAAGCGCTGTTAAGTTTGCAAAAATCAGTTACAGTGTAAACATGAGGGTCTACGGAGGAGAGTCTACAGCATGGACGCTGTGTTTGAGTCTGAGGCTGTTTGCTGCACGGCAATACAGGACGACCCCCCCTCACAAACACATACATACAGACACACTTCACAAACACACGCTCTTCCTCTTTTTTCTCTAAAAGCTTCTGGAGAAAGAGACGTCGAGGAGCGCCCGAGCCACTTCACTGCACAGCTGACAGTCGTGCACCGTCCTCAGAGAGCCTCGGAGATCTGACAGCGGGACGAGCGTGCACACGCACACACACCTGAGGGCACGGGGAGGCAGATGCATCTGCATGTTACTGTGGTCACACATCCTTCTCCTGGCCACAGTCGTGTGTTATATAAGAGAGTAAGTGCTCTGCTGCGTGGACACTGGCACACAAACAGGAGGAACACGTACAGGATGTTAACTCTGATGCATGTTAGTCCTCCAGGCAGGCCTGTAATGTACCTACACTAATACCACCCCCCCGCCCCGTCCCTCTTCTTTTGAGACGTGAACATTAGGAGCAGCTCGGTGACAAACACTCCCCTCTTTAAAGAAACATCTCACCTCCTTTTACTCACCCATCAGGGCTCTCTAAGTGCCCGGATCTCCTCCCGCTCATGTCCAAACCTCCTAAATATACCTTTATTCACAAAACAGCGGCGCACAGACAGAGCCGGGATGATTTGGGGGGAAGTTTCAGTAGAAGTTCACAGAATGGTCAATGATGGAGGAGGATGGATGATGGACAAGCTTCAGGGAGTGGGGCGAAACAAAACTCTAAGGTAGGGGTGTACATTTGGCGATATAAGATTGATCAATCTATCTGCTATAGGTCTATGATCCTCCTCTTTCCTCATGGGGGAGCATGAGTCTAACCTGACATGCCAGACGGACAGTTTCATATATCCGCCACGGAAATATTTCACTCGTCCACCTGGGAAAGAGCCATTTGAAAATGTTTATAGGGCAGAACCTTTAAAAGCAACCGCAGCTGGTGATGGGACGATCGTTCTGCTCATCACACTCATCACAGACCAATCATATCAAGCCTACAGTATGACGTAGCAGCTCGACCCTGTTGTTAGCCGTTAGCTTAAACTACGTTTCAGTCCTAGACTATTGTCTTACATTAAACTATACCACACAGATGTATAATTTACCACTTATATGTGACATGAACATCGTCAACAACAATCCTCACCAAGTTCTCCCAGTAAACTTTTGAGGACAGCAGATTTCACAAAAACATGTTTTTTTTTTTAAAGAAGAAATTGAGTCCATTTCTGATAAAACTTTTCAAACATGCAGTCACTTCCTGCTGTCGTCACGTCTGCAGCTCCCACCTCTTTCCCTTAATTGGGCTGTTAAGCATTGAGCCGGTGAAGTCGTTGGACAATGGATGTTAGCAAGATGGTCCTGCAGGATTTCATACAACGAATCAGGCAGGTCCATCGGCTCTGCAAGGTTAGCGTTAGTCAGCTGATAACTGAATCTATCAACAAGTCGATTTTCATAAAGGAAAGACTTTGTGCTCTTGAAGAAAAATATCAGTCATCATTATATCATTAAATACACTTTACAATCTACATATCAAAAATATTTCAGTTTTATTGTGTTTTTTTCAAACAGAAATCAATGACGTCATCACATATACCTGCATTTGAAGGGTTAAAATTGTGAAAATAATTGAATACTTAACAGTTATGATCAGGACTGAAGATGATCAAAAGATTTATGAAGAAAAAAGTGGAAAAATATATTAACATCTTATATTTGTAGAAGGATTTAGAAATTAGGGAATTTTTCACTTTTAAATTCTGACCTAGCAGAAAAACTACAAATCCATAAAAACACTGTTGTTATTAATCATGACACATCCAAGAATGTAATAATTCCCCCAGGAACTTACACTCTGCAATGAGTCTATTAAAAAATATTAAAAATTTTATTGATTTTTTGTTAACAGAAATAAATAATGTCATCACATACGCCGGCATTTAAAGAGTTAAAATTGTGAAAATAATTTAATACTCAATGGTTACGATCAGGACTGAACTGGATCATAAGATTTACACAGAAAAAAGTGGAAGTATATTTTAACATAGGATATTATTAGAAGGTTTGGACGTGGACAATAATGTCCCCTTAAAGGCTTTTTGTAACGATTATTTGCTGCACAGTGAAGAAATCGATGACACAGGAATTGTGTTTGAAACTTGAACATTTGTGAAAAAATGCACACCTGTGCCAAATATGATAAGAAAATTCAGAGAGAAAGTTCATTATTAAAGGGGTCAGACATGTCCCCTTAAGATCTGAGGGTTAACATATGACTAAATTCACTCTGTTTATGTTCCAGACATTAAGACTGCATTAGAGATCAGCCAGCAGAGTTTTATCATCAACCAGGGTGCTGTTTTTGACCAGGAGGTCCAGGGAGTCCAGATCCAAACAGAAGGGCACGTATAGATTTAATAACCCGAGCTGTGCAGCCTGAACATCACCTGTTTTCTCTTATTTCTTTATTTCTCACGGTTAGCAGGTTTGTTCTCTTTCTTCTTAAAAACAAAAATCACTTCCGACGTGTGCAGAGAGGAAACAGAACACAGCTGTACGCACGTCTCATCAGATTGAATCAAATCAGAGAATTATAAACATAAAGAGAGAGTGCGCCTGCTGCAGCTGAACATATTTTTACATTCATCGTCTCTCATTGCCAGCTCACATCAACAGCTTCATGCCTTAAGTCTCTGAAAATACTCAGAATTATAAAATCATCTTAATAAGACAAAAGTTAGAGCAGTTAATGCACTTAAAAATGAGAGGCAGGAGTTTGGGGATAAATCAAGGAAACACCGTGAGGTCACAAACACACGTCATGACTTTGACCTTTTGTTTTTTATTTTGTTTTTTATCACATCGGTGCTCACGGAGCTGAAGGAGCAGCACAGTGACAGGCCGTAAACATAGTCCTCAAAAGACCAGGAAGGGTTTTTACCAGGCCCTGAGTCATCCACAGAGGGCTCCTCATCTCCAAAACAAAGCATATACACAAAAATCTAAATTGCTTCACTATATGAATTAATATATATTCTTTTATTTTGTTATTTAAATCTTAACAAACAGTGACGGGCAGTAACTTTACAATAGAGAAGGTCATTAGTGGCTTGATTATATTTTCCAGTAGCTTTGTGTTAGCATTGTTGTTTCCTCAGTCACATAGCTTTACAGTAGTTTAATTATTTTATTGATGAAGAAGCGTCTAAACAAGCTCCACATTTCCGTCGTCAGAGAGTGAAGCAGCAGCAGCAGAGCTTTCTGTCACAGTCCAAACTCTTTTAAGGATGAGAAACCTCCTTTATGAGCCTGTGCTGTGTTTATTTCACAGTGTACAGATGATTTTTTAGGGTTTTTCCCACAAAACATGATTGCAGCTGTTGGGAAACTATTCCACTGCCTTTATTAAGTGACAAAAACGTTAAACCATATGATTCAGGACAATTAAGCAGGTGTTTGATTACCTCCATCATCGGGTTGATCAGGTTTGCAGCTGATTAAAATAATTTTTGCAAAATGGATTTAAATAATTAAATCAGTAAATAAGGCTTATTAGTACAGAACCTCTCTCTCAAATTACATGAATCAAGTTTTGCATTCATGTTGTCAAAATATATATTCTCAAACCAAACAGAATTTCTCTCTTAAAGTCAAAGTACATGTCATAAAATGCTGATTATGTAGTTTGTGTACATGAAAATTATAAGGTTTATTTTAACAGTATATTAAAATAGATCTCTCTGATCAATATTTAATCTGATTTAAAAAACAAATACTAGCCTAAAAATGTGCTCATTCAAAACCTGACAGGGCCTACCATCATGAAAACTGCCCATTTTCATTATTTATGTTTTCAAACATTGCAACAACTTACAATTGGAGTAAGTCAAGAAAAAAATCTCGATTTTTAATTTTTAAATCTTCTGCAGAAAATAATTTGAGTTAAAACAACAGATATTCATATATCAGATATATCAGATGGAGCATGAGCATGGGTAGGGCTGAATGATTTTAGGAAAAGATCTAATTGTGATTTTTCTGGCAGATATTGTGATTTCAATTCAATTCACGATTTTCTTCAAATCAAGCTTCAGTGCAATATTCACTATGTTTACAGTAACATTTACAAACATGACAGAAAATTACATCATGCCATCAAACATTAAAAGCTATTACTCTAAGGCAGGGATGAAAACTAAAGGTAAGAATTGCTTGCAGTGAACCAACTGATCCAGCGGAGGGCACTCTTAGTACAATCCATTTGGCCAGTGCCCTTTGACCTCAACAACAGCTGCATCTAGTGCGCCAGAACAAACAGAAGAAGAAGGCGCCTCAAGGAAATGAAGGATTGACAAAGACACTCCGAGACAACAACACTAAAACATGTGAGGAGCACCCTGTGGAAGCACTTTGGGCTCCACTGTGTGTTGATTATGTGCAAAGCAGCTGGCCCACTACGACACATCCATGGAGTGCTGTCCAGCGGTCAAATGAAAGACGCAATGAGTATCTTTGGTTATTAGCCTGTATGCTAAAAAACTAATGAGTGTAATTTTTGGGAAAAGTGCCAGCTCTAATAGCAGATATAGATAGATGTAATGATAATGGCAAAAGCATTAACAATAAGGAAAATAATAATGATAATAAAAATGATTTCTGCAGAACATGAAAACAGCTTGTCTGCAGTGATCAGCTCTGTAATGTTGCTTTAACTTGCTCGTTACTTTTCTCCAGGCTGCAGCTTTAGGCAAGTGAAACAATTTTTTTTCAAGAGCAACTTCGCTCACAAACATTTACGAGTACCTTTCCCATCACAGCCAAAAACAAACATACACAAAGTTAATTGAACAGAAAAATGTGTCGGTCCATAACTGATGAAGGAGCTCATGGAAGTGATATTATATGGAGTGTTTCATATCCTCATTATCTGTAGAACTAAAAGGTACAAAGAAACTCATAGGAGCCACATCACAGTCCAAGGTAAATGCTCCCTGATCCTCTTTTATGACTGCAAACTCCTAAAGCTGACTGAAGGCCTCACTCCATAAAGCCTGTCTGATGTTTTATGGAGTGACTCTGATCCCATCAAACTTTTTCTCCTTCTCATGCACAAAAATCAGCTAAATCTAAAGGGAAGTACGTTTTTCTCACGGATGACTATTTCATGGGAAATCAGACTGTAACATCCAACTGCAGTGTGACCTGCAGAGGTCCACTGATCTGCAGTGAGCTTGACAGCACCATGAAAACATCTGCATCTCCATGCAGCTTCAAGGACAGCAAGAAGAAGAAGAGAAATCAATTCCTAAAATCATGAGGCTGAAGATCTCAAAAAAAATTCCAAACTTGAATTAATCTCATCTTTTTCCATGTGCTATGTCTCGTGAATTGTATTCCTGTAACACTTTCCAAAAAAGATGGGACAGTGGCAACAAAAGACTGGGAAAGTTGATGTGTTAAATGTTAAAAAGCACCTGTTTGGAAAATTCCACAGGTGAACTGGAAACAGGTGAGTGTTACCATTGGGTATAGAAGGAGCATCACTGAAAAGCTCAGTTGTAGGAATTTCATCATCTACAGTCCATAATACCATCAAAATATTCAGAGAATCAAGAGAAACCTCTGCACTTAAGCAGCAAGGATTAAAACCAACACTGAATGCCCATGACCTTGGATCTTTCAGTCATTCAAAACCATCATTCTGTTAGGATATCAGCACGTGGGCTCAGGAACACTTCAGAAAACCATTGTCAGTTAACAGTTCATCTCTACATCTACAAGGTCAAGGTCAAACTCTACCATGTAAAGCCAGATATCAACAACACCCAGAAACACCGCCGGCTTCTCTGGGCCGAGCTCATCTGAGATGGACTGAGGCAAAGTGGAAAAGTCTGCTGTGGTCTGAGTCCACATTTCAGACTGTTTTTGGACATCATGGACGTGGTGTCCTCCGGGCTAAAGAGGAAAAGGACCATCCAGACTGTTATCAGAGCAAAGGTCAAAAGACAGCATCTGTGATGGTATGGAGGGGTGTTAGTGCCCATGACATGGGTAAGATGCACATCTGTGAAGGCTCCATTAATGCTGAAAGGTACACAGGTTTTGGAGCTGCCATCCATCTTTTTCAGGGACATCCTGCTTATTTCAGAGACAATGCATGGCTTCAGAGTGAAAGAGTGCAGGGACTAGACCGACCTGCTGGACTCCCGTTGAAATGTGTGGCGCATTATGAAGCACAAAACACGACAACAGGGACCCCGGACTGTAAAGCAACTGAACAACTGAACATCAAGAAAGAATGTGAAAGAATTCCACCTACAAAGCTTCAACAGTTGGTGTCCTCAGTTCACAAACGCTTATTGTTAAAAGATTCAAGATTCAAAGTGTTTATTATCAACTCAAATTTCTACTCTGCTGTCCACAAGGACTGCCAGGTAAGAGGTATAAAAATAATAAAAAAGATTTAAATAGCAGCAACAAAGAAACTAAATAATACTACATAATAGCAGCAAGAAAATACTGTCCAAAAGATAAAGACTGATTGCAACTATATACATGTATTAAAAGATATGTATCGCTATTAAAGGAAGGGAACAGAATGGAACAGATTATGTAAATTTCTGTAAACATGTATATTGTGCAAAGATCTGACATAAAGTGTAATCAGTTTTATCTGTGCAAATTGAGCTGTGTGGTTGAAGTAAATTGCAGACTCCTGTCAGCTGTTCAGGAGTCAGGAAAAGGAAAAGTGATGTAACAGTGGTAAACATGCCCCTGTCCCAGCTTTTCTGGAACGTGTTGCAGGCATCAAATTAAAATAAGTGAATATTTGCAAAAAAAAACCCACCAAAGTTTATCAGCTTGAACATTAAATGTCTGGTCTTTGTGGTGTATTTAATTGAAAATAGGTCAAAAAGGACTGAAATGATTGTTTTCTTTTTGTATTTGTTACACAAAACATCCCAACTTCACTTGATTGGAGTTTGTCCATATAAAGGAAGCAGACGGAGGACTTTGTTACTGAACGCTGTGCAGCCTGCGCTCACACACACTGAGTGATGTGAACGATGGAGGCAGAAATAATGAGGCCACAAGTCCTATGATGAACTTTTCCTTCGGCTTCGGCTGCAGCGATGAGATGATCCCAGAGGACACCTCATCAGGACGACCTACTGAGACCAGAGGGTGGAGCTTTGGCGGTGTGAGCTCGCTGCTGCTCACTTCACTGACCGAAAGGACAAAGATCGGCTCAAACTAACTCTGAGGGCACCGCAGTGACCTCTGACCTTAGGCTCGCTGACTCCGAGCCCTCTGAGAGCAGATGATCATGATATCAATAACCCACCTCAGATAAAGCTCCTCATGTGCTCTCATTTAAAGTCAATGAGCTTATTGACGGGGACGGCGACGCACTTGAACACATTCAGGGCGATGACTGGAGTGCCTGCACGGGCGCTCGGGGTGTATGCGTGCTGCTCGTGCCAGGCTGAGAGAGCGATGAAAGATTGATGCTCAGCTGAGCCCTGAATCATGCATGCAAATGGAGATGTTCTGCTAATGTACATCGGAGGGCAGATGTGCACAAAAACAGACGCTGAGAACACACAAACACACACAAACACACTTCCACCAGGAGGGACAGAGAGGATGATGAACGGTGAGGTGGATGGCGTGATTAGAAAGACCGTCATGGTTGGTGCTGCCTAAACGTTATTCCCGTCTCTCGTCTTCAGTGATGTGGTATTCAAAGTGCTCCATCTTTGAGCTCTGTCTCCGATCAAATTAAGAACTGAAGGGATCAATTTGATTTGTTACTCCTTGTTTTGTTTACTCCAAAGTATTACCTCCGTCAAGGAAGTTGTGTTTTTACGCAAAGTCAACGGGACGGATTTAGCTGAAATTTTCAGAAGATGCTGGTAATGGCCCAACTTAGAAATTATTAGATTTTGGTGGGGATACGTACATTTGTCTGGATCCCAAAATAAACCCCAAACTTCCTAATATCCCATAAGTCAACATTGGGCACCATTTCAAAACATCATATCTCTGCAATTCTTAACTGATTCGCCTACGATTTCAAAGGATAATATGGGGTCCATGTCTCCATCATCAAGGCAGATTTCATCTGGATCTGATCCAGATTGACGTCACAAAAAAAACATTGAACTTTATCAAGGGAAATACCATTGACGCCGTTCAATAATTCATATAAAATCAAAATAGTAAGCGATGTTCCCAAAACTTGCTGTGTTCATACAGGACAACAACCTCCATGTATGTGCTGAGTTTGGTCTGGATCCCGGCTCTATCCTGGATTTGGTGCCCCAGAGTTGTATCTTTTTCAGGGGTTGTGGAAAAGCCACAGCCAGAGCCGAGCTGCTTGGCAGAAGTCTGTGCTCTCTGAGTGCTTTTCTAGAGTTTTATGTTGGTCACAGGTTTATGCTAAGTGGTAAACTTTAAGCTAAATGCGTGAAACAAATCAGTTAAAAATAACAATCTTTATCTATATCACACTTTTAAAATATTAAAATTACTAAGTGCTTCACACGGGCAGCAACAATTCTAGCAAAAAGAAACATACAAAACAAAAGGGGGGGAAAATATATCAAAATAATACCAAAAAACTATTTTAGCCCCTGATCTTGACTTAAAAAATGAGTATCTGCTGATTCTGAGTCTTAATCTGATGTTTACATGAACCAAGACGATACAGCAAAGCTGTTTTCATGTGTCTTGTTTGTTTGTTAACCAAATTTGGTAAATAAAGTAAAAAATGATGCCCTTATGTAATTATTTTATTTAATTCATTTTAACTTGTAAACAATTGTGGTTAGAAAATCAGATTTATTCTAATAGCTGATCAATCAAGAACTATATGATTTTTTTACCTGATTGGGACATCCGTCATTCAGACCAAAGTCATTGTTTGGACTGGGCTGTAAACATGATTAATTCTGCTTTAAAATGGATGTTTGAACACAGAGTGACTCCTGCTTCTTTGGCAGAAAGCCTCTGGATTGACACTTGGTCAAAAAAGTGCTCAGGGTTAACACATGCTGTGGAAATTTACTAACTTGCCATACAAAAGAGAGTTGCACTGCAAGTTGGACCACATGCAATGTTTGCCCTGAAAGTTGAAAGCAAACCAGAACAGAAAACCACTGAGAGTTTGATGGGATTTGAGACAAAATTGCACATGGATTGGGAACATTAGGGGTTGGAGTGACAATCCCTGAGTTTATATCTTGTATCCTGTACAAATCTCCACTCAGTGGGCTGACCTTCAGAGAAACAACTGAATTATAAGCTCTCTTGATGCTCCTGTAGTAAAGCTCTTTATGAGAATTGATTGATTGATTAGTTCATTTCAAACATATAACAAAAGGCAAAACAAAAGTACAGACAGAAAAAAAGAAAATTATCACTTGGATAAATGTTACGTGTCTAAAAAGGAGTGAGAAGAAGTCAAAACGTATTTGATCCCAGCCCCTCTACATCAATTAATAACCAATTATTTAGCTTCCTGATAAACATAAATGATACATAAATAATGTTAATTATCAATCAAACCAAAGCAGTGATCATTCTGGATGTATGTTCAGCTCTTGAAGGACCCCTGAGTCAATATTAGTGTTTTAACTGGGGCATAATGTCAAAGCTAAAATCCACAATGATCAGAACATTAAAGTGCAGACATACTGGAGGCTGAGCAGCACGTCAACCATGTTCAATCCTAGGATGACTGTGTAAACACGTCTGCTCCTCATCTGCAGTTTCTCCACAGACTGATGGGACCATTAAAGGGGTCAACATCCCAAATCTGAACCAAACAAAGGAGGGACGAGGACACATCCAGTCAGCTCTCCTGGTTTGATGCTCCATTTAGCAGAGAGACAAAATAAAGCCATCACTCCTCGCAGCAGAGCCGCTCCGTCGTTATGGAGTCAGAGAAGAAGAAGAGGCTCAAAATAGACAATGTGCTTTTCTCTGACTCCGCAGCAGCTGGGAGGAGATTTAGGGAACATCAGAGACTGAAATACTGACAAGGACATTTAACACAACATTTCCTCTGATACTGAAGGAGCACACGACGATTATGGAGCTCTGAGAGAGGCTCTGCTGACATTACACTAAAGAAAACAGCAGAGATGTTCCAGAGAAACAAACTCACTCTGAGAGGAGCTGAGAATATAACTACAGAGGTTAAATAACATCATATGATATACAACAGAGATGTTTCTACAAGGGATGCAAAGACTCACCAACAAGTTCAATGACAGACTTAATCTCTGATGACTGGCTGAATTACGTCCTAACGTGGTTTTAGGGGCGGAGTTTGATCAGTCAGGATCTGTCTTCAATTGTTGATCTTACTGGGGGCAGCATCATCAAACTAGAGGTGGGATTAATGGCTCTATGAAGGGAGCCAAATTTTAAGGAGCTGTTCAAAAGGCTCGTTCGCAAATGTCACATCTCTAGGGAGTGTCAGGTGATGCTGGTGCTGAAGACAGAATAGTGGCATGGTGTCAAAAGAGGGGTACACATAAAGATTATCGGGCTGCTTTTGTCCCAACTTTCCCCCTTCTTGACCAAGGACGGCAAACTCCAGATTTTCTTCTGTTTTATAAGATTATCCTATAAGATTACCCTGTGGTCTGAGGTGTTAAGAGTGAATTCGTCCCGTTAATCGGCTCTAAAACAGGTCGGGGCCGACAATCATAAATATTAAACCTGTTAAATATTTACAACCAAAGATCTTCATGTGTGTGGAGAAAGCCAACAACTCCAGATTCATGACTCTGTGAACTGTGATGTAAATGTAGCCAATCAAGAAGTGAGCTGACTGAGGAACAAGGAAGCAGGCGTAAATAAAAACAAGCATGGCCGACCTGAAACATAAACGTAAAGTTCAGAGGACCTTAGAAACTGAGGACCAGCTCACATGTTCACACTGGAGACAGTGTGAACATGTGAGCTTTTGTCTACAGCTTTTTCTCCTCTACAGAGAAGTGCATCCAAATGCTGCTACGTTTCCATCTCTGGCTTGCTGCGCCAGTCTGGCATACAGTGATGCTGCAGCAAGCTTAGCTTTAAAGAAAGAATCTGAAACATAACTTAGCTTAGCCGTTAGCGCCGGAGCAGGGTCTTTGATGTGTTCAAGATTGGTCTCACCCACACAGCAGCTCGTACATTCACGTGAGTCAACGGTTCGGTGTTAATTTTGTTAACTAATTATTTCTGTCTTAGTTTTCACCAACAACCTTTTATCCCCTGACGAAAACTAGACAGTAGCTAATAAAAACAAGTGCACATGGACAAAAGATGAACTAAAACTAGACTAAAACTAAAACAATTTAGATGACTAAATTATGACTAAAACTAACAGATATTTTAAGCAAAAGACTATAAGTAAAACTAAATTAAAAAGTGTTGTCAAAATTAACACTACCCCAGAACAATCCCAGGGTCCACTGAGTCTAACGTAACAGTACAGTTCATAGCGACCACTGTGCTCAGAAGCTGGCCTGACCTCGCCTGACCTTAAACTAATTGTTTTAAGTTTTGCCAGCTTAATTAAGAAATTAGCTGAACTTTACATAAAAAATGTAATAAGGACAGTTGACAGAACACCTTTGATTAAATTCATAACACAACAAAAATATTTTGTTTTCTTGACTGAAAAATTCTTTTAATGCCAGCGATTTTAAGTTTTCATTATGACAGTGTATACCTTTGTGATGCGATCATTTAGGTCCCATCTGAACGGACTTTTGTGATGAAAAAAAATTGGGGAATTGGATTTCATTGGCCTTAATTATTGAAAATGTCAATGATCCATCCTGCAGAAAAGCAGAATATGGTCTATTTAAAGAGAACTTAAACCCTTTAATCTACTTCCTGCACCGCTTGTCCTGTTCAGGGAGTCAAATATTGACATCATAAAGGGATAAAAAGAGAAAAATAGAGGCCTTTGGTACACCATGTTGGGTCATTTGTTGTTTAAATGACCAAAATATACCAGAAAATCCCCAAATGTGACAGTACTAACAACTATGACAGACTCCCTAAAGCATCAACTCTGAGTGAAAAAGTCCTGATACAGGAGGCACATCTTGAATATGCAGCACTAGACGAAAGACATTTACAGCTCAATTCCACCTTTATTGCACCAAAACATGAGGATCAACACTCCTATCACTGAGCTCATCAACGTGTTTCTGTTCAGCATCATTAAATCTCATTATGGACAGCTCCAAAAAAAATCAACACTAATGTTCTCAACAAGAACTGATCAAATTAACCACTCAATCTTAATTCAATTAATCAGTTATATTTAAACAAACATCTCATTTGTATTCTTCATTATCAGACACAACTGCTCAGCAACACAATCACACACTCCTCCTATAAAACTCATTTTCCCATCATGCATCTGTCCCCTGCTGGGCCTAAAACACCTCCAAATAGGACAGGCAAAAATAAGACATCAATTGCCAAGTTGTCACAAAGAAACTGAGAACATTTCTCTGTAGAAGGATGTTTTCGCTCCACTTCAGACATGTTTTGGAGAGAGTTTGTTCTACAAAGTGGCTTATGAGTTGCATTTTACAGCACGGAAGTAGAATGTAAATGAATGTGATTGACAGAAAGATCGTCCAATCACCTGCCGGATATGCTTCTGGAAGGTTCCGCCCTCCCCAAACACTTTCTATTGGCTCTTCCCAGATGGACCAGTGAAATATTCTCAACAGTCTGTCTGGTGTGTCCGGTTGGGGCAGCATAGCAGCCTATCTGTACAGCCATGAGGCAAAAGGGGCTGTACCTCTTGGACTGGGCACCAACCAATCACAGGACTGATGTCGTGACACACAGAAAATCTGGAATCATGACAGCTAACCCACTGTGCAGGTTCTCAGTCTGTGGATGAAAACTGGAGTAGCACAACAAAACCAAAGAACGAGCAAACTCGACACTGAAATGACCGCCTGACCAAAAATCCCCAAAGCATCTGCACAGCTCGAGTTTCTCTCCTGTTTTTGTTCATGTAGTTTTGGAGCAGCAGAAGATAAACACAGCTGTGACAGTGTCTGTGAGCAGCTAACTCAACAAGCTGAATATCAGAGGGAGCTCCATTTACTTTGTGAAAGTACCAGGAAGATAGATAGATAGATGGATAGATAGATGGATAGATAGATAGATAGATAGATAGATAGATAGATAGATAGATAGATAGATAGATAGATGTGAACAGCTGTGTCTTAAACTCTACTTCTGTGCATATTTAAAGTTAGACATTCATTCAGCTTCACACCTTAGAACAATATCATCAATAATTAACACAAGTTAGAGAAGCATTGATATTTTGGTAGTGCAGGGTCACTTTCACACACAAAGCTCAGTGGACTCTGTTTTGATTCAGGGTAAAGTTAGAGCTTGCTCTGTTTTACATTTGTTTCCATTAGCTTTCACAAAGATGTCACTTGTAGAACCACCAGCCACTAGTCGGGGCAGTAGCTCGGTAGGTTGCTCCTTCCGTCTGGCCACTCATTACAAAATGACCCATAAATACACAACAGTGCAGTGAGGTTGAGAAACCACATTCAGCTCAGACTGACGGATGCTAACCTGCAGGAAACAGCTGATGGCTGACGATGGTAGCAGCCCCAGTTATCATTTCACAAATCCAGTGCAAACCCAGTTTTGGATTAACAAATCCAGCGCCAACCCAGTTATAACTTTACAAATCCAGTGCAAACCCAATTATAACTTTACAAAACCAGTTTAAACCCAGTTATAACTTTACAGATACAGTGCCAACCCAGCCACAACTTCACAAAACCAGTTTAAACCAGTTATAACTTTACAAATCCAGAACAAACTCAGTTATAACTTTAAAAATCCAGTGCAAACCAATTATACTTTCTGTAAATCCAGTGCAAACATAGTTATTACTTTACAAATCCAGTGCAACCACAGTTATAACTTTACAAAACCGGTTTAAACCCAGTTATAACTTTACAAATCCAGAGCAAACCCAGCTATAACTTCTGTATATCCAGTGCAAATATAGTTATTACTTTACAAATCCAGTAAAAATCCCGTTATTACTTTACAAAACCAGTGCAAACACAGTAATAACTTTACAAAACCAGTTTAAACAAGTTATAACTTTACAAATCCAGTGCCAACTCAGCTATAACTTCACAAATCCAGTGCCAACCCAGTTATAACTTTACAAATCCTGTGCAAACTCAGTTATAACTTTAAAAATCCAGTGAAAAATCAGTTATAACTCTCAAAATCCAGTGCAAACACAGTTATAAATTTACAAAACCAGTTTGAACACAGTTATGTCTTCACAAATCAAGTAAAAACCCAGTTGTCAGCGACACTCTGCGAACACTCCTGCTGTTTTTTCGAAAAATTTTCGGGAAAATTCATCCGTCAGTGCTTTTTTGTTCACTTCCTTTGGTTCATACTTGTTTGGCTCAGATCACCTTTACACCAATCAAACGAAACAAACCTCCAAACAAAGCCAATCAGGCTTTGTTAAAACCATTCAAAGATGTTTCAAATAGAGCTTAAAGTCCTTCATGGCAACACTTTTCTCATTTGTTATGCAAGAATTTAAAAGTTATTATCCAAAGTTCAACTTAATCAGATCACCCAACAACATTCTCCAAAACTATGTGAATGACAGAGCGTGCACAGAGTCTGCAGGTCTGCAGGCTCATGATGGGTTTTTTTAGGTCAAGAAGTCGTCCAGCTGATTATTGAAAGTTTTAAAACAAAGTTAATCTTGTCCAAAAGTACAGAAAAGTGAGCACAAGTCTCAACACCGCTGGTTTGATCAGTGCACATCTTTGAATTCAGCCACACCCTCATGATGGGAGCTGCAGTTTATGGCAGAGCCACCTCTGCCTTCAAACAGATGAGCCCAGCCAGTTTTATCAGGAACATGCAAGCAACCGAGATTTCAGACTGAAAAACAAACAACAGGACACCGAGACCGATGACGAAACAAACTAGTCATACAAACACAACAACCACCGGACCAAAACAGACATCATCAACCCAACAACGCTTCACCAGGCTCTAAAAATCCAAACCGTATAAAAAGCAGCAGCTCTTACCTCGATGAGGAAATCCCCCGTCCTGAGCCCCGCCTGCCATGCCACCCCTCCCTCGTCCACCGACTCCAGGTACTGCAGCGCGGGGAAGGCCGGCGTGGGAGTAAACTCCTCGATGGGCGTATCCGCTGCACGGTGAGAGCAGACAGAGGGGAGAAGGGTTATCACGAGGGGATGAGAGTGTAATAATACCTACTAAAACAACAATGAACACAGTGAGAGGGAAACATTTAAACTTGTCAAACAGGTGTGATTAATGAGATCACTGCTGGCTGGGATCCATTCACACCTACAGGTGGGTATCACCATCAACACCTGTGCTGTTCAGGCTCTAATGAGCCAAAACTGCTGCAGCAGGTTCTCCTTCACTCGACCAAGGCTGACTTTTAGTTTAACAAACTTTATCTGTCTCTGGAGGTTTTAGAGCAGAGACATGACTGAAAAACAGCAGCAACAAAGACAGCGACAGCAAAAGGAGAGCAAAGTAGAATAAAGGGATATACATGCAATATTCCCATGTGCAATTACAGGTTCCCACTCTTTTCCAGAGATCATTTTCCAGGACTTTTTCAGGACGTTTCCCCCCCCCCCCTTAAATGTATTTATTTCTGTCTCTCAGGCATGAACATTGTCTGCTAGCTATCTTTTAGTCTGGCTTTTATGTAGTGTCTTACTATTATAAATTTATCTTTTAATCTTTTTTACTCTGCTTTTTTATGAACATATTTTGTTCATTTACTGTTTAAGGAACCTAAATTTTATTTCGCCATTTTTTATTATTTCTTTTTGTCACCATTGTTTTGATTTTTTATATTTAATTCCTTAACCCCTTTAAGCCTGTTGTATCATATTTTGATATTTGATATGATACCTCTATCTAATCAATAAGATCAACAAATTACTAAACAAAACATCTGAACACAATCTGATAAATGACAAATGCCAAAAACACTTAATGTATCAAATGAGATACAAAAATACATATATATTACATTTTATGGAAATTTAGATCTTTTGGGGATTTCACTAGAAAGTGAAATAAGCATTTCAGCTCCAAAATATTAGATAATCTGGCTATAATTTTTGTTTTCAGGTTTTAAAGGGTTAACTTACATTATTTTATCTTCTCATAATCAATCAATCAATCTTTATTTGTATAGCGCCAATTCATAACAAGTGTTATCTCAAGACACTTTACAATAGAGCACAAAACTCTAATTTATGGCTAAGTGTGCATTAGTTACCAAGTACATTTTTTCCTCATTTCCTACGTTTGATTTTTGTTCACTAACAAGGTAAAAGAAAGATAAATCATTTTACAGGACAATTCAAGGTTTTCCTTTTTCCTTATTCCCCATATGTTTTCCATGACTGGAAAATTGGTCAATCGTTTTCCAGGTTTTCCAGGACGTATAGTGTGTTTTTTTCAGATTTTATTATTCTAGTCTTTATATTTATAATAATGCACAAACTGTTTTTTTATGTACTTAGTCTATTTTTTTTTCAACTGTCCCCTTTGCTGTTGTAACATTGCAAATTTCCAATGTGGGACGAATAAAGGTTTATTTTATTCTATTCTATTCTATTCTATTCTATAAAAATAAAAATATAAGATATTAAATAAAAGCAGAGGACAGTGATCTGATTTTACACAAGAGTCAGACATGTAAACAAAGCTTCGTGAGAGTGGACTATTAAGGTGATCAAGGTGTAAAAACAGGACACTCATACAGATGGAAATCAAATAAATGAACAGATTTTAGTTATTTTCAGGAGAGATGGAAAAATGAACACATTTGTACCAGAAAAACAGTTTAATTACACCAGACAGCAAGATAAAGAAGTGGAGATGTCACAAAAACTGCAAAAACGACTCCCTGATTGCAAAAATTGGGTGAATATTGATCTGGATCTGATTGTTCTGTATTCTCTCTCAGTCTGAGCTTTTGTCACTTTTGCCTTGTTTCCACTGAGAGGCCTTTCACACCGGCACAGTTCTGGATTCTCAGAACCAGCCCATGCTCATTCCAGTTTTAGCAGAATGACAGTGGGAGGGCATTATTCCCTGTTATTCAGGCAAAAGTAAACAACACACCACCAAAATGGTGGATCGCATCGATATTCTGAAAGCGTTTGTTGCTTTACTGAAGGTTTTTGTTTTCATCGGTTTTCATTTTCAACTGCTCTCCAGCTTTAAGTTAAATTCTGGTGATGACCAAACTGCGATCAAACATTTCTTCTCCTCACTCGACCACTGCACGCTCTTCTTCTCCATTTTCCTCGACTTCCTGCTCATTTTATCCAAACAGAATACGACATTCCCACCGATGATGAACCAATTATTTTCTGGTCTAAACACGCCAGCTGGAATCAGAGCCAGCACAGAGCCGTGCTGGTGTGAAAGCCCTCTGTGTGGTCTGGCTTGGTTGGATACAGCTCGGTACAGTTTGGAGCCACAAACCCTGGTCTTGTTTGCGTTTCTACCGGCAGCTGAACCTTCACTTGAGGGCAGGGATGTGAGTTCGGAGGAGAAGGTCATGTCAGCTATGTAATGTGTGATTTTAAACAGAAAGCAGCAACGGAGGATGTCTGGTACTCCAGCAGCATATTTCACTAGTCCATCTGGGAAAGAGCTCATAAAAAGTGTTTGGGGAGGGCAGAACCTTTCAGAAGCAGATCTAGCAGGTGATTGGATGATCGTTCCGTCAATCACATTCATTATGGGCCAATCAGATAATGTAATAGGCTGGAGCTACTGCACTACAGAAAACAAACTCTCATCAAATGATGTCAGAAGTGGAGCCGACATATCCTTACTATAGAGAAGATTGTAGTGTTGTTGTTTGTTACTTAATAAAGAAATGTGGTGATGATCTGATAAAACTTCTACTGAAGCTGTTAGCATCTATGCTAATCCCTGTATGAGCAGTTTCTTCCTGCTGTTGTCTTGAGGCTCGACCTCTTCCTGGTCCAAGAAGAACCAAAGTCACACCAGATGGACCATTCAATATATTTCACTAGTCCATCTGGGAAAGAGCCCATAGAAAGTGTTTGGGGAGGGCAGAACCTTTTAGAAACATATTCAGCAGGTGATTGGACGATCATTCTGTCAATCTTAATTATTTCGGGCCAGTCAGATAATGTAGTAGGTGGGCTTTAATGCACTACAGCACGAGCCACTTTGTGAAACAAACTTGTGAAAATATGTCAGAAGCGGAGTGAAAATATCCTTACTATAGAGAAGTTTGAAGTGTTGATGTTTATTTTTTATTTAGATTAGATTAGATTAGATTAGATAGTACTTTATTAATCCCTTTGGAAAAAAGAAAGATACATCAAAAAGATAGATATAAACAAAAAATAAATATAAACAAATATAAACATAAAAAAATAAAATAAATTAAAAATATAAATAATAATAATAGAATAAAAAAATCAAATCAAATCAAATCAAATTAATAAATAAAAAATGAAATTAATAAATTAATTGAATAAATTTGTAAATTTAATAAAGAAATGTGGTCTAGATCTGATAAAACTGCTACTGAAGCTGTTAGCATCTATGCTAATCCCTGTCCTGCTGTCGTCTCACTCGTAGCTCCGCCTCTTCCTGCTCTAAAGGACTCTGATTGGTCCATGCTGCTTTGGGCTGCTCACAGTCGTGGCAGATTGGAGCTTAAAGAGGGATCTGTCTGATTACAGACATTAAATCAGGAGGATCCAGCTGCTGTGCAAGGTTAAAGCCCAGCGTAGCTCCATTGTTTCCTTTATCGTAGAAAATTACAGAGGGTTTATTTGGAGCTTTTTGTTGGATCAGATGAGATAAAAAGTAAAAAAAAAACAGGCAAACAAATGTTTTGTTTGTTTGCGCTGCAGGGCAGAGTGAACACTGAGTTAGTGAGCTTCAAACCCTCAGCCATGAAGAAGATGATCGTACGCACATGCAGACAAAAGCATTAATCTGAGCAGTGATGTTTTTAATGCTGCACTCGGCTCTCATTTCTGAACTTTTCCCCAACAGTTTGAGCATCCAGCGCTCTGCTCCCCCCTCTCTCTCTCTCTTTGCTCTCGGGGAGGTTAAAAATATTGCGGTTGGGAGAAACCAGTGGTGACAAGTGACACTTCCTATAAATCAGCGTCCTACTGGAAGACAGAGTCCGGGGGCTGGTGTGCGGGGGTTCCATGAGGGCGTTTACATGATCGGGATGTTTCTGTAGGTGTCGACATAAAGAGGGGGGGGGAGCAAAAACGCAAAAACACGGTGAGCAGCGAAGACGTGAGCTCATGTGACAGCTCCTGCAGCCGTGCATGTTTGCGTGCCCCACTGTGTGTGTGTGTGTGTGTGTGCGTGTGTGTGTGTTTACTCCGTGCAGGATAAGCTATGCTGGGTCAGTTCCCCCGGGGTGATGGCAGAGTGTGTCAGAATGACTAGAACATTCCTCTTGTTTTTTCTCCCTCCCCGTGTCGCTCCCTCTCTCTGTCTCCTGCCCCCCCCCACTCTCTCTCTCTCCCTCTGTCCTTAAAAAAACATGAATACACTAAATTTACCTCTCGACAGTAACCATGGTGTAGACCAATAGCACGGCACGGCACAGTTGTGGAATGCAACGTGGATTATGACATGGTGGGAATCGTCATAGAAACCGACGCAGCAGCTCAAACCGGCTATTTTTAGAGCCAATCTTGTAGCCTGCATGGTGGAATATCAAACTGCCTGGATAGGTCAGTTGGATCACAACAGCTCAGGATGTGGAGGGTGGTGGCTGCTACAGGGCAGGTGCATGTCAAACATGGAGTTTTTAAGGTCAAAACTGGATTTTTTTCATAAATTTCCTTGAGTTTATCAATGATGTGATGCTGCAGATGTTTAACTCAAAGTAAAACTGACATTTTCATGCATTGCTGTATAAAGAAAAGCACAATATGGAGGGTTTGAGCTGCAACATTGTGCCATCAGATTCTGGCTGCAGGAAGATGGTGGCTGCTACAGGGCAGGTGCATGTCAAACATGGAATAAAGGCAAAGTTTTAGGGAAAAACAACATTTTTCATGCATATTTTGATTATATAATTGATGCAATGCTGCAGATGTTGAACTGACATTTTTATGTAAAAATCTAAGCACATTGTGGAGGATTTAAGCTGGTATTTCTGCAGCAAAGTGCCATCAAATATTGGCTGTTGAAAGATGGCTGCAGCTACAGGGCAGGTGCATGTCAAACATGGAGTGAAAGCTGATTTTTGGGGTCAAAATTTGACCTTTTTTCATGTATTTCCTTGAGTTTATCAGTGATGCAATGCTGCAGGTGTTTAAATCAAAGTGAAACATATATTTTCATGCATTACTGTGAAAATGTAAGCAAGTTTGGGAGGGTTTGAGCTGCAACAAAGTGCCATCAAATTCTGGCTGCAGAAATACGGTGGATGCTGCAGGGCAGGTGCATGTCAGACACGGAGTAGAAGCTGATTTTTCATGCATTCTTCTGATTTTTTCAATGATGTGATCCTGCAGAAATTTAAAGCAAAGTGAAATCTCTATACGATCAGTCACTTCCTGCTCCAGAGGGCTCTGGTTTGAGCTTGGCCAGATGGATCTGCATGATTACAGACATTGAATCAGGTGGATCCAGCTGCACTGCAAGGTTACATTTTTCTAAGTAATATAAAAAAACCAAACTTTTATTTTAACATCTGCAGAATGACTTCACTGATAAAATGAGGAAAATGCATCAAAAACTTCAGTTGTGTTCCCTAAAAATCAGCTGTTACTCTATTTCTGACATGCACACAGCCTCCATGTTTCCGCTCCTCTCATTTGATGGCACACTGTTGCCAAAATTATGCCTTAAACTCTCCCAAACATGCTTCATTTTTATAAAAATGCATAAAAAAGTCGCTGTTTCAACATCTGTAGTTTAACATCATTAATAAAATCAAAGGAAAGCATGACAAATCCAGTTTTGCAAAAAAAATCAGCTATAAATCTTTTTTTTTTAAATTAAATGTAAAAAAATATATATATTTTTTAATTGTAATTTATACAGGCAATTATTGGCTAGTTATTGCATTGATTTTACAGTCAAGTACAATCAAATCAACCCTGACATACGAGGTTGATGCAAAGTTACAGTAGAGGGTTGTAAAGTCACAATTATCAACATTTCCCCTTGATTCTGCAACACTTCACAGTCATTTTACAATAATTACGCATCATGCACTGCAAAAGCTGTGACTGAACAATGAAAGGCTGTAGATGTTTGAATACAAATGAGACTGATATTTTCGATGCATTATTATAGAAATATGGGGTCATTTTTGAGGGTTTAGCCAAGAGATGGGCCACATGCAGGACACCGCCCCCACCTCAAGAATAATTATCGTTAAATGCAAACATGAAGAAAACGTGACATAAATGTGGCATAAAATCATGAAAAGAGGCAGGTGCATGTCAAAAGTAGATTGAAACTGAATTTTTAGGTTAAGCGAATTTTCATGCAATCCCTGATTTTATTGATGATACTAAGCTGCAGATATTGACGTCAAAGTGAGAATATTTTTTTATGAATTACTATAAAAATGAAGCATGTTTGGGAGGATTTAAGGTGCAACTTTGGCAACAATTTGCCAACAAATAAGAGAAGCTTGAAGATGGTGGTTGCTCCAGGACAGGTGCACAACAAATTTAGACTAATAGCCAACTTTCTGGAGGTCAAAACTGGATATTTTTCACATACTCCCCTGATTTATTCATTGATGTAATCCTGCAGACGTTTAAATCAGAGTGAAAGAGACATTAGTTTGGAGAGTTTCAGCAATTACTTTGGCAACACTGCCAACAAAAAAGAGGAGCAGAGACAAGAGGCTGCTCCGTGGAATAAAATATGATGTTTTTGTTTAATACTGGATGTTTTCAATGCATTCCTCTGATTTTATCAATAAAATCACGCTGCAGATGTTTGAATAAAAGTGAGACTGACATTTAAATGCTTTTCCATAAAAGTGCAGTAAAGTTTTAGTGGGTCTGAGCTGCAGTTCTGACGATGGTGCGGTCTGAGTGTGTTTGGTTCCTGTAAAGATGAAAATAAAGTTGTTCAGAGACGACCAAATGTATCTGCAAGCTTTCACAGAGGACATCTTTAAACTAAAACAGGCCAGATGAAGAAGATGAATAATTGTTTCCTTCAAACATTAAAGAGGGGAGTAAAAAATTGATGTTTTTCCTGCATTTTTTTTATTTAACCAAAGATATCAGGCCTCAGATGTTTAAGCTGAACCTTAAATCATCTTTTTCTGCATTATTTTAAAATGAAGGCAGGTTTGGGAGGGTTGACGCCGTTACTTTGGCAGCAGTATCCAATCAAATTAGAGGAAATGGAGGATGCTAGCTGCAGCAGGGCAGGTGCACCACAGGAACAGCATTATTGACTTAGCCCTGATGTCCAGTTGGTAACAGGTCTGTTTTGGTGTCTGGATGTGGACGGGACATACTCGTGACGTCAGGTGGAAAAGGTCTTTAGGTCAGGTTAGGGCTGGGCAATATAGTAATTAATTTGAATTATTTTCTGCTGAAGATTTAAAAATTAAAAATTTAGATTTTTTTTTAGTTTGTTTTTTTCTTGACTTACTCCAATTGTAAGTTGTTGCAATGTTTGAAAATATAAATACTAAAAAATTCCAGTTTTCATGATGGTAGGCCCTGTCAGAGTCTTCATAAGCACATGTTTTATTTGTTTTAAAAATAAAATTAAACATTGTTTAGAGAGTTCCATGTCATTTTACCATGAAAACAGCTCAGCTTTCAGTGCTTATATAGACGGCCCTGCCAACTACAAGATCAACATTTTATAAGATAAGATTAGACAGAACTTTATTAATCCCTTTGTGAATCTCCCTCAGGGAAATTAGGATTCCAGTAGCAGTTTGAAAAATAGATAAAGAGATATATAAAAAAAGATAGATATAAACAAAATATAAATAAATATAAATAAAATAAAATAAAATAAACAGAAATAAAAATAAACATAACAACAAAAATATTACATGCACTTTAATTATAAGAAGGTATTCCTGTTTAGTTTTGTAATATATTTTGATAATATAAAGACAAAACTTGACTCATGTCATTTTTGTGTCACTAGGAGCTGTTTTTTTTAGTGGGAAAAAAAACAATTAAAATTGTAAATCAAGTGTTGTTGTAAAAAGGGATTTTATTTTTAGGCCATATCGCCTCACCTAGGTCAGGTGAACCACAAACACCACCCTCAAAACTAAAGCAAGCACTGGCTGTTAAATAAGAGGTGGATGATTGTGGCTCCTAAAGCGCAGCTGCACCCAGAAATGAATAAAAAGAGGATTTCTTGGGGGGTTGATTACTATTTTAAGCTTTCAATCCTTTGATTTGATGCTGCAGATGTTTAAATCAAATGTGATTCATTCATGCGTTACTTTAAAATGTGAGTGAGTTTGGGAGGCTTGAAGCCGAGACTTTGACAACCACATGCTGTCAAAGAAGAAGAGGGTGATGATGGCTGGAGTAAACTCAGAGAAGCTGAAATTCTGGGTCAAAACAAGCCCTGAATCAAACCAATGATTTCAGCGCTGAAGTGACTGGTGAATGATTAACAGTAAAAATGCAGTTTGGCTGTTTCACACTGGATGCATTTTACTTGTTTACAGCTTTGGTGCACTGGTATTTATTCTGGCTTCATCAAGTCAGACTGAGAATCTTGAGAACAGAAGGCTCGCCTGTCAGTCCAGATTCAGGGCTCTTGTTGCTCTTGACTGTCGTTCCGTTCAGTGGCAACAACGTCAAACACATGAAAGTCAATGCGATGCTGAGTAAACAGTAGGGCTTGAACAATTTTAGGAAAAGATCTAATGCGATTTTTCTGGCAGATATTGCGATTTTAATCGGATTCACAATTTTCTTCAAATCAAGCTTCAGTGCAATATTCACTAAGTTTAGACAACAGTAAGGAAATCAGTGATCAAAAGCACATAACATATTATTCATCATCTAATATTGATGATAAATAATTTGTTTTCATTATTTAAGGGTTCTGCAACTTCTACTCCTAAACAGAAGCTTTGTGCTGTTGACCTGCTTACAGCACTTCCACGGTGGAGATGTGACTTTCGCAAACGAGTCGACTCTTTTGAACAGCTCTTTTAAGTGAACAACAAAAAAAAGATTGTTCACTTAAAAGATCACGATTGTGTTGTCTGAAACTGCGATTTCATCAAAAACTACAAATCTTTCAGCCCTAGTAGATAGATGTCCATACTGAAAGTTGTGCAGTTAGTGATTTGTTCAGACCACTTCTGCCCCCTGTCTGCCATGATTTTTGACTTCCTCGTTGTCATTTCTGCTGACTGCCTTGGATGAAAGAGTGACATCTTTAATTTGCAAAGCATGCAGAACAAAGTGGAGGGAACTGAAAAGCAAATAGACTAAAGCTGAAGGAGTTTCTGGAATTTGATTTCCATCCCTGAAAGTCTCTCAAGCTGGAGCAATTATGCATGTCAGGAACACATTTAGACCGCCATAACTCTGACAAAGACCATCGAATAAGAGGGTTGGTGCGACAGGAAACATGCAGTTAGTGTTGAAGACATGACTCTACATTCCCAGCATGAAGCAAACAACACGTTACAGGTGTTTGTATCAGGACTAAAATCAACTCTGAATCCATCACTAAAAAATGTGAATTTATCTGGAAAGAGTTTGAGGTTCGTCACATAAGCAGAGGATCATTTTGTTTTTGAGTAATTAAGTATTTTTGCCCAGAATTTCTTTGATTTATCAACTACATAATGCAGCAGATGTTTCAAATAAAAGTTAAAGTAAATTATTTATGCATTACTGTAAGATGTGGGTGAGTTTGGGAGGCTGAAAGTAGGAACTTTGATCAGTCACATAGTATCAAATAAGAATAAGAAGATTTTTGGTGCTACAGGAAAGTTAACTGCTTAACAAACAGTTAAGGAGTTGATACTAGGTTTGCAAGGGGGGGGGGCATTTCCAGTAAATTTCTGGAAACATTCCAGAAACTTTTATGGGAATTATGAAAGCTGAAATATGTTAATTCAGTTCCAAAATGTACCGTCAATTGCTAAACGAGGGCCCAAAATCCAGTCTGCATCAATCTAGAATGAAACGGGAATTGGATCTTGGTGTTGCAGCTGATGAACATCTCTGGGCAGATTTATGTCAAAACAGCTTGCTGGCTACTATTAACGCCAGTTATGGATTGATAAACTACAATATTCTGAATCAATTATACCTTATCATAGAAAAACTACAGTCATTCAAATCTAACTTGTGTTTCAGGTGTGATATTGGACTTGGTTCCTTTCTGCAGCGTACCTGGCTGTGTACCAAACTGAGGCCTTTCTGGCATGCCGTGCTCCACTTTAACCAGGATCACAGGAATTAATGCTCCACTTGACCCAGAGCTTGGTCTATTGGGGAACTTTACAAGTACAGTAATTTCTCAATTATAACACGCACTTTTTTGCTTTTAAATAAGCTCTAATTTTTCAAGTGTGTATTATACACGAGAACAAGCAAAACACTTTTTGAGTTGTCTGAGAGAGTAAGGATTGGGCAAAACTTGGGTGTGTGTTATATTCGAGCACAGTGTTTTTCCAGGCAAAAATCATAAAAATATGGGTTGTGTGTTATAATCGAGAAATTATGGTATTTGTGGTTCCCTAAAGACCCCAGGGAGAAGCGATAACATTGCCTGACAATGTTGGAGTTGACTTGGTGGAAATTGCTCGATCTGTGGCCTGAAATGCAATGTCATGGAACTCCCCTCTCCTTATCGGTGGATGTTTTTTTTTTTTGGAGATGAACATTTGCATTCCTCTGAAGAAAATGACATATAGTATAAGAAAATGATATGACACCTTTCTGAAAGTTTGGCAGCCTTTTTTGGATCACATGGGTGCATCTCTTGTGCCAAGTCCTTGATGTGGTCTTTTGTGTTAACTTGTCGCATTGACCGGGGGGGCGTGTGTTATGTTTATATGGTCTGTATGTAATTATATAAAACTGAAAACAAAAGAAGAACCAAACAAACAAACAAAAGAAACAAAAGAAAACACAGCTGAATTATGGTAAATTCCAGTTAAGAATATTCCCCCAAATTCCCCAGCTTAAATTTCCCTGGAAAGTTTTTGGAAAGTTTCTGAAAAGTTTACGGAAAAGTTACTGGCAATTTTCCGCCCCTTTGCAACCCCAGGGAGAAGCGATAACATTGCCTGACAATGTTGGAGTTGACTTGGTGGAGCACTTCTATTTATAGATGTGTTTATGTTATTAGCAAAACAACAAGTGACACTGAAGGCTTTTAAGACACAACGGTAACTTAAACCTGAAGGTCTAACAGACAGTTTTAGGTCAAATATTGTTCTTATCACCACAGATCGCAGGAAAACTCCTGCACATTTAAATTTAGAGTTTGCACCCACATTTCAAAATGCTGCAAACATCATCATTAAGTTTTTTACAGTTTTTTGGAATTTGAAATTGAAATTTAAAGTCGGCTGGCGTGTGGTCCTCATGCCACCAGTTGCCCACTCCTGACTAAGACAGTGCACAGGTGTTTGCCTGAAACTTTTGGTAAAAACAGTACATAACATCTACTGGGTGCAGCTGCCAGAAATATTGGGCCCCTGCAGGTCTGCAGCCTGCAGCTCGGGGCTGCATGTGGCTCTTTTGTCCTGCTCTAGTGGATCTCTCCTTGTGTAGCAGCTGGATCCCCTTGTTCAATGTCTGTAATCAGATCCATCTTGCCAACCAATCTACAACATA
Organism: Cetoscarus ocellatus; assembly: GCA_037902135.1. Lineage (NCBI taxonomy): Eukaryota > Metazoa > Chordata > Actinopteri > Labriformes > Labridae > Cetoscarus > Cetoscarus ocellatus. The sequence goes on from JBAMNC010001114.1 coordinate 199,505, forward strand.
TGTGGGCGACCCAAAGCAGCACGGCCCAATCAGAATCCTTTTACAGCAGGAAGAGGTGGAGATAAAGTGATTAGCATAGATGCTAACAGCTTCAGTAGCAGTTTTATCAGATCTGAACCAAAATACTTTAATAAATGAAAAACAAAAAGAAAAAAACACTACAAACTTCTCTATAGTAAGGATATTTTCGCTCCATTTCTGACATGTTTTGATCTGAGTTTGTTTACAAAGTGGCTCACGTTCTGTAGTGCATTAGTGCCCACCTACTACATTATCTGATTGGCCTGTAATGAATATTGATTGACAGAATGATCGTCCAATCACCTGCTGGATATGCCTCTAAAAGGTTCTGCCCTCCTCAAACACTTTCTATGAGCTCTTACGCAGACCGACTAGTGAGATATATTGAACAGTTCATCTCGCATGTAAAAAGTGAAGAGATTATTTTTTTAATTAAATTTTGATTTCTTAATGTTATTTCCACGTGCTGTAGCATCACACAGCTGCCAAATGTGTTCTTTTCATTTAATTATTATTATTTTTTAATATCTTCTCATTTCAAGCATGCACAACATCTGGATGCTGCATCTTCAGGCCTGCAGAAACCTGAGCCTCCCTGTGTCTTCATTTAAAATGTTCTGCACAGATAATTCAGGAGATATTTTAATTAAGTTCCTGAGTTTTGTTACGACAGCTGCTGCTGTAACACAGTAGGGAGTCAAACTTTTTTAAAACAAAAGCTCACTGGAGATTAAGCTTCATATCAATTCACTCGCTCTAAAGTCACGTTAATGACGTGGACTCCATAGGTGCCACTTCCTTCATTTAAAGGCTCAGATCTGTTTTGCAGCCAGAGGAAGATTTTTGGGTGGGAGCAGCGGACTCCTTTGATAGACAAGATATAGACCCCTGATCTACCCTGAACCAGCTCTGCACAGTTTCTCAAACCAAACATCCATAAACAAATTGAATAAAATTAATATTATTGGGCTGATTACAATCATTACAGCCACATTATTCTGTTCAAAGACACAAATAAGCTTCAAATGTTGCAGCTGTGGACCACTTTATCATTTAAATGTTATTTTTTATGCTATAATCAGCCCTGATGAGTCTTTAACCCTGTAAAAATGTGCAGATCATATTTTTCTCACTCTATGTGTTTTTTCTAAAGACCATTTTAACATGTCATTTGGTAAAGCAAAACGCATAAACAAAACAAATTCCTCTCATAGACGTTCTAAAGGGTCTCTTCTTTAATATTATATTATTATGGGAGTTAACCCATGCAAGAGATGCCAAATATGACTATGTTTTGCAATTACAGACAAGAGACCCCTCATATTTTTAGTATGTAAGGAGAGAAGAGATGTGCAAAGGCCTACGGCGAATACTTAATACATATAATATGTTAAAATACTAAAATATATTAGTTTTTAGGGGCCCCTGTCAGTCATTGGTCCTTAGAATCATCCTCACCTTCCTCCCTTTAATATCCTCCTGAAACTTCTGTGGCTGCGCTATCATTTAAGTATCAATATTATTTAATTTTAACTATGAAAATCCAAAATTCCCTGTCAGGACCCAAGAGCTCTTAGAATTATAGCTTCAGTATAAATATATGTCTTACCTTGAAAATTAACATATTTCCTAGTCCAATTTCAGCAGGAACTGTGACACTAAAGTGACACCAAAGTGCGCACAATGCTCTGAAACGTCAAAGTAAAGTTGTTTTTAAGATGCAGACTGATTCTGCATGCTCCCAGTGTGGGTGTCTCCAAAATTACTCCATGCATTCTCTCACACACATGATCCAGGATGATGTAAGATGAGTCAAAATGCACTAAACTGCACCATTTTGCAGGAACATCAGCACATGCACGTTAGTTGATTAATTAGATGTTAATTAAAGGTGAGTAGGAGACGGATCCAAGCAGAGCACAAAAAGTCGTAAAAAGTCCGAAATGTTCCTACCTTTGGCCCCCCGCAGGACGAACCCGAAGCCCTCATTCTCCTTCTTCTGGAGCACCACGGTCTTCTCGTCCACCACGCAGTCACTGTGGAGGAGATGCCGAGCAGAGCGCCCGTTAGCACAGCCCATCATCCGCAGCATCGCCACGGACGCCCTGCCCGAGTGGAGGTTCATGCTGCTGGAGGAGCGAGCTAGTCCGGCCAGGGCAGGGCAGGGCTACCCCGAGCCCACCCCACCACCACCACCACCACCGCTGCTGCTGCTGCTGCCGCCTCCCCCTCCTCCCCCTCCTCCCCCTCCTCTGGCCGGCCTCGCGCTCTCTCACGCGGGCTGACAGCGGCCCCGGCAGCCCGGCGACAGCATCTCCACCAAACGCACGAGCCAGAAGATCAGAAAAAAAGAGGAGAAGAAGACGACGGGTGAAGAGGAGAGACGCGCCTCCCTCCCCTCTCTCCTCCCCTCTCCTCTCCGTTACCCCCGCCGCTCCGGCCGGAGGAGACAGCGGCTGAAGGCTTGTGATGAGAGGCTCGAGCTCCGAGCGCGAGCGAGCGAGGGAGGGAGGGATGATGATGATGGTGGCGGTGATGATGATGATGATGATGATGATGTCTGTAGGTGCGCGCTGCTCTCCCTGCAATCTGCCGACAGCTTCACTACAGAAGCGACGGGCGCGTGAGCGCAGGAGAGCGCGTGCAGGAGATTTTTTTTTTTTTGGGGGGGGGGGGACAGCGAGGTGACCCAACTTTTTTAACTTTAACATCGATCGGTTCATTGATCATCCAGCAGAAGTTTGAGTGTCAAGGATTTCACCAGTGATGCACCAAATGTGAAAGTTAGGGCAGAAACCTACAATTAATATCATAATTTAATGTTAAATATCGTAATGTTAGATACCAGTATTTAATATCCTAATTTTAGATACCGATTTTTAATAGTTATTTTAGATACCAATGTTTAATATCCTAATTCATGATACCGATATTTAATATCGTTATTTTGGAAACAATGCTTATAGTCACAATTTTAGATATGATGTTTAATATTGTTATTTTAGTTACCAATGTTTAATAACGTAATTTTAGATACCAATATGTAATATGGTAATTATAGATACCGATTTTTGGTAGCCTATATAATGTTAGATACAATGTTTAAAATCATAATTTCAGATATGATGTTTAATGTTGTAGTTTAAAATCACAATTTTAGGTCCTCATGTTTAATATTGTTATTTTAGATACATATGTTTTATCATGTATCAGATATCATTATTTTAAATATTATATTCATTGTCATATTTTAGATACCAATGTTTGATATTGTAATTCTAGATAATGATGTTTTATATTGTTATTTTAGTTACCAATGTTTAATATCGTAATTTTAGATACAATCTTATTGAATGTGTTCACTCACCATTATCATATTCGCTCAAATGACTGATAACGCTTGAAGTTCCAAGAGTAAAAACTAAAATTGGAGAAACATCTTTCAGCTATTGTGCAGCTCACAGCTGGAATACAACAAACACTAAAACTAAGCTCAGTTATTAACAGAAGACAATTTCAAAACTTGTTAAAGATCGACTATGTTCATGTCTGCAACTGTTTTAAACTGTGCCCAACTTTTCTAAAGTAACTGTTTGCACTTTGTTCTTTTCCTCCTTTCTCCTTGCTTATTTATTATCTTGCATTTTATGTTTTACTGTACTCTCGATGTCATTGTAAATGAGAGCAGGCTCTCAATGGCATCTCGAGATTTAACAAAGGTTGAATGAATTAATGAATGAATCTTTAATATTGTAATTTAAGATATCAATGTCTAATATTGAAGATCAAGTATGGGAACACTGAAATCAGTCAGCACTTTGGTTTGTTTTCCACAGTTTGACTTTTGTCCTTAATTGCATAATGATAACTTTTACAAAATCTCACCTTAATAAAATGTTCTCTCAAACAAACAGGAGAGCAGAATGGAAGGGGTGGTTCTGTGATACATTCTGAGTAAAAAATGAAGAATTATGAAGGAATATCAACATATTTAGATTTAAGAAGTTACATCAGGATTAAAGTCGAATTAAAAATTCAGACTTTAAGTTGATTCACATTTGATCAATGGTGAAAAGTTGAAATGTCAAAGAAAAATAGAAATATTTGAGAGAAAGTCGAGATGCAAGACAACGTAATATCCTGACAAGTTGAAATGCTAATTAAAAGCTGGGGATGGAGGGGAAATTGAATTTTTGAGAAATGTTTGAGAAAAATTTTAAAATGAAGTTGACTTCAGCCTTTTAACTTTTTTCTTGATGTTTGAACTTTTTAACATAATTTTGTATGTAGCATATTTAGCATAGCATGTCCAAAGCAGAAATGGATATGATGATACACAGACTGAATTAGACAGCAAACAAAACAACATAAAAAACAATAAATCAATCACATTTTGACATTTTTACTCTTTTTGTCTCAAAGTACATCATGAAACAAAATCATCCGTCCCTTCAAAAGTCCAACACTGTTTCAAACGTTTGGGAATTGAAAATGTTCCCACTGTAAACTTCATCTCCTCTACATTTATCCAAAGCTCTCAAATAACATACTGTAGTGGTTAATGCTGGTGGTTATTGGATATTCAATATTCACATCCCCTCTGCGACCAATAACAGCAGCTTTTGGATCAATCAGAGCAGTAATGGGGAGAGAAAGAGAGCTGGACGATCAAACGCTTCGTTAGGGTCAAATGCTGTTAAAGCATCACAGCTGCTCAGCTCGGGTTCAGCTCTCTGCAGGACCAGCTGAAGGCTTCATAAAGATCCAGGTTACCTGATATAAATGTCGTCATCATTGTCACCATTTGGCCGTTTAATCTGCTTTAACTGAGGGCCCTTTATGATGTCTGAAAATGGGGTGGAGCCTAAATGTCACATCTGGGTTAATGATCAAACTGAAGCAGCTCCTGGTGTGCAGACCTTTTTCTCTTTTGCAAACTCTTCAGTAAACTCATATATATCCATGTATAGCCTCTTTAGAAACATGGGTCCCAACTAATCTGACCTTTGACCTCCAAAATGTACTCGTGTCAACCTTGAGTCAGAGTCTTTCCATGTGGTTGAAACTAAGTTATAGTTGATAATCTTCAAGGAGCGGCACGGTTATTTTTTTTCAAAGTTCCTTGTAAATATTGGCAGTTGCGGGTCACATTTTTTTTGTCCTGTTCCAAAAGTGCAGTTGCTCATTTGGGCTTGTTGTGCCCCCAAACCAAGGAGGGATCTGATGCTCACTCTACTACCAATATACAGTAAACTCCCATGATATCACAGTTCAGTTTTTGCAGTCCCGGTATTTCTCAGTTTTTTCTGTAAGACCTATTCATTTTGATATTGCGTACATTTTTGCCATTTCGCAGCATTCTGCAGCATTGTTTATGAGTTTAAATCTTGAGCGTCACAATACAATGTCTGTACATACCGATTCAGCCAATCAGAGTGTCAGTAATTTTTTCTCGGCCGCTGATTGGCTGTTGTGTATCACGTGGCTTCGCATCTTGCAGGGAGGAGAGATGCTTGCTTTGTTCTCTCTCAGTTCCTCGTCTCTCTCTACAGTGATCGGTGTTCTGCATAACTTTAGTGTTTTGTGCATTGATTTTTTTTTCATCATCATCATCATCGTCATCATCATCATCGTCGTCATCATCATCGTCTTCTTTGCTCGTGAGTACAGTACTCGTATTTTTTGTACTGTTTGTACAATATTTTTGTGTTTTCTATCACTGTTGCTCTCTCAATATCTTTTTATGTTTAAATGTATTTGTATTGTTTTAAAGTGTGTTTAAAGACCTTAAAATTCTTTTAAAAGTACTGCAGAAGTTATAAAACATGCCTTGGGTATATATCTAAATGGCGTATTTCTATGTTGTGGATTTTCACTTATCGCAAGTGGGTCTGGAACCTAACCCCCGCGATGGAAGGGGGACCAATATAAACTCAGTTCATGAGTTATACAAACTATTTTCTCCCAGTCCAAACACAAATGTATATTTGACTGTAAAAAGAGGCAAAAATGATGTTTCCACCAAACAGAAATCCTTATAGCCAGAATTAAATTTATTTCTGATGTAGCTATTACTGTTTTCACCATAATAAAGCTGTAGAGGAAAAACATTTAACTCAGATTAAAGCCTGACTATGTCTGTTTGGTTACAAAAATCAAGGTTAGACAGACTGTTTAGTGATACCAGAGTTATAAATAACAGTAGCCCCTCCCTTCACTTCTGTATAAAGAAAAGGATGTTCCACCTACAAACAAAAGGATGTTGAAGAATTAAATTAAGAGACAATAAGAAAAAAGTCACTGTGAAATTGAAATGTAATGTAGATGAAATTAAAACACGCTTTATGTAGATTTCTCTTCTTTTTTTTTTTTTTAAGTAATATATCACATTAGAAAAGAAAATAGCTGGTTGTTGCTTGTTTTGGACTTGTTTTTATCGACCTGGTTGCGTATTTCAGTAGAAAAATCTGGGAACCGGTGGCACAGCAGGTTGTGTATGTGCTTCTCAGCAAGAAAGTTGCTGGTTTGATCCCCATCACAGTCAGGGTCTTTCTGTGTGGAGTTTGCATGTTCTCCTCGTGCATGCGTGGGATCTGTCTGGGCACTCCAGCTTCCTCTCACAGACCTCATTAGGTTGACTGGTGACTCCAATTCTCCCTTAGGCATGAGTATGAACATGAATAATTGTCTGTCTTTCTATGTGGCCCTGTGATTGGTTCAGGTTGTACCCCACCTCTCGCCCAATTCCAGCTGAGATAGGCTCCAGCCCCTGCCACCCTGAAAGGGATAAGTGGTATAGATAATGGATGGATAGATAGATTTGTATTAAAAAAAATGTAATTATTAATGATTAAATTCTGTTTTAATTTTTGTTTTGTTTAATCTCTTTGTTAGTACAACTTTAAATCATGATTCTGACATCAACCCAATAATCTGATAGCTCTCATCTTGATTTATTGATCTTTTATTGTCTTATTCTTATCATTATTATCAGCATTTTTTAAAATATTAATAACTCTCTTATGCCGAAATAGTAATACATTTTTTTGCAGCATTCATTTCGCATGGATGTTTTTTTTTTGTAATATTAAATGCTGCTTATGTTAGCATTTTTGCAAGCTCTGGGTTTCTTAAAAGGTTCCGCCTACAAGTCTGTGCAAAAACTCAAAATATCTCCCTAGTAGTACTAGTCGACTGCTTCTAGTCTACTAGTACTAAGAGTAATGCCAAAAGATTCACTAGTAGTACTGGCAGACCTAAAGCAAATGAAGTAGGAGGGATTATAACCAAATGTAAGTTATAAACGTTGTGTTTTACACATGTTGTTTCCACCAAGCGCCACCAGCTGTTGTCGTTTTGAGCATATTTGTGATGTAACTTGTTTTATACCGCAAACGGTATCGCGAATGCTAATGCCGGTCACAATTTGGCATAGAAGAAGAAGAGGCTGACATCACATTGTCATTACCAGTGAGTACACCAAGCGGCAGTATGTGATTTGGGACAGCACTACACTCTCGAAATTTTTTCGCACTGAGCCAGTGAGTACATAGTATGATTAGTATACTCAATTTGAAGATTTTAAGTACTGAGTATAGAAGTATGCGATTTGGGACACACTGGTAGTACTAGTAGTCCCAAAATAGTCTACTAGTTATACTAGTGACACTTTTTGCTTCACTGGTAAAGTGTACTCGTGCACTAGTTGACCAAATTGAGTACATGTACTCCAAATCTGAGTACTAGTAGAGCTGAACTATGGTTGGTATCACGGATATCATTTTTATGCCCAAACAGCTCTCCATACAGAGCTCTACTCTCCCCATCTCCATCTACTTGTGCCTTATTTCTTTGCTTAAACTGATCCGAGCATCTTTGCCTGCACGTGTCTGCAGAGGGCCGATGCATCAGATCATTATTGGATGAAATGACTCTGCTGCCTGAAGAAGCTCGTAGGCTGACTCTCCTGAAATCCTACATCTCCCTCTCCAGCTTCTGCAGCTCCATGTTGCATACATTACAAATTGCACTTGACATTTTTTCCTCCTCTCTGCTCGCAGTAACAGCAGCTGCGATTCCAAAGCAACAGTGTTGTCGCTGCGGTCGCGAACACGAGGAATCCTCCATATGGTGATGCAGCTTCTCGGCTGCGAGGGGAGGATTACTCTGAACTGAAGGTTTCCTTTTGAAGTTTGACTCAGCAGTAAGCTGTCTAATCTGACGTCTTCTCTTTAGCGCAGGGTATGCTAAGCAGAACAGCCCCCCCCTCGTCTCCTAAGCCTTCATTTTCAGGAATTTCAATAAAGTGGTCTGCTCCAGCGCGCCCCTGCTGCAGTAAATCAGCTGATGTTGTGACACTGATCGACCATGAGGGCTAAAGGTTACACTGACTCCTCCAGCAGCATCACGGAGCTTCATTTATCTTGTTTTTTTGTTGCTCAGATTACACCAAGCGGACACGTGGGATGAGAGAGAGAAAAGGCAGAGAGACGGGAGGATGAAGAAGGAGAGAGAAGTGCCACCGCCATCCTAGCAACAGTTCCCCTAGCAACACAATCTGTCTAGAGAGGAAGGAGGCCCGCACTGCTGACACACTGAAGGTTATCTCACAGCATTCCCTCACACTTTCGCACACACAGCCTCTGGCCTGTGGTGGGCGGCCGCTGATAATCACACCTTCATCACCCAAATCTGACGCCACGGCAGCTCCAATAGGTCAGTGCTCCGCAGAGCGAGAGGCCGCGGTGGTTATCCAGGGTGTCATCTTGTTCAACAACTGATGAGGAGGGACCTGGGTGGGGGGGGCTACCGTGGTGCTGTTTTATCAAAACAAAGTGGAGCAGGCAGGATGTGGGACACGCTGCTGCCTGACAGGCTCCACGGGATGGAGTGCGGGATCACCCCAGGGAGCACGCCGCCTGAATCTGGGCTCCGTCGTGGGAGGCCGCAGTGTATTTATAGCCCTGAGGAGAGGATCTGTACGCAGCGTTATGGAGGTTTGTTTGTTTGTCAGATATTTACCTCCTGCTGTCAACGACTGGGGCTTAAGTGTCTGGCTGGATTTACCAAATTCAAACAGTTCCTCTTTTCTTCTCAACATCCAGAGCCGGGAGAACAGAATAAAATTAGAGAGTCAAAAGCTGCACTACCTTAAGTGTCCACTTGTTGTGTTTTACACACGTTGTTCCCACCAAGTGCCACCAGCTGTTGTCATTTTGAGCATATTTGTGATGTAACTTGTTTTCTTGGTTTGTTTTATACCGCAAATGGTATCTCGGATGCTAATGCCAGTCACAATTCGGCGTAGAGGAAGAAGAGGTTCACATCGCATTGTCATTTCCAGTGAGTACACCAAGCGGTATGTCACAAGTATGTGACTGGGGACAGCACTACACTCTCGAAATTTGCGCACTGAGCTAGTGAGTACATAGTATGCTTAGTATACTCAATTTGAAAATTTTAAGTATTGAGTATGGAAGTATGCGATTTCAAAAGTCAAAAGCTGCACTACCTTAAGTGTCCACTTGAGGCTTCTACTGCAGTGAGCAAACCCACAAAGACCTCCATATTAAAATCTCCAACTTAAAGAGCAGCCATACCCAAAAAATTTGACAAAAATTTAAAAAATGTCCCTACAACCTCATGGACAGAGCCCATACCCCTTTGGTTGTAATATCATATACTGGAAGAAATTATTTTATTACCCCAACCAAGGAGGTTATGCTTTCACCAGGATCTGTCTGTTTGTTTGTTTGTTTGTCTGATGGATTTACATGGAAATTTTACCAGAGGTGTAGTTTGGTCCAAGAAAGAAGTCATTACATTTTGGTGGTGATACAGATATTGGTCCGGATTAAAAAAAATTCGCAAAATAAAAAATCGTCAATGTGTGGCCTGACTTAGCTCGCCATTTCCGCACACCTCAGCAAAAGTTAGCCAAACATCAGTGTGTGAATGCAGCTTTGCATTTGACCACCTATCATGTTTTTGAAAATCTATTTAACATCAGTTAAGTTGCTTAAACATTCCTTAAAATCCATGATTTACGGAGGCCATTTGTCTCAGCAGATTGTTTGATTTGAAATGTAAAAGAAATGTTTAACAGAAAAGCAGCTACATTTTAAAATACTGCACAAAAAATATCAAAAATCCTCTGAAGGTTTTAAGGCAGGGACAAAGATGTTTTGTTTTGGCTTTAAATCTTAAAGAAATGTTAAAGCAGGGGTGTCCAATCTACGGCCCAGGGGCCAAATGTGGCCCAAAGCCCATTTTGAATTGGCCCCTCAAACAGTTGAGTGAATAAAGACATTCCATCAATCATGCACATTTTCTGCCATATTTACTTTATCACAAGGTCTCATTTACAAAGTATATTGCAGCATTCATCTTCAAGCGCCAACATTCTTGCAGTTTATTCTTGTTTTGTGTCTGACAGTGAAGATAAGACATCAGTGTCTCCCATCTCTGCTGCTCAGAGGGTCATTCTCACCTTGACTAGGTGAATCCAGTGATAGCCCGGAGTTACAAAGGCCACTTGACAGGTGATAACCCACCCCTAAACCCTGAAACTTTAACTTAAATACACTTTAAGTGAGGTGCAGCAAGTGGCTCAGTCATTCATGTATTCCTCTTTATGCGGCCCTCGATGTAAAAAGTTTTAAAGAAATGGAGACAAAAATGTCAAAGTATCTTGAACTGTAAAAATGTTCAGCGATGATAAGAAATATCATCCATTCGTCATCTATTCTGCTTATCCCTTTTGAGGTTGTGGGGGGTTCGAGCCTATCCCAGCTGACTTTTGGTGAGGGGCAGCTCCATCCTGAACCAAGCCAATCACAGGGCCGCATAGAGAGAGAAGAACGGCCATTCATGCTCACACTCATTCCTAAGGGCAAATCTGGAGTCACCAATCAACCTAATGATTTTTGGTCTGTGGGATGAAGCTGGGGTGCCTGGAGAGAACCCACACATGCACAGGGAGAACATGCAAACTCCACACAGAAAGGCCTTGACTGTGATGGGGATCGAACCGGTGACCTTTTTGTTGCGAGAAATATCAGATGACTTTACATGAAGATGCAGGCAGAAATGTTAAAAATCCACAATGTTTTAAAATGTCTGAAAATAAAGTTTAAACGATTTACTTTTTTAAAATCTTTTTGCTGATTGAACATTTGAGGCCTGCAGCAGTTTCCTGACCCTTCAGGGGCGGCTCGCTCTGTGATATCCTTCAGCAGTGACAGATTTCCATCCTGTGATGTTTGGCAGCAGCATCAGCAGCATTTCTCTGCCCGAGCAGGGAGCTGATGCATCATGTATGAAAACACACATCTGGCTCTGTCCCCATCCCTGCAGCTTCAGCACTGACCGACCGTTCACATGTCACATTAGAAGAGCGAAGACAAAGAAAGAGCTACAGCACACGATTTCACCTAATCTGACCCGTCAACGCTTCAGCCTGAACCATCAGGACGGGCGGTGTGAAGTCAGCAACAAAATGTGACAGCTTAAAAACCTGCTGGGTGTGTTTTTGCATTCATTTAAGGTCCTTTTAGTGAAGCTGCCAAGAAAGCAGCTGGATGCTGCTCTTGTCAGTGTGCCTCAGAAAGTGACTGAAAAATAGGGACACTGCTAATCCTTTGAATGTTGCAATATGTCAATAGTTAGGCCGAGAACCTGAATCTATTTCTCTGAGTTTGATTGATTAGTATATCATATGAAATCTAATAAAAGTCAGACTAACCACAGAAGAAAAGACCTTGCTACAGACTGAGGAGTAAATACAACTTGTAAAGTGAAGCGTAAGAAGGGAAATTGTTTGCAGATTGCTTTTGACTTTTCCTCTGAGCTGTCCTGGAGTTTTCAACTGAATTGAGACATTCAAAGGAGCAGCAGTGTCCTTACTTTACATCACTTTAGGAGCACAAACATGCCATAAATGGTAGTACCCTGCTGCCTCATATGTCCAGTGTTTGTCAATATCTCATAAACTTGATATCAACTTTGAATCAACAATGTGACAAGAGTTTGGAGGTCATCATTCAAAGGTCAAGGTCATAGACCCCCATATTCATCCCTTGCTTGTAAGTGTGTTTTCTCAAGAATATGTTCACGTGGAAGAATACTACTACACTGGAAATCAAAACATCCACCGAAGATATCACAGTTGTTGATATTAGAAAAAATTAAATGTACCCTCAGGGGGTCGAGGGACAAGTTTTTCTCTGTCTGAGACCCAGTATTACTATATCTTGACAAACTTAAAACTTTACCCATTTAATTGTAATACAGCAGCCATTGTACATCTGTTTTTTTTTAATTATTATATAGTTTTAGTATTATTTTATTTTATATGTCATGTATTTGTATATATAAATATGTTTTTACTTTTTTAACCTATATATTTGTTATAATTATTGTTATTTCATTAGTGTTATTATTTATACATTTATTTATTTATTCAGTTATTTACTATTTATTTTCACTTATTTGCTTATGTCATCTGGATTGGTGTCCAACATGTTCTCAGGTTGGGGCGGGGGTGGGGGGTTAAAATTAAAATGAGAGCATTTTGATAACTTTATATCTGTATCTGTGTATTATACAACTGATGCTCAATAAAAACCATTGTTCAAATAAAAAAAAATGATGTGCATTTGTAATGTCTACCGAAAAAATGAAGTCAAAAGATTTTGGAGGTCATATGTCAAATGTCAAGGTCATACAACCCCATGTTCATCCCTTGCTTGCATGTGTGATTTCTCAAGAATATTTTGGGTGAATTTCTTTAAATTTTGTGCAATCTTAATATCCGATGAAAGAATTATGTTAATTGATTTTGGAATTCATATTTCAAAGGTCAAGGACACAGAGCCTCACGTTCACCCCTTGCTTGCAAGTGTAATTTCTCAAGACTATTTTGAAAAAATTTCTTCAAATTTTGCGCAATTGTAATATCTGCTGAAAGAATACAGACAATAGATTTTGTAGGTCATATGTCAAAGGTCAAGGTCATAGAACCTCGTGATCATTCCTTGCCTTCAAGTGTGATTTCTCAAGAATATTTTGTGGGAATTTCTTCAAATTTTATCCAATTGGTAAAGTTGCTGAAAGAATGGAGTCAATAGATTTTGGAGGTCATATATCAAAAGTAAAGGTCAAAGAGCCTTATGTTTGTCCCTTACTCGTGAATGTGATATCAATAGAGGGCTTTGATGTATTAATTTTTAATTTACAAACAACAAATAAATATCATTATCACTCATAGATGATGAACCCCTTAAATCTTAGTCAAAGGCCATCATTTCCCAAGTTCATCCCTTGCTTGTGAAAGTTGTGCATTTTTTTTTAGATTTAATTGTTTTTTTTTAATCTCTGTTAAACTTATAACAAATGTCCTCTCTGACTTAAAAGTGATTTAAGTGGTTCCAGGTCAAGGGTCAAGGGTCACAAAGCCTCAGGCTTATCTATGGTTTGTGAAGACTATTTCTTGAGTTATTCTACCAACAATACTTTGTGGATTCATGCAGCTCCCTGTTTCCCTTTTTGTTTCCCTCTCCCTCCTGCTGGGCTCTCTCTCTGTGCCCATAAACACACAGACCAGGAAAGTTCCTCCTGCTTCATGCAAAATTCATCTCACCCTCTGCCAGTTAAAAAACAATTATGAATCTTTAAAGAGCGAGGGAGGGATTTGGAGAAGTCAGCTTTACAAAAAAGAACAAGGAAACATTTTAATATCTACTGCGAGAAGAATATCTCCATTTGTTCTATTATGAAAAATGAAAGTGCTCCGATTATATTCAGTTTCATTTCCAGCTGAGATTTCCCCTGACACTCTGAAGTCACACGGGTCTCTGCTCTACATTCGGCCAACCAGTCCTTGCTGGGAACCCGGGGTCAGGGAGATGTTCACCTTGACCTATTTGAACTGGAATGAAGAGGAGAAAAACCTTCCAGCATGTTCCAGAAGTCCTGCCAAAGGAAATCCAGCAGCTGTCACTGTCCTCCATGGTGTGGTCAAACAGAACATTTCATTCTCTCCAAAAGCCTTGTAATTAACTTATGGGTTAAAACTACTCTAAAAACTATCCTGGCTCTGTAAGATGCTACTGGATATTTTCCCCAGGTAGAAAGTACCTTTATTGGCTCTAATAGTTACTAGAGTCATGAGTCTCTGGCAATCCCACTTCAAAAAACCTGGACTAAATATTTCAGTTCAAAAACGTAAACAAAACTCCTGTTAATTGTTGCAAATCTTTTGAGACCACTTTAGGCCAGTGTTAATTTTGTTGACTAATTATTTATGTCATAGCTTTCATCAACAACTTTTTTTTCCCCTGACAAAAACTAGACAGTAACTAATAAAAACAAGTGCACATGGACAAAAACTAAAACGAAATTAACTGACATTTTCGTCAACAGATAAAAACTCAGTCTCTGTGTTATGGTCTAATGAGTTAGCGTGGTAACTAATGACCTTTAGCTGACTTTGTTCATAGATGTAGTTAAAGCACCGGAACAGAGGGTGAACTATTTAGGGTTTCATGGTGAAGTGTTATTCTATCATTATATCAAAATACTAATACGTTGTGAATTTGAAAGAAGATTTGATGGTGCAGCACAGCAATTCTATTATGTTTAAAAGAAAACACAGAATAACGGTAAGAAGACCCTGTCGAGTTTCATGACTTTCTTGTTTTATTTTATTTGTTTATATTTTCTTTCTCTTTTTTTGAACCTGGGGGGAGGTATTTGTATTTCTTTGTACTATATTGCAGTTGCTTGCATGCAGTGTATGTCTGTTTAATATGTGAAAAGCAGAATATAATTATTTTTTAAAAAAGATGGTTGCTTACTACCTAATAATGAGGACAAAAGACTTAGTTGGATATCTTAGAGTGTTTTTACACCTTTAAGTCTGGACCCGGGTTAGCACCATGGTTGGCATTTGTGTTACTTTATATTCATTTGGTGTGGTTATTTTTTTGTTTGGCAATTTTTTGAGTGGACTAACAGATTTTTTATTACAGACTTACATCATATCATCATCAACTAGTGGGGCTGGGCAATATATCGATTAAATTGATTAATTCGAATCATTTTCTGTACAAGTTTTAAAAATGAAAGATCTAGATTTTTTTTCTTTAACTTACTCCAATCATAAGTTGTTGCAGTGTTTGAAAATATAATTACTGAAAATGTACAGTTTTCATGATGGTAGGCCTTGTCAGATTTTGCAAAAGCACATGTTTAGTCTTTTATTTGTTTCTTAAATAAGATTAAATATTGATCAGATGGTTCCATGTTACTATACTGTAAAAATAGCTCATCCATCAGGGTTTATGTAGACAGGCCTCCTTATGTTTGAACAATATAATCAACATTTTATGACAAAATTACAGCGCACATTTTAACTATAAGAGCGTAAGTCTGTTTAGTTTTGGAACCTGCTTTTATAACATAAAGGCAAAACTTGATTCATGTCATTTTTGAGTCACATGGAGTTTTTTTTCTTTGAGGGGGAAAAAGACTATTAATATTGTAAATCGAGTTTTGTGGCAAAAAAAATTTGGGATTTTATTTTTAGGTCATACCGCCCAGCCCTACGACGTAGGTTGCATTCCTCCATACTTAACATGATTGATATCTGTGTAGTTAGCATTAAGTCTATCTCCAGCCTGAGCCGCTTTAGTTGTTGTCAGTTTATCATTGTCAGAGTTAAGAGTTCCTACCTTCTAGTAAACTCATTTTCTTTGTCGTTACATGAGCAAATCTTCAGCAATCAGCACACGGCTGAAGAAGGCTTCAGCATCTATTGTTGTCAAATCCACAGCAGGTATTGATTTTCAAACCACTGCATGCCTAATGACGACTGACCGTATGTGATCAAACACAAATGAGACTCCATCTATATTCACGCTCCTGCAGGGACGTCCAGCTGACCTGAATGACGGATCCTTCAAGCGGATTTACCTGGATTTGTTCACAATGTAAAGAATTGACTCAAACACCAGCTCCCTGCGCTCCCTCCCTCACAGACTCTCATCTATCTTGGTTTCTAATGAAGCTGGTGTTAAAGTGGATGTGACACGGGAGCTGAGAGGAGTGGGGCAGAATAACTTAAGAGCAGAGAGAGGGGAAACCTTGGGATTCAATGTCAGATATCATTAGACTGGACTCTGCTCTCTGCAGAGAACCGAAGAGCATCTTTAATCCGAGTGCCTTTCTCTTTCCTCTGTGAGACGCTGACTGAAGGATGTCAGACATACAGCTCAGTATAGGAGCTGCAGTAATAAATCCAACAGCAATAAACCCAAGAAGCATTTTAGCACTTGCAGCTCCACCATCTCAGTGTCTGGGAGTTTTAACAGGTTTTTGGTTGGATGGCTGAAATAAAGTCTGAGGTTAAAACAAGCTGAAAGACTAGGGATGCACAATATTATCAGACCAACATCGGTAATGGCAGATATTTGCCTAAGAAGCTGATAATCAGTATTGTCAGATATGAACATTTTTGCCAATATTTACAGCCGATACTTTGCTGTGTCAGTTGAGAAATTAAGGTGTGATGCTGTCCGGTGTTCATTTTGTTGACAAATTATTTTCATGATATCATCATCATCAATAACATTTTTTCCTGACAAAAACTAGACAGTAACTTATAAAAACAAGTGCACATGGACAAAAATTAAAACTAAATTAACTGACATTTTCAACAACAAATAAGAACTAGATGAAAATGTTTGACAGAGACTTAATCCAATCAGACCTAATTTGGTCATGTAGAAAGTAGGGACAAGTTAGGAATATATCCAATCACAGCTACTTTGGTTGTGTGGAAAGGTTGGACGAGTTAAGAGGGACATCCAATCACAACTGCCTTAGCTTGGTGGTGGTGGGATAAGTTGGGGAGCGATCCAATCAGAGCTACTCTCTTGATAAATATATATATTAATGTAGAGCAGGTTCACTGTTTGTTTTCAATTCTGGTATTGTAACTGAGATGCTCTGCCAGTGTGGTTTATAAAAGAATAAAATATTGTTTTGGTTGCTACACATCTGATTCTTACGCAAATGTACTGTAACCATGTAAGAAACAGGCTAATTTTGGTTAAGTAAAGACTTTGTGCTCTTAATCAAGAATATCAGAATCAGGGATTATGAGTTTATATATCTGATATCGACAAAAATCCAGTATCCCTATAGACGGTCATTTTCACACATAGATCAACATTTTTTAATCTGAATTTTGCATTTTCAAAAAACACTGGAGCACTGGGTTGCACAACACCAGAGAAAAACACCCAGAAGGTTGAAGCTCAATTGGTCCGTCTGATCGTCCGCTAGGATGGGAGCATTGATATTACGAGTCCTCTTTTTGAATTGATTACTCCTCCAAAGTCTGATGCCAAATGAAGACTTTAACAAAAGTTCTTTGGACAGTCTTTCTCTCTTCGTGCCAAAGCAGCAGACTGATAGAGTGGTGTAGGGATGATTAACGAAATTAGTGAACTACAACATGGCGGCTCCACTCAGAAGCTCAATCCATCCATCATCTACACTACCTGAGGCTGCCTGCTGCACCACTGTGGACATGTTAGTGTTGACACTAAAACCTTTCAATCATGGTTCCCTTGACACCCAAGTTGTCTTATTGTCTTGCATAATCTTTAGTGGACTATCTTGATGAACAAAACTTAAAGGGGTCTGGATGTCTTTGATAAGTCACTGAGTTATTTTTGGACTTTTTGATGATCAAACCTTTACACAACACTAACGTCCAGGTTTTCACTCCTGCTCCACCCCTACTGTGAATTTGTTGGTTAAACACGTCATACAGCGGTTTAAACTACACAGAGTGTGAGAGGTGTTACCTGGATGCATCGAAGCTGTCGTAGGAGCCCACAGTGTAATGTCTGAAGAGCTTCCGTCTGTCGGCGCGGTCTGCTCGGGAATCTGCCAAAACACAAACACAACGACATCAGTGTTCTAACGGCCTCTGGGACCGATGAGAGATGTTTACAGATCAATCAGAGCAGTCAGAGCGGGACGGTAAAACCCAGCGACAAATGACACTCTGCTGCACACTTCTGTTCCAGCTCTTCACAGATGAAGAAAGTTTAACAGAAGGATGTTAGTATGAAGAGATTAAATGCTAAAAATGAAGATCCAGGTCTGCTCATCCAACCTGCAGTCATCATCCAATTTACCCATTAGGTCGTAAAAAGGAGAACTAATGGTTGTGAGGACTGTTTCAACTAAAAACAGACAAACAGAAAAACAATAATGGAAATTAGAGCAGAAACAGTTTTAAGTCTGTTTACTTTGAAATTAATTTATTTATCATTAATAGTCCTGTGATATTCTTGTACTATTCTAAGCATCCCATCACTTTTCTCTGTCTTTCTGTTTATTTTGTTTATATACCTTTTGTTTTAATACTGTATACTTCTGTTTGTACTTTTTTATTTAATTTTTAGTACTTGTTCCTTAAACATTGCAAGAAAATTTCGTTCACGTGTGAACCTGTGGTGTATATTTTGAATGACAATATCTGTCTTTCTAACAACTACAATCTTTCTATCCATCTAGCCATCTTCCATATCTCTCTCTCTCTGTCTCTCTCTGTATATCTATCTATCTATCTATCTATCTATCTATCTATCTATCTATCTATCTATCTATCTATCTATCCATCTATCTATCTATCTATCTATCTATCCATCTATCCATCTATCTATCTATCTATCTATCTATCTATCTATCTATCTATCTATCTATCTATCTATCTATCTATCTATGTTCTATCTACTGCACACATTTTAACTGTAAGGTTAAAAGTCTGTTTAGTTTTGGAACATACTTTTATAACTTAAAGGCAAAACTTGATTCATGTCATTTTTGAGTCACATGGAGTTTTTATTTTTTTCTCTTTGAGAGGGAAAAAAACTATTAATATCGTAAATCGAGTTTTGTGGCAAAAAATCTGGGATTTTATTTTTAGGCCATATCGCCCAGCCCGGCACAATCAAGTGTCTAGGTACTTGATTTAAAAACACAAAATAGGACACAACTAAATCATAATTTAACAATGTGCCAAAAAGCCACAGTTTGTTAAAAAAAAAAAAGTATATTAAGGAGGAGAACAGCAGTTTCATGACCTCCACACCCGAATTGCTCAATGGTATTAACTGTAAAATGGCAAAAAAACCAAACAAACAAACAAACAAAAAACATACTCCATCCAGTGAACATGTTTCTGGAGACAAATCCATCCATCCATCATTTATCCATCCATCATCTATACCACTTATGTCTAAGGGGTCAAGGGGGCAATCACATGGCCACATGGAGAGAAAGAAAACCATTCATGCTCGAACATGCAATTTAGAGTCATGAATTAACCTAACAGGCATGTTTCTGGTCTGGGGTTATGGAACGAATCGTGATACAGCAATAAAACAATAATGATGCATTTTTATTAATACCTCCCGCCCCTACCTAAGAGACAGGTAATTTCAGGAAAAAAAAAATGCAGTGCATGAATTACTGGTCTGCTAACGCTTCACATGTTCAGTTATTTGGTGTTGCACCTAAAACATACTCAACAGCTCAAACACAAACAGGGCCAGCTGTCAGAGGGCACCGCTCCATCCTTCAAACTGTTGACTGTCTTGTTTTTATTAAAGAGAGTGTGCCTGGCTATCAGACTTTACATTCTGACACAACAGCGCTGACAACATCACGCTGTCCTGTGTGGAGATCCCTCTTGTTTTATCCCCTTTATCCGTTGCCCCCCACCCCCCACCCCTCGATTCCTTCACAAACTCTCTCACACCAGCTGTCACTCTTTCACAGAAACTCCATCTCCTCTGATCCGGCTTACATCTTGTCATCTTTGCAGGAACATTTTTTTTTTCTTTCCCCTCCCCGAGTCTATCTGCACCGAGTCAGAGCCAAGGGGTGTGTGATCGACGGACAGGGAGAGAAAGTGGGTTACAGCTTTGTTTCATAATTTTAATCAAGAAAAAAGGAGGCGGGGAAACGAAGGAAACTGTGCATGGGAGGCTCGAGAAGTGATAAGAGAAGGAGGGAGAGGATGAAATATCAGCAGCGTGGTCACACTCCATAGCAACTGCTGTCTGATGCCACCAGCTGGTTTCTATGGTCACA
The DNA here is from genome assembly GCA_037902135.1 of Cetoscarus ocellatus. Classification (NCBI taxonomy): domain Eukaryota; kingdom Metazoa; phylum Chordata; class Actinopteri; order Labriformes; family Labridae; genus Cetoscarus; species Cetoscarus ocellatus. The sequence continues at coordinate 219,698 of JBAMNC010001114.1, forward strand.
GATCAATGGAGATGCTGCCTGTGAGTGTGTGCAGTGTGTGTGTGTTTTGGTCTCCTTCCAAGCCTTTATTTTATTTTCTCTCCTCGCTCCTTCACGACTCGAGGGAGCGATGTGAGAATGAGATGGAGGATCTGACGGCACACATTTCTGCCAAATGGGACGTTAACTCGCTCAGGCCTCAGCGTGGAGAATAGAAAATAAAAACATCATCACCTGCACACTGCACTGCTGCATCACCTGACCCAGAGGAGTACGAGGATTGAGGATCCTTTTCTAATACTGTTGTTATTCCTCTTTGTAACAACTGCAGCCTGTACAATCAGACTCTTAAAACCCTTGTTTTCTGGCTCAAGGTGGTTCTGTGTGGTCTTATCTCACTGAATTGTGTAATGCAGGGATGGGAAACCAGTGGCCCTGTGAATACCTGTGGCCTCCTACTCCTTCAACAGGACCAGCTAGTTCATTTAAAACATAAAATTACATAAAAATGATGAATACACAACAAATTCTCCAGAAAATAGAGCTGTCACTTGCAGTAATTGCTTCTGTAAAACTTCTTTAAGAGCATTAATAAATGTATTCGATGAAATGACAGTAAAATAGTTACAGAAATATAATTTAGCAAGCAGTGAATGCTCTGAAAGTCGTGTATGTCATTGAAATTTCAACAATTTGGCCATCTGGCAATGTGGGTATATGCCCAGAGGCTTGTAACGTTAAAAATCGGATCAATTAAGACCATTCACTCATCCATAATCTACACCTCTTGTCCATTTCAGGGTCATGGGGGGTGGAGCCTATCCCAGCTGACAGTGGGTGAGAGGCGGGATACACCCTGAACTGGTCGCCAGGCAATCACAAGGCCACATAGAGAGACAGACAACCATTCACTCTCACACTCACACCTAAGGGCAATTTAGAGTCACCAATCAACCTAAAGAGCGTGTTTTTGGTCTGAGGGAGGAAGCTGGAGTGCTCAGAGAGCCCACACATATACAGGGAGAACATACAAACTTAACAACAAAAGTCCCTCTTGTCTGCCTTTGACAAAACAAAATGTTTATATTTGTGTACCGATATGGGTGACACAGTGATGAAGCAGGTAGTGCCGGTGTCTTACAGCAAGAAGGTTGCTGGTTCGATCCTCGTGTCGGTCAGTTCTGTGTTGGAATTTGCATGTTCTCCTCATGCATGCGTGGGTTCTCTCTGGGCAATTCGGCTTCCTCCCACACACCAAAAACATACACATTAGGTTGATTGGTAACTCTAAATTGCCCTTGGGTGTGAGTGTTAGAGTGAATGGTTGTCTGTCTCTGTATGTGGCCCTGTGATTGGCTGGCAATTGGTTTAGGGTGTAACCTGCCTCTCGCCCAATGTCAGCTGTGATAGGCTCCAGTGTAAATTTTGAAAGTACTTTTTAATTTAGTTTTGGCTAAAGTCTTTTGCCTGAAATAGCTTTTAGTTTTAGTCATAATTTAGTCATCGAAATTGTTTTAATTTTAGTCTAGTTTTAGTTGATGAAATTTCATAACATTTTAGTCGATGAAATCTACTGTAAATTCACTCGACTAAAATATAAAGTGTAAAGTGTAGGGTATTTTCTATGTTTCCTTGAATTTCTGAAGTCATGTTTTACACTTGGATAAAATCAAACATCTAATAACCCTTTACTGAATGCTAGTAAAGTCTGAATGTATAAATGAACAGAAACAAATTGAACTTATGTGTGAAATGCAGTCACCTTTATTTAGGCTACCTGGCAGAGCATCTAAGTTACAATACCAGAACTGACAACAAACAGTGAACCTGCTCTACATGAATATATCGATTCATAAAGAGTTGATTAAGTTGAGGAAAATGTCAGTTAATTTAGTTTTAGTTTTTGTCCATGTGCACTTGTTTTTTAGTTACTGTCTAGTTTTCATCAGTGGAAAAAAGGTTGTTGAGAAAAACTGTGATGAAAATAATCAATCAACAAAATTAACACTGATCCCCCCCCCCCCCCCCCCCCCCCCAAATTTCTCGTTGACTTACACAAAGTCCCATAATTCACATGAAAATTTCCCAAAATCCCCTAGTTTCTGGAAAATTTCTTGAAATTTACCAGAAAATGTCTGCCTCTCTGCAACCCTAGTTCTGCTCCCATATATTGTGCAGACTCTCTCGCACAATATTGGCCTATCAGAAGAGCCTATTTGTTAACATTATCATAAATGTGTTTGACCGAGTGATCCACCAATCACCTTCTAGATTTGAGTCCTAAAGGTTCTGCCCTCCCCTAACACTTTCTGTGTTAGGGGAGGGCTGTTGTCCCGATAGACATCTGAATAATGTCCTGAATATACAGAAACATGTCCTATACCCTATCCTAAAGAGAGGAGGGTGGAGCCCTTGAGGTAATGCTCTGCAGGACCATATGTGACCAGTATTTTGAGGGGCAGGGCTTAGTAAAGAGGACCCATTATTACCCTCAGACATGAAGCTCTGCTCTCATCCTGCTGTGGTGTAGTTTTATTTTTAGCTTAGACAGATCCAGTGTTTGCTCTCAGCTGTTTCACAAACCTTTATTTAAAGCTGCAGTGTTTGCTCTGTGGCCTGAGAGGCTGAACCCCCAACACAACCTGCGTAAACCGCTTTGTGTGTGAGGGTGTGTGTGTGTGTTTCAGCACATATCTACTCATGTGCGCTGCAGGCTGTGAATGTGAACCCTGACAAAGCGTGTCTAAGCAGCTTTAATCCTGCTGCATCACATCGATTGAATTAGACGGATTAGAAGCCAAAGGTGTTTAACTTACAGCAGTGTGTGTGTGTGTGTGTGGGGATGTGTGTGTGCGCGTGTGTGTGTATGTGTGTGATGGGCTGGGTGATGTAAAAGGCATTTGCACACTACACATGCTTTTTTTGCACATTTGCACATAATTATAAATATGTCCATTCGAGCTTCTGACCAGGAACTACAAGGGATTCATGCTTTTATCTCTACATGTTTCTGTCAGAGTAAACCAGGCGTCCATGGCTCATCTACAGCTGATCCAAAATGCTGCTGGTCGTCTTCCCCATCCTGGTCTCTCTCTATTGGCTCCTTGGTCATTTTGTATTTTAATTCAAGACCTTATTATTATGTCCACCAAGGAGGTTATGTTTTTGCTGGCATATGTTTTTTAGCAAGATTACACAAAAACTACAGCACAGATTTTGCTGAAATTTTCAGGAGATGTTGGTAATGGCCCAACTTAAAAATGATAAGATTTAGGTGGAGTTACGTGTATCTGTCTGGATGCAAAAACTTCCCAAAAGTTCCAAAAATCCTATTAGTTAACATTGGGTGGATTAGGTTCCAATTTTACAGGATAATATGGGGTCCATGTCTCTATCATCAAGTTAAATTTCATCTGGATCTGATCCAGATTGACATCATAAAAAAACATTGAACTTTATAATGGGAAATCCCATTGACCACATTTAATAATTCATATAAAATCAAAATATTAAGTGATGTTACCAAAACTTGTTGTGTTCATACAGGATAACAACCTCTATATTGGTGCTGAGTTTGGTCTGGATCCTGGCTCTATTCTGGATCTGGTGATCAAGAATTGTATCTTTTACAGGGGTTTTAGAAAAGCCACAGCCAAAACAGAGCTGTTTGGCAGAGGTCTGTGCACCATGAGCGCTTTTCTAGTTCATTTTTAAATCTTTAAATGGAGTTGCACCTCCATACATCTCTTTTAAAGTCTAGACCCGATCGAGATCTTTGAGGTCTACAGAGCAGCTTCTTCTTTTCATCCTAAAGGCTGGAGTAAAAACCCAAGGGAACGAGTCTGGAACAATCTACTTCTTGAAATCACAATGTCCCCTCCCTTACCTTAAATAAATCTCTTCTTAAAATGTTTACTTTTTGGGTTTTAACTCAGCATAATGTGTTAGTTGGCTTTTAGTTTTATTTTACAATTTCTCCTTTGATTCATGTTTTTAATGTTTTTTTAATGGTTTTATAATTTAATTTTATTTTTGATTATGCAGCACTTCTGTGAACTTGCTTTGTTAATGTGATATATACACTGCAAAAACTCAGATCTTGGCAAGTGTGTTTCTCTAATTTCAGGTAAAAAAAAAATCTAAAGCACTTATTTTAATTCATATTCACTTGACAAGTCCAGATAAATATCTTACTAAAAGGAATGAAAGATAAAAAAATAAGGTACTGAATTGCTTGTAATGACAAGAAAATATCTGCCAACGAAATAAGTAAAGTTTTACTGTGTTAGGGTCTTAAATCCAGCTTTAATAACTACTCTGGATACAACATTTGATTTTAAGACACGGTAAATTAGGCTCGTCTCATAGGCAGATAATTTTACTTATTACAATCAGCTCAGGCCTTATTTTTTAGTTCTGATATCTGCAAATAAGATGTTAATCCAGACATGTCAGGGAATTGTGTATAAGAATAAGTCCGCTGAGATTTTTTGGACTAGAAATTGGACCAATACTCTCACCAAGATCTGAGTTTCTGCAGCGTAAATAAAGTAGTTCAGATCTAAATGAGTCTGAAGGTCCTTGAACATGGTCCTTCTTCAACACTTTCTCCTTCAACTCATTCAGCCTCACTGCTGATCCACTCGGCCTCGCTGCCTCTCCCCACACATCCATACAAACATGAGTGGCCTGTGGCCTTGGCCCAGGTCGCCTTTGAATTGGTCCTCGCGAGCCACCATCCTGTGCTCCAGTTTTCTGACAGGCTTTCTTTGCAGGCTGACCCGCGGGCCATTTGGACACAACTCATCGTTGGGGGTGGGGAGGGGGGGTTGCTCTGTGTGCCAACAGCCCCGAGTCAGACTTTAAAATAAGGCACCCAGAAGAAGACAAACAGAGAGAGAGAGAGGGGATAAGGGGGAGGACAAGTCTCCATCTGCCTCCATCATCCTCCTGAGTGGGTTTGGGAGTCCACTTGACACTGTGTTTTGTGATAACGTCAATAATTGAAGTGTTCCAGGAAAACAAAGGATGAAGAAGATCTACCAAACAGCTTGGCCTAGCTTAAGTTCTCCTGCTCTCTACTCAAACGGGAGCATCACAGATGTCAAAATGTCCCCAATAAACTCTCTAAACATCCTTTTACACCTGATTTATCATCTTCATCCACTGATGTCAACATTCAAAGTGAAGTTGAGCTTCAGTTTGAGCTCAAATTTCATTTGACTTGCAGTAATAATGAATGATTGCTTTCCCCTGCCATCGCTCGTCCTTTTTGACTATTTTGGCCTCGACAGTACTGTTAAAGGGATACGCCAACATTTTTGTTGTTTTTGTTCTTGCCTCACTCCCAAGTCCATAACAAGCAGATAGACACCATCTTTTTGACTGTGCGTCCAGTAACAAGGAAGAGACGGGCAGAGCTCACCCACCACGCTAATTAGCTTAGCTCAAACATTGGGAGTCAGTGGGTAGTGCTAGCCTGCCTCTGTCTACAGTCATCAGATGAACTCTTCAGCAACTCTAAACGGTCCTGTGTGCTTGTTCTGACTTGTTGTGTTATGTTACATTATCTTTTTAAAACTACTTTTATCTGATGATTGTAGGCAGAGGCAGGCTAATGTGACCAATTGACATCCAGTGTTTTGAGCTGAGCTAATTAGTGGTGGGCAAGCTCTGCCTGTCTCTCCTTGTTACTGTACGCACAGTTGAAAGAATGGAGTCTATCTGCTTGTCATGGACTCGAGAGTGAGGCAAGACACAAAAACAAAAAAAAAATGTTAGTGTATCCCTTTAAAGGGATAGTTCAGTTTTTTTTAAAGTGGGGTTGTATGAGCTCCATATGGCCACTAAGTGCAGTAGATGCAGTAGAAAGTTCTCTCCTCTCCCTCAGTAAGGACACAATTTGTAAAAGTTTGTGACGGAGAACCAGCCGCAAACAGGGAAGTATGGTACCAAATACAAAGGGTATTTTCTCCACCTACAAGAACTCACATAAAAAAATAATACCACAGTTTAAGAGTACGCTACCTAGAAATTTTTTTGAGTGCATTAACTTTTCGGAAAAATAAAGTTTATCTAGCTTGCGTGAATTGTAGCCTCAGTTTTCTGTCCTTAGCTGACAGGAGTGTCACCTGGGGTAGTCTTCTGCTGCTGTGGACCATCTGCTTCAAGACTGGACATGTTGTTTGTTCAGAAATTAACCTCAAACATTAATTGTGGTTATTTGAGTTCCTGTTTGCTCTCTATCATCTCCAACCATTCTCCACTGACTTCTGTCAAGTGCTGATCACTGGATGTCCTCTATTGTTTGGACCATTCTCTAGAGATGGTTGTGCAGGGAGATCTTAGTAGATGAGCAGTTCCTCTCAGACCAGCCCGTCAACCACGCCATGAAGTCACTTCGATCAGCTTTCTTCCCCAGTTTGACCTTCAGCATGTCGTCTTGACCATGACTGAAAGAACTGAATTGCTGCAGTGTAATTGGCTGACTAGTTATTTGTGTTAACAAGCAGTTGAAGGGGTGTACCTAATATGGTGGCCGGTGAGTGTATTCCTGTATTCCACCTTCAGGGCCATCATAAAGTATGAAGTCTGACTTTAGAAACCGAAGCTGAAGATGTTTCTTAAATTTCAGTTTGAAAGTCAGAACTTAAAAAAACATAAAAATCTTCTTGAGTAAAATCGATAAATATTTGTCCTCCGTTGTGTCCCTCCTCTGCTGACAGCATCTCCACACATTCAGCTCACTGGCAGCAGGGAGAGAGATGGCGAGGACGAGGAGAGACGGGATGTTTATGGGGGCCAGAGCATGGCGTGATATGTTCATTAGCTTGCACCCAGAGGACATCAGAGCACAGCTGAGTTGGCAGGGCGATGTAGCGCTTAGCTTTGTGCACCACAGCCCGGGGAGACGGAGGGAGACGGAGAGACGAGCAGACAGACGAGCAGAGACACATGCAGCTCATACACGGGACGAAAAGAGGACACGTGCCATCACGCTGCCTCAGGACCCTGCGTCATGAAGACCCCCGCAGTTTCCCCCTCTGACATGACGGCTGCTGAAGCTAACGCAGAACTCATTAGGCTGACCTAATGGTCCACTTTAAAACCTGAGAGGGAGTTTGTTTGATAGACCTGTGAAGAGAACCCAGCCTGCACAAGCATACAATGAAAACTGTACAAAATAAATAAAGTCTTTCTTATTTTCAAATACTGAATTCTAAGGGTTGAAACACGTCAGAATTTCAACAACTTTGATTTGAACAAGAAGCAGCAAACAAGAGCACTTAATGTTTGGTTTACTCGTTAAAAAAAGAACAGGATGATAAAAAATCAATCTTATTCCTCTCATATCTGCTGGTTGGTAATGCTTCAGTACTCTCTATTTTTAATAACACATAGCTTTACAAATGACTCTTTGCTAAGCCCCGCCCCCCTTGGTTACTGTTGCTACGCCTGTCAAGTTTTCCCTCCTAGAACAAGAAATATGGAGTTTTTAGCCATAATCCTAAAGAAATATCTCCAAATTTCTGGACAAATTCTTCAGAGATATCAGAAAAAAGCAAATGTTGGTGGAGCTCAAATGAAGAGGACATTAAAATAGACGGGAAAGCTCACTGATCTCAACGCAAGCGTCAAGCACCCCATGTGTTGACACTTCACGTTCAAAACAATCACATACAAGACCAGTGTTCTTGTACAGAAGGGTAGGTCGATATATATTGTTTAAATTGAAATTAATGTTAAGTTAGCTTTCATTATCGTTGTGTACGCCAATTTCTAGGGCATCGTTCACAAAATGCTAAAAGATATCAGTATGTCAGAACTTCTCTCTCTCTCTATTACTCATATTTCTTTTGCTCAAATATTACCCAGTGGCTCAAGATTTATTAGAAGAAACCTACTATTGAGACGTCTTTGTATGCTATTGTTATCTTACCTTACACACAGAGCTATGGTTAGATAACGTTAGTTAGCACCTTACTTTAGAACAAATGTAGGTGTTTTTGTGCTTTATCCACATGATAAAGCACAAAAACACACGACTGTCGAACTTGGTAGTCCCGTATGCACACTGCTTAGGCATATTGTTTTCTGCCAAAAACTTGACAAGCCTCTCGTGCATAGTTACGCTTGCTAATGTAGGATTGGACAGTAGCTGTTTGTGGGAGGGGCTTAGTGAAGGGTCAATTGTAATCTTCCTAAACTTGTTTTTCTACATTACACGTAAAGTCACTTCCTGTTGTTGTCTCGCTCATAGCTCCACCTCTTCCTGCTCTAAAGGATGCTGACTGGCTCATGCCACTTTGGGTTGGCACGATGGATCTACATGATTACAGACATTAAATCAGGAGGATCCAGCTGCTGTGCAAGGTTATCGACTAAACAGTTTGGTAAAACCCAAACATTAGATATCAGAAAAAAAAAATCAAATTCTGTGCATCCTTACAAGCCACACACTTAAGACCTATTATAGGGATAGTTCAGGTTTTTTGAGGTGCAGTTGTGTGAGGTGCATGAGCCTGAACATGTGCCACAGTGTCACTGCTCAGTTCTTTCTCTGTTCAGAAATCTCAGGACAGATGCTAATGCTACACACTGATGTACATGGTGCAAAACTCTTGTGGGAGAAAACAAGCCACAAAAACAGCGTGGAGTCATCACACGCTACACACAGTTTGTTTATATCCACTTAATTTTCCATTACAAAGCTGTTTTGATTAGGCACTATTCTGAGAGACTGTACAGTAGGACCGAAAGATTTATCGTTTTTGGATCGAAATTTAGATTTCAGACAACATGATCGCTAAAGATGCAATTTTTTGCAGCTCTCCTGACTGACCCAAGATCTATTGTCTCAACTATTTCACACATACTAATTCACAAAGTTGCAGGCAATTTGCAATTAAGAATGGCTCGCAAATAAACAATTTACTCACAACTGCGAATTGGTTCTCATCGTCCACTTAAAAGAGCAGTTCAAAAGAGTCGACTCATTCGCAAACATCACATCTCCTCTGCAGAGGTGCTGGTAAGCAGGTCAACAACACAAAGCCTCTGTTTAGGAGTAGAAGTTGGAGTATCCCTTAAATAATGAAAACAGATTATTTATCATCAATATTAGACAATGGATAATGTACTATGTGATTTGAACATTGATTTCCTTACTGTTGTCTATACTGTCAACATAGTGAATATTGCACTGAAGCTTGATTTGAAGAAAATTATGAATCGAATTCAAATTGCAATATCTGCCAGAAAAATCGCAATTCAGCCCTACTATACAGCCTAAGTGTCCTTCAACCAGCAAGGATCAAACTATGGCCTTAATTGAATTTTGCCGAACACACGAATAAACATTAGCCAAATGACTGAGCTGTGGCACACATTCAGGCTCATGTACCTCACACAACCACACTTCCAAAAACCTGAACTATCCCTTTAACACAAGGAACTAGCTGTGGCTTTTTCACCAATGCAATCGATAACAGCGTATTAAATACTCAGGCGTGTGTCAAAGTTTGACATTTACGGTTTGAGGGAGCCTGTTAGCTGTGAAATAGTGACAATGCCCACACTCGTTTGATAATAATTTGTAAAAACGGTCAACTGTGACGTCCCTGGAGTCACACTGAGAGGGAGAATCAGAGTAGAAATCTTGCATAAAATCCTCTCGTCTTGCTGCTCTTATTGTTGAACACAAACATCTCCCTGCTCTCTCTCTCTCATCCCAGCCTTGTGTTTGCAGATAGCTTGTGTCCCACATAACGGGCCCCCGTCCCACCTCCGACCCCGTGTGCTTTACTCACAGCTCCTCTCCTCGGTGGCCTTGGCCGGGATCTCCTCCACACAGTCGGCTGGAAACCAGCCCACCTGGCCGCGGGCGCTGCCTTCCCAGAAACCCCCCTCACCGATGCTCAGAACTGGACCGAAGGGGGAGAGAGAGGTAAGGTAAGAAGACAGTGAGAAATCGCTTCAGAGCAGAGGACAGAGGAGGACAGAGGAGGACAGAGTGTCCCCACAGATCCTCTAAAGGATTCAGCTAAATGTCACATTAAAATAAAAAAGTAGAACAACAAGAGAAAGACTTCAGCATAAATCAAACCTGGAGGAGGTAAAGGATGTTTGTTAAAGATATTATATTAAGAGAAACTGAAGTCCTCATCACAGAGGATGAGGAGGATGAAGAGGATGCGTTTGTAGATGTGATTAAATGTCAGACAGTAATGATATAAACAGCAGGACGTCCCCTCTGATGACGAGCTCTCTGTTTACTAAACTCTCCTGAGATACTCTGAATCACTCTGTGAGAGGGCGTTCAAGGTTTTTAGAGTAGTTATTGGGGAGGGGGTCTTTATTTTAGTCTCTGAGTTGTAAGAAAGTTTTGAGCGAATCACTATGAAACACTCATGTGGTGATGGTGAAGGCACCGAGGCTCAGACTGTCTGTGGAGGTCCTTAACTCCAGGTCAGGGTTATTACTGGTTTACAAGGACACTCCAGTGGCCTTGGTCCTTTCTGGATATTTAAATATATATTTATGAATGTCGGTGATTCTTGAGATATGAAGGACAAAGCATGTTTCAAATGTGACATTTTGCTTTTGTAACACTGCCTAAATCTGAAGTAGACATTTGTATATATTTGTATAGTTGAGGTCTGAACCCACAGCTTATAAATGAACAGGATTTTTGTTAAAGATTACATTTGCACATCATTTTTTGATTTATGTCAACTCCATCATTAACTAGAAAAGCACTTGAGCGCAGACCTCCGCCAAGCAACTCAGTTACGGCAGTGGCTTTTCCGCTCTGATTGGACGGCTGAGTCTCCACTCATGTCTGTCCATGTGGAGAACTCCTCGACAGGCATTGCAAAGGAAGCTCAGAAATGTACATAGGCTTGAAAAACGTTGACGTCAGTTTGCAAATAAACTACAATTCCCATAATGATGTAAAGGGGGCAGAGCACTTAGAGCAGCCGAGGAGAAATGAATGGGATTTGCCATTATAAAGTTCAATGTTTTTTTGTGACATCAAACTGGATCGGATCCAGATGAAATTTACTTTGATGATAGAGGTATATTATCAATATTGTCCTGTAAATTTTGAAGCAAATCCATGAGGTGATGTCAGAGATATGATTTTTTAAAATTACGGCCTAATGTTAAGTTATGGGTTTTTTCAAAAATTTCTTGAATTTTATGCATCCAGACAAATATGCAGATCAGCACCAAAATGTAATGGATCCTTGGACCAAACGACACCTCTGGAAAAATGTTCATTTAAATCCATCCAGTAGTTTTTGCATAATCTTGCTAACAGACAAACAAACACACAAACACTCAAACAAACAAACAAGCAAACAGACAGACCCTGGCGAAAACATAACCTCCGTGGTGGAGGTAAAGAGTCTTTTATGATAATTTTATCAATGCAAAAACAACAATAACTTTTAGTGTTATGATTATGCTTTTCAGTAATGATATCCAGTAATAGCATCTTTCATAATTACATATTAATCGAGTTTTTCTCTTATCTGTATTACCTTACTTGATTTTTTTCCCCATTAGTTTTTAATATTACCAAAATAAAACAAACATTTTCATAGAAAAAAAATACTGGTGCAAATGATGATTCTTGTAATTTGACTTCAACAGGTGCCTTTTAATTTGTTTAAACTTGTGTCTCTATTTTAAAATTGTTTCATGTGATAAAGTTCTGTATCAAAAAACATTTTTCTTATTACTATTATTTTAATTATCATGACAATCACAATAGAATAACCAGAAAATTATGCATTTAGGGGGGAAATTAACACATTCGTAATTTGACTGAGTTGACAAACTGATGATAAGGATGGAAACTTCTGGCAAACACATTTTTTTTATTAACAAAAAATACTCTGTCAATAACATGAGAAAAAATAAAATACATTGTCAGCTCTTGCAACTTCAGGTCAATATCTCCTTTTTTAATTCCCCTTTTTTGTGTTTGTTTTTTGTTATAAAACTCAATTCTTAAAACCTGGGCTGTCAGAATATTTATGCAATCATGATGTCAGACTGATGTATTAAAAGTTGTCTGACCAGGAAAGACAAAATTAAAAACTAAAAAAGAAAATGAAAACCTTATCACAATCACACAGATGAATGTAGAGCAAGTCTTTTTACATCTTCATATAATTCTGTCAAAATGTAATGGCATGTAAAAATCTCACAATAAACAACAACATTAACAAATTATTCCCATATTTAAACGTGTTCCCTCTGACGTTTTGCTCAATAGCTCACATTTTATTTTAAGATCTTTTGCAACCTGACCGACGCCTCTTGGTCTTATTTATTTTGGACTCTACTGATGTGTTAAATTATATTTTTCAAAATATAATAAAAAAATCACCGATTAGCACTGAAAGTGTCATTATGATTTGTTTTCATTTGTAAGATAAAGGTTCATTAAGAAATTGGAAGTACTAAATATAGTGGGTGAAAGTTCAGTACCTGGAGTGTCCACTAGAAGCTGTGCCGAAGCAGCAGAGGTCACATCCACTCTTCATGTTAAAAAGTCATTTTTTCATATTCACAGCCTGATTCATGCCATGATTTTCATCTGAACTGTTCATGCCTCCATGTCCTCACACTGCAGAGCTTTTGTTTCAGATTTTTTATTTTGTTTATTTTGATTTGAGGAAGTTTGAGGAAGTGTTTCAAACATGGCGTCTGATGCAGACGGGCTTTAAAAGCCCCCTTCAGTATTCAACCTACTGACATCACCCAGGCGCCGCTCATTATTTCCTGGAGTCTGGGGTTTATTTGAGTTCATAATAAACTGTGTCCAGACGGCTGTTTTATTACACACAGCAGTAAACACAACCATTAAAAATAATAGTGTTCTTTAAAAATCAATATGTCTCAGTAATTATTACAGACTAAATCCTTCCTGTTGGGCTTTAAAATAAACCTCCAAACTCACGGATAAGCTCACAGTATTTTTTTTAACATTAACAGAGGCTTTGCTGAGATAGTGGGCTTTAAAGAAAGTCTTGCTGGATTAATCAGTGAATATTTCTGTTTGTCAGTTTGTGTTGATTAAAAAAACCTGTAGTAAGTCTGAGCTCATTCACATTTAATGTCTGCAAACGTGGATGATTTTATTCCTCTAGATCGTGCAGCCCGCAGACCCATTTTCATTAGATATGTTAATGTGCTGTTTGATTTTCAGCCGTCTCATTTTCAGACACAATCATGACATGAAGGCAGAGATGAATCAGTGGCTTTTGCGGCCTTTTTGATTGTGTTATTCATTATTCATGACTTGACAAAGAGAGTCTTGATTTTATTTTTCCCTCTCAAATCGGGTTCAGAATCTGAATCCAACTTTGGAGGATCTAAAGAACTTCTTGTTGACATAAATGAAGTTTTAGGGGAACTTCTTTATCATTTTTATTTGTATTTTCTTTTATAGTTCTATAAGGAACTAGGGATGCACAATATTAGCAGTGCCATATCGGTACTGGCAGATAGTATTTTTTCTTTTTCCAGCCAACATATTGGAGATTAATATTGGCCATATATATCCCATGTATTGGCAGTAATATCAGCAAAATACATAAATACACAGAACCATATTGCTTCACCTCATCCTCACAGCATGTGTACATTTAAAAGTTGTTTTGTGTTTTGTGAGAAATGTTGTTTTTCTAATTTAAATCTGCTCCTTACACAAATAGACCATCACATTGAAAGCAACAAGTCTTGGTAGTTTGAAGGCTTTCTGCACTTGACAAAAAATATCAGTATGTGTTTGGAAATATCAGCAAAATCCAATATCTTGCATCCTTATAAGCAACTTTTTATATCACTTCTTAGTTAAAAATTGAAGTTACAATAAAATGAAGTCAATAGTGGCTGCATCAGAAGTCAAACCTGATCATTTGCTCAGTCTGAACTCCTCTGTGATTATCAAAAAAAATAAAAACAAAAAAAAGAGCAACCTGATGAGATCTTTTGAGACCAAAAGGGAGGAAAAAAACACTCCAAGCACACCTCACACTGAGAGATAATCAGGTGATGACCTTTAGGGTGATCATATGATGGGGCTTTTGTTGGTTTTGGTGGAAGGAGGGAATTGGGCCAAAGATCAGGCTGATTATCTTGTAGTGTGTGAACTGCCTGAGGGTGTCTTCACACCTGAAAGTCAAAGTTTGCTTGTGCATACATTTGGTCTGGTTGGTTTTGGTTTTATTGCAATTATTTATTGCAGACTTACGCCATATAATCAACAACTACGGAGATCACATCTCCAAACTTTACTTTGGTTGGTGTGTTAAAATCTTTTCGCCTTTAATAAAGTTGTCAGACCAAATTTCAATCAAACTCATTTTATTTTGTCCTTATCAAGTCCCATTTCAGGTTAGCATGTGGTAACTTCCTGTCATTGGTACGGAGGTCCATATATTACAAAATAAAGTTTTCACACTGGGCATGAAACCGAACAATGGTCCAGTTCAGTCCAAAACCAAGAGCACCTCTTTAGCTTGGTTCAAAAATTGACTGTTTGGTCTGGGGGAGGTTTCATATCCGCCATTTTGGTTCTGATCAAACTGAAGCCTGAAAGTCCGGACCAAATGAAGGTGTGAACGCATCCTGAGTGAGAGCTCATTCAAAAATCCCACAGACTTGAAGAAGATAACACCACAAGTGACCGTGTTTCAGTCCTCACCTTTGACCCTGTCGCCCTTGTACAGGTTGATTTCACCCTCGGTCTGAGCGGTGTACGACCGAACCACCACAAAATGTCTCCCAGGGACGGCACTGTACAGCTTCCTCCTTGGGCCCACTGCTTTGTCGTGACTGCTGGGGCTGAAGGAGACAAAGAGGAGGGAACACAGGTAGGAAAACTGGGTTAAAACACTTGAGTGAAAAACAGCAAAGACAAAAACACCAAAATCTAAAATCCTGCTGTATGCAGATTCGTGGGTATGTGGATATTTTCATTCATCAGCCTTGTCTTTGCGTCTCTTTTCTCCAAAATGACTTTGAACTGGTTTTCATGAAGGTATGAAGAACGGGCTCAGGTGGTGCTGAAAAGTCACGAGTTTGTCAGGTAGTCTGGAAGTCAGCATTCGTGAGCAGGAGCTGTGTCTCCTTAAAATTAGAAATCATGTACGGTGGCGACAGCTGTGAAGACAGGACACTCACAGTATGAGCAGAGGCTACCAGACTCACCACCTTCGTGAACTAGTCCTTCATTTTGTATAACCCAGCCAGACTAGTGTAGGTTTCACACTGGTTGCTCTACTACTAGTAAAGCTTTGAGCTTGAACTAGTAACATTTTTCAAGTCGACTAGTAGAACTAGTAACACAAAATTGTCTACTAGTTGAAGATTTTGCTTTACTAGTGAAGTCTACAAGTCTACTTGTAACACAAAGTAACACAAAATTTTTGTATGCTAGTACTATTAGTAAACTCAAAATATCTCACTAGTAGTACTAATAGACTGTGTTTAGTTTTCCGGTAGTACTAGTAAAGGCAAAAGATTCACTAGTAGTACTTGTAGGTCTGCAAATGAAGTAGGAGGGATTAGAAACAAATCCACCGCACTGATTGGTTGTAATATTTTCGAAAGCCAATTGAAAGCCTGTATTTGCTCTTCCCCGCCCCCTTATTAGCATATACAGCTTACTAGTAGTACAAGTGAACATTTTTTAGTCTACTAGTAGAATTAGTGAAAGTTTTTTATTTCACTAGTAAAGTCTACTTGCACACTAGTTAACCAAAATTGAGTACATGTTTTCCAAATTTGACTTCTAGCAGAGCTGAACTACGGTTGATATCACTGATATCAAATTTATGCCAAAAATGCTTTCCATAGCATAGCATACAAGATAGACACAGTTAAACTGCACTTTCTATTTAGACCTTTCAAAGTTAAAGCTCAGGTTCCCCCCTCTAAGGAGAAACTCCCCTTGTTTGTTTGGACAGCTTTTATTCTGAAGTTTCCTACGCTTAGGTCACTTGTTCACAGATTTTCTGTGGATCTTCTCGTAGAGATGGAGCTGTGGCGGCATGGAGATGCAGCCATAACGCACACACACACACACACACACACGTGTCCGATCTGAAAGCCATACCATTGTGATCACATGTGTTAACCACATGCATGTACTGAGCTGTTAAACTGAGGGGGCTCAGACTCCAGTCCAGAACCCAGCAAAGCCAGGTGAGCTATTCCTGCTTCATCATTTCTTGTCAGGAAAACCCTCCTCTCCTCTTTTGCGTCCGTCTCTTTAACTTGATTCATTCCTCAGGGTTTGCTCTCGACTCCATTATTTTTCTTCTACCGCGGTCTGAGGAGAATCATTAAGAATTGACAAACGATGTCTAAGGAACAAGAGAAACACTGAGAGCTCAAAAGGTGGAACAAAAACCCAAAACCGTCGGAGCCTCCCAAAAAAAAAAAATTTAAACCCCTACTTTCTTTTCAGATCTTTTGGGAACAGACAGACAGCCATCTTGGTCTTACCTCCTTTTTACCGGGTCCTGAGATGGACGAAACTCTCTCTCTGTAAAGGCCAGTTCGATCTGGAACAGTCTCCCACTCGCCATAAGGGAGTGGCTCACGTTACAAACTTTCAAACACACGTCAAGCAGTGGCTGAAAGCAAACTAGTCCTGTAACCATTGACTTCTAGGGTTTTAGAAATGTTCTGTCTTGTGATGTGCTCTTATTGTGATCTGTTGTCCTGTTCTATGTTCTATGTCCTGCTTTTGTGTGTGTGGTGTTTTTGGCATCATGTTTTTGTGTTACCTGCCTCGGGACTGCGGATATAAATTAGCGTTGCTGCATGTTTACATCTATTTTTTTCTGAATAGATGTTCATTAATGTGCACTGTTCCTATTAAATAAATAAATAAATTCCATGGGTTGGAAACCAAGGTTATGTAGCATCAGAAACTACCGTATTTATTTTAGCACATACTGACTAAAAGCATGATAACAAATATACTATATAGTAAGTGGCATATTTACAGTCCTTATGTACATGTTTGTGGTTTAGCAGATGGTTATGTACATGTTGATATTTTACAGGTTGAGATTTGAAATATTATAAATATAAATATGGTGGCTATGTACATGTTTGGTATTTTTGCAGTGAAACATTTTAGGTATCACATGTAAATATGTGATAAATATAAGATACTCAACAAGAAAGTCATTTGACATGATGGCTGTTTTTTGGGCCTTTCTGTTGGGAGTTTATCAATGAAACGGTTAAAAAAAAGGGATGAATTTTGACATAAACAGATTTTTTTTTTAAGTTTTCCCCCATCCCTGTGTTGTTTTGTAGTTTTTGATTGTGTAAGTCTGCTGCCTGTTCTCTGGAGAGTGTGTTTTTGTATAACATTTTGTTTCATAATACGAATACTAAAGGTTAAAGGAATAAAAATGTTAATTTTAGCCTCAAAATATCCACAAAGAATCTCTGAAATGTAAGAAAATCTGAGTGACCTTTCAAAGAGGGGTCATATAAGTTTTTGAAAACAAGTCCAAAACTTCTTCAGGAGGAATAAGATAAACACTGAGAGCTCAAAAGGTCGACCAAAACCTAAAACCGTCAAAGCCTCCCAGAAAAAGACTCAGGCCTTTTGTCCTTTAGATCGCTCGCTGCACACACACCCACACACACCTACATGGCGTGCATATGGAAACACACACGCAAACCAATTATGCAGAGCAGAGATATTCAGAAGCCAGCAGGCACGTGTCGCAGGAGTAAGTGGGGCAGAATGTGTGCAGGCTCTGACCCACAGTGCTGCAAAGGATTCTGGGTAAGAGACAGGAGAGAGCTGCTCGGTCGTCGACTGCTTTAACCAGAATACCAGGAATAAAGATGGACGAGGAGAGTGGAGTCAAGGCTATACACTTACCGGCCACTGCTTTAGGTATACCTCTTCAACTGTCCATCACGGCAAAGAGCTCATAAGTCAATCACATGGCAGCAACTCAAACAATTAAGGCCTGTGGACATAGTCAGGACGGCCTGTTGAAGTTTAACATGCGTGGCTGTTAACGTGGCGTGGCTGTCACTGTAAGAAACTGAAGATTTCCTGGGATTTTCACACACAACCATCTCTGGGGGATATTTTAGACTTTAGACCAGGTTTGAGACGTTAAAAAATGCTTAAGACCTTAGACCAGATTATGAAATTCAGACCAGGTTTCATACTTTAGAAAGGTTTAAATCTAAGTTTAGACTTCTGGCCAGCATTGACACTAATAGACAGATTTCAGACTTGTAGACCATGTCTTAGACTAAAGAAAGGGTTTTAGGTTCTAGACAGGGTTTAAGACTTTAGATCAGGTTCTAAGCTTTAGACAGGGTTTTCAAATTTAGAACCAGTTTTAGGCTTGAGACAAGAAGTTCAGGCCAAAGACTTGGGTTTAGACTTCAGAAAGGTTTAAGAGTTTAGACCAGGTTTCCAAATATAGACTTAGTATCAGACCTCAGACCAGGTTTCCAAAGTTAGACCAAGTCTCAGACTTTAGACCAGGTTTCCAAATATTGAGTTTAGACCAGGTTTGACACTTGTAACCATGTTTGAGACAAAAGATATGATTTTGGCTCTAGATTTTAGACCAGGTTTTCAGCTTCAAAGATGGTTTTTGGGCTTGAGGATTAGAGACTTCAGACAGAATTTTAGGTCTAAGAGCACGTTTTAGAGTTCAGAAAGGTTTGAAAACTTAAGACTATGTTTATAATTTTGACCAGGTTTAAGACTTAAAACAAGACTGAGACTTTAGATCAGGTTTTACACTTGAGACCATGTTTCAGACCATGGTTTAGACTCAAGAAAGGGTTTAAGACTTAGCAGGTTCTAAACTTTAGACAGAATTTTCAACTTTAGAACAGGGTTTAGGCTTAGGATTAGGATCTAGGCTTTAGACAGGATTCCAGGTCTTAGAACAGGTTTAACACTTTAGAAAGCTTTAAGAGTTTAAACCAGATTTCAAAGTATAGATCCATATCAGGTTTCCAAATATTGACCAGGTTTTACAGTTAATAAAGTTTTAACACTTTGTTTATACTTGAGACCAGGTTTAAGACTACTCACCAGGTTTTAGACTTACAGATCATTTTTAAACTAAAGAAAGGGTTTAGGCTCTAGACAGGGTTAAGGCTTTAGAGCAGACTTTAGACTTTAGAAACTGTTTCGAACTTTAGAACAGGTTTCAGGCTTTCAAAACAGGGCTTTATTTTTAACCAGGTTTTAGACTTTAGAAAGGTTTGAGAGTTTTAACCTGGTTTATAGACTTAAGAAGTGCTTAAGACTTCAGGCTTGTTTTAGACACATGTCCAGGTTTTAGACTTGAGACCCAGCTTTAGGCTTCAGACCCGGTTTGAGACTGTCACAAGGTTTACACTTTCACAGGTCTTAGACTTGAGACCAAGTTTTAGGCTTCCTCCTTAAGTTGATTTAAGTGACTCTGAATGTGGCATAGTTGTTTTGCTAAATGTGCTGGTCAGTCAGAATCTGCTAATCTACAGGGATTTTCACACAAAACCATCAGAGAATGGTCTGAAGAAAAGAAAACATCCAGTCAGCAGCAGTTCTATGGGCCAAAATGCATCACTGATGCCAGAGGTCAGAGAGGAATGTCCAGAGTGGTGGGAGATAACAGAAACACAACAATAACTCAGATAACCACACATTACAACCAAGGTCCGCAGAAGAACATTTCTGAACACGTAACATGTCAAATCTTGAGGCACATGGGCTACAGCTGCAGAAGACCACACCAGGTGCCACTCCTGTCGGCTAAGAACTGAAAACTGAGGCACACCAATCACATGGGCACACCAATCTGGACAACAGAAGATGGTAAAAGTGTCTCCTGGTCTGATGGGTCTGGATTTCTGCTCCACATTCAGATGGTAGGCTCAGGATCTGGTGTGAACATCATGAAAGGACAGATCTATCCTGCCTTGGATCAACGGTTCAGGCTGCTGATGGTGGTTTAATCCCACAGTCGACCCGAGTATTGTTGCTGACCATGTCCAACCCTTTATGACCACAGTGGACCATCTTCTGATGGAGACTTCCAGCGGCTCCATGTCTCAAAGCTCACTGTACTCCAGAGGCCTCCACAGTCTCCTCCGTGTGCTGGAGCAGGAGATTCTCATCATGGATGTTCAGCAGACAAATCAACTGTGTAATGCTATCATGAAGACATGGACCAACATCTCTGAATGTTTCCAGCAGGTTTTTCGAATCTATGACAAGCTCTGCAGACAAAAGGGGTCAGGAACCCCCTGGTATTAGCAAGGTGTACCTAATGAAGTGGCCAGTGAGTGTATAAGCTGGAAATGGGAAAAGATTTCAGCTCTAACATAAAGGAAAGAAGCTTGCATGTGACTTGTTGTTCGTCTTAATCAGCATTTTTTTTGTTGGATCATCAAAAAAAATAAATCAGAAAAAACTGCAACTGCCACCAAGAGCTGAACAACAATTTGAGGGAGCATTTTAACATCTTTTTTGGTCAGAGAGTCTAAGTTTCATGATGATTTTTGGTGATAAAGGACACCAAAATGAGATTTTTTATTTATTGTGTTTTGATGTTGTCTATAAGAAGCTGCAGTCTGCCTCTTGAACCCTGTCATATGATCATCTATGAGGAAACACAGTGACCACAGACCACAGTGAGGGAGCAGCAGTGCTGATTTATGAATGTGCTGTGAGGATGTAGCGCCACTTAGTGGTCAACATCAGTTACAACATGTCTCTGTGCAGATGGAAGAACAGACGGTGGAGAACACAAGCACAAAGAAGCAGATCATCATCTAAAACCTCACAACACATTACTTCATATTGAGGACATTAATTAAAATTATTTAAGACCTCTTTTACTATAAATGCGTGCAGCACAGGCTTTAAATTATGCAACAAAAGGATTGAAATTAAAGAGAAGGTGCCTGGTTTGTTCAATTTATGGAGAATTTCTCTTATTTGCTCTTCAAAGTTGGATTTGTTGAACATTTTGTTTATACTGATGTCAAGCTCTTCCTTACAGATATCTCATTCACGATTCTTAGAGGGGAAAGTCTGAAATGACGGAGAGAGAAAGGAGAAAAATGCAGGAAAAGAACAAAACCAGTGTTAAGGTTTATCAAGTGGTCTCTCCAAAAAGAGAGAAAGAGATGCAGACATGAGACAAGTTTGGGAACCTCTGGTACTAACCAAAGTCCAATCAAAAATTCAGACCTTTCACAGATAAAAAAATATATATTTATATACATAATTTTAATGGCCTGTGTGTGTTTACATGTCTCCTCTGCATGACAGAGTACTTCTATGCTCAAGACAAAAAGTCTACATAAATAAGTTGTTTCACGCCTGTATCTTGATAAACTGCTGCCTGTGTGGCCCCAGACACTCCTGTACATGAGACTGTTCCTCTTAACGAGGTTTCCCTGGTTAAATGAATAATGAAATATAAATAAATAAGAAAAACAGGGCAGACAGAAGGATCTGCTTTGAAGTCGATCACATTATTCCCCAGGAGCCAAGGCTGTTTCTGAGGAAGCTGCATCACAATTTATGTTTAAAAATAAAATGATGATGCAGTGTGAGCACAGCAGCAAGGACGCAAACTTCAGATGTGAAGGAGACGAGTTAAAAGAAATCTTACCAGAACAGTTTGATCAAAATCAGGCATCATTTCAGCACCGAGCCGTTTGCTGTCGGAGAGTTTCGTTTTCACATTTTTATGAACAGATTTGTCAAACCAGCAGACACCTCAGCTCAGCTGTTTTGATTTCACTGTAGATTTAAGGAACAATTTTGAAGGGCATGGCTGGTTTGATAGCACTCCCCCAAAGCTCAAACTTTTTATCGGCAAACCCAATTCCAATGAAGTTGGAACGTTGTGTAAAACATAATTAAGAACAGAATCCAATGATTTGCAAATCATTTTTGACCGATTTTCAACTGAATACACTACAAATACAAGACATTTAACCTTCATACTGATAAACTTTGTTTTTTCAAATATTTACTCATTTTTAATCTGATGGCTGCAACATGCTCCAAAAGAGTTGGGACAGGAGTTCGTTTACCACAGTGTTACATAACCTTCCCTTTAAACAACACCCAGTAAGAACTGAGGACACTGATTGTCGAGGCTTTGTAGGTGGGATTCTTTCTCATTCTTGCTTGATATTTGTTTTCAGTTGCTCAACAGTCCGTGGTTTCTGTTGCTGTATTTTGCATTTCATAGTGTGTCACACATTTTCAGTGGGAGGCTGGCAGCCAGTCTGGTACCTGCAGTCTTTTACCACAAAGCCACGCTTGGCATTGTCTTGCTGAAATAAGACATGGCTTGGATGACAGCATGTTGCTCCTAAACCTGTATGTATCTTTCAGCATTAATGGAGCCTTTACAGGTGTGCAGGTTACCCATGCCATGGGCACTAACACCCCCACTATACCATCACAGATGCTGTCTTTTGACCTTTGCTCTGATAACAGTCTGGATGGTCCTTTTCCTCTTTAGCCCGGAGGACACCACGTCCATGATGTCCAAAAACAGTCTGAAATGTGGACTCAGACCACAGCAGACTTTTCCACTTTGCCTCAGTCCATCTCAGATGAGCTCGGCCCAGAGAAGCCGGCGGTGTTTCTGGTTGTTGTTGATATTTGGCTTTGTCTTTGCATGGTAGAGTTTGACCTTGACCTTGTAGATGTAAAGATGAACTGTGTTGCAGGCATTAAATTTAAAATGAATTAATTTTTGCAAAATAGCTATAAAGTTTATCAGTTTGAACATTTAATATCTTGTCTCTGATGTGCATTTAATTAAATCTTGGTTTAAAAAAAAGGATTGGCAGATCATTGCAGTTTGGATCAAATAACATTTGTTTCTGTTTCTAGGTTGACCTTAAGTCAGTAAGAATCCGTGTTCTCAACATGGCAGCCAAAAGCTTCTTGAAGTAACTAAAGAAGAAATATCTTCTGGGTTTTGTCTAGAATTTTCAAGTCTTAGGTTCAAACTCAGGATTCTTGAAAAGGCTCCTTCAATCCTGGAGGAACAAAAACTAATTTTCAATATATTTTGTTGTACTTTCTGTGCCTTTCTTTGACATACAAGACAGTGGACAGAGAAAATGAGGGAGAAAGTGGGGGAAACTGTATGTAGAAGAGGAGCTACAGGTTGAATCTGATCATTTGAACTCAGGCAACTATGACTGGACCTTTGGTTCCCAACCAACCAGGAGGAGGAAATCTCAGCAGGCTCCAAGGCTCTGCAGCTGGGAGGCTGACAAAATTAACTTAAATTAAAGAAGAGACAAGCTGGTTTAAATCATGCAAACTTTAAAATGAGTCACAATGATGCTTAAATGTTAAACATTATTTAAAATGCATGATTCTTCTTTGGTTTGGCCTCTTTCTCTGAGTGTAATGTTGTGAAGATGTAGAGTTTTTTCATGCATATTATTAATGCATTACACAAAAATAAAACCACATCAATCAGAAGTCAAAGAAGGGCTTAATTGTTAAAGGACTTACAGATAAAGCCTGCACGAACATGACTTTTAACTTCTACGACAAATAAATGAAGCCATAAAAGAAAGATGGAGCCACAGAAAAGACGAGAATATATCTGCAAAATAAGCAGAAACAATAAAAACTGCAAAATCTTCACTCCGTGTTTGGCACAAAGGCATGATGTGAGTGATGCTGACAGACAGAAAGAACAAAACAAAGAGTCTGAAATAAAACCTCACAAAAGGAAAAAGTCAGATTAAAGAGAAAGGAGGAAATGAAAGGAAGGAAGGAGGGATAAAGAGAGAGAGAGAGAGAGAGAGAGAGGAAGGAAATGTTTTTTTCAGTAAGTGGGTCACCTTGTCCTGCAGACTGCACTCCTCCTCAAACCTTCCCGAGCCTTTGGAGAGCTAACCCCATTCAGCAGAGGGAGAGAGAGAGAGAGAGAGAGAGGCATTTTAACACGGGAAAACCACGGAGCGCACAGGAGCCGGGCACGCTGTTGTCCTCACAGAGATGTTAACCGTGGTGTCCAAACTCTTATGGGGCGCCTTGTTTTTGAGGGTATTTATCCAGTCATTTTTAACCCTTCACTCCAAAGTTCATCACACTTTCCAAGATGCTCCAAAGCAGAGTAGACTTCCATGAGACCTTTAAGAGTCATTCCAAAACTTTAATGATAATTTTACAGACTTTCATGATGTCCAAAGTCTTTGAGGCCCCTGTGTTGAAAAATGAAGCCAAGGAAAAGAAGCTGTTTTTCCTTGAGTATCCACTCGGGGCTGAACGCAGAAGAAGCAAATCAACTGCTTCTCAACAAAAAATAGTTTATAAGCCAATTACTTGGTAGCAGCTAAATGCATTTAGGTATTTAGGCAGGATAACCTGCTCAAGTTTAAACTGATTATCAGAGAAGAAAGATATTTGAATGTGGCCATAATCCAGCAGCCCTAATATGGAAAAGAGAAAAATGCCCAGTGAGTGGTTGGAGATGACAACTTGTGTCAATGAACGTACACAGAAGACTATTTCAGGATCCATCCTTCCTTGTATCAACGCTTCAGGCTGCTTGTAGTGGTGATATAATGATGTGGGGGAGATTTTCTTGGCACACTTTGTGGGCCCCTTGGTACCACCTGAGCATGGTTTAAACTCCACAGCCTACCTGTTCCTGACCATGTCCATACCTTTATGACTTGTGATGGATACTTCCAGCAGGATAAAGCTCCATGTCTCAAAGCTTAGATAATCTTAAACTGGTTTCTTCAACATGACAATGCGTTCACTGCACTCCAGTGGCCTCCAGAAACCAGATCTCAATCCAATAGAGCACTTTTGGATGTTGTGAATGGGAGATTCTCACCATGGATTTGCAGCTGACAAATCAGGCAGGACGGATCCATGCTGTCATGATGTTCACACCAAATTCAGAGCCTACATCTGAATGTGGAGCAGAAATCAGACTCATCAGACCAGGAGACACTTTGAAGAGTTTGTCTGAGCATCAGTGTCCAGTGCTCTTAGCTTACAGGATATGTCAGGATTAATACAGCACAAACTCACTCACCCAGTAAACCACCAATGATTTACTGGATATTGTTGTTTCAGCTTGATTTAATGTCCGTAATCAGGCAGATCCATCTTGAAGCTCCAGTCTACAAGGATTGTGAGCAGCCCAAAGTGGGACGGCCCAATCATCATCCTTTAGAGCAGGAACAGGTGGAGCTACAAGCAAGATGACAACAGGAAATTTCTTTATTAATAATAAACAAATAAAAACACTACAAACTTCTCTATAGTAAAGATATTTTCATTCTGTTTCTGACATGTTTTGATGACAGTTTGTTTTTTGAAGTGGCTCACATTCTGTAGTGCAGTAGCACCCGCCTACTACATTATCTTATTGGCCCATAAGTGACTGACAGAATGATCATCCAATCAGCTGCTGGATATGCTTCTGAAAGGTTCTGCCCTCCCCAAACACTTTCTATGGGCTTTTTCCCAGATGGACTAGTGAGATATATTGAATGGTCCATCTGGTGTGTCAGGTCACCTCCATCATTAATATGTTTTTTAAATGAAGAAATGAAAAGAAATGATTCATAAGTATTATTAGAGAGTTGGTTTGTGTGGCCATTCAAAGGTCATTCAAAGTCTTTTCCACAGGATAAGGTAAAGCATTACCCTCACACAATCCCGCTGACTCGAGCTGGTTTCCATAAAGTTGCCGACTGCAGCTTTAAAGCAATGGAAAAGTCCATTTCTGGTGCACCGAGACGAAGCCAGCGTCTCATTAAAGCAACTTTAAGGAGCTTCTAAATATACCACCCCAAAAAGACAAAAAGCAATGTATTTTGCAGACGTGGGCGTTATATAACACTCGGTATCTCCTGTAATCCTGAAACAATTCTGCACAGACTTTTGGGAAAGAAGGAATAAACAGAGAAACAGCTGATCACAGAAAGTCAGAGCCGTTTTATTTCTAATTATGTAAAAGAAGAGAATCTGCAGAAAAGGGACAGTCCAGCATTCATGCAGGATGTGAAGTTAGGGAAGAGAAATACCTCTGAAGGAGATTTATTATCGTATTGTGTGCTTATGCTCATAAATGCACAAAATCAAAATGCCTGCAAAATCTTCACAGCATTGAAATACATAAAGGCGTCGTCCACATAACTAGCAAACTGTTTGCAAAGTTAGAGTTTTATGAAGATAAACCTGCTGCAAAACAACATTTAAGTAATTTCCTCACAATCACCAAACTAAAATACTTTTCAGTTACCACACCAGGAGCGTTTCCAGGATTTCTGGACCCCGTGTGAAGATCTCATAATAGACTCTCCCTTCAGTTAACTTGAGATATTACAACCACTACATCCCATAATTGTAGGTATTTATGACCCATAAATATGTAACACTAGACACTTCAACCTTTCACCTCTGACCAACAAAATCTATCAAGCTTGAGATGGTACTCACAACGACAAGAAGACGACATGACCTTGAAAATCTCAAAACATCATCCTGAAGAGTGCATTAGTACAAAGTTTGAAGAAAATCACTTCAGACTTTCCTGAAATGTTGTGCTTGAATGTATAATATAAACATAAGGCAACATGACCTTGACCACTGGTGTGTGACCTCTGAAGCCTCCTGGAGAAAATCCCTCAAAGAGTTTTTGAGATGTGATGTTCACACGAGGACGGCACGGTGCAGCAGGTAGTGCGCATGCCTCACAGCAACAAGGTTGCTGGTTTGATACCCATGTTGGTCAGGGCCTTACTGTGTGGCGTTTGCATGTTCTCCCTGTGTATGCATGGGTTTTGTCCAGGCAGTGTGAGGGTAAATGGTTGTTTGTCTTTCCATTAGGGCTGTCCCACCGGCACAGTTCTGGTTCTGGAAACAGTTCCGGTCTGGATTCCCAGAACCTTGGTGCTTTCTAGTGAAGCAGCCTGCATTCATACCGGTTTAAGAAGAACGAAAGTGGGAGGACGTTATTCCGTGTTACTCAGGCAGAAGTAGACAATACACTGGTGAAATGACAGATCACATTGATATTCTATAAGAGTTTGTTGCTTTACTGAAGGTTTTCGTTTCATCCATTTTTTTTTTCATGCCATCAAACATTTCGTCTCCTCACTCGACCACTGAACGCTCTTCTTCCCTAATTTCCTCTACTTCTTCCACTTCCTGTTTATTTTATCAACACAGAATATGACACACCCACCGATGATGTCACACTTCGTGAGCTGGAACAAACTTTTTTTGGATCCAGCTGTTTTTAAAAGTGCTTTACAAATAAAGTTTCTATTATTCTCCTGGTCTCAGAGAGCGCCAAGGACATCGTCATCATGGAGCTGACAGGAGACTCGTGAAGGGGCGAGGACAAAATACCAACTTTTGGTGGCAAACTGTCAAGATCAGGGCTGAAAGGCAGGATGCATGCCCATCGAAGAGGGCTGCAGAGGTTTTGTGAGGCACTCACTCCACAAGGCATGAAGAAGAGCCTTCAAGAACATCTCTGAAGCAGCCGAGAAAGACTAAAGATAGCTCTGGATCTGGAGAAAATGTGCACAGAAGCAAGCGAACACCTGCCTGATCAACCATGGTGGGGTCACCTTGATGATGTTAAAAGACCCGAAACACCTGAAGACCTGAGGGTACACCACTGATGATGTGTTCAGGTTGGCATCAGAAGTATTTGAGATTTTTTTTATATAACCTGAACAATATAATTCCTCTGATCTTGGCTTTTGTTGGTGCAGTAGCATTAAAAAAAGAGATATGCATTTTGCCACAAGGCTGAAACATATTTAGAGATGATTTTTGGTCCACATCCTCCAGCCCTATTTTCTGTTCTAAAGACGTGATCGAGGGGTTTCCCTTTGTGAAGGATATGATGATACAAGAACATCTGAACCATCAGCAGGTACAGACCGAGCAGGAACATCGTTGGCTCATGCTTTTCTCTTTTTTTTTTTTGGCAATTACCCAGGTGGCTTTGAGGTGCTAATTAGACAGTGTTGATTAATACCAGCTGTGCATAATTTGTGCTATTATTGGATGATCTACTGAGACATGGGGAGAGAGGGGGAGAGAGAGCAGAGGGAGGGAGAGAGGGAGGGTGCACCAACATCACAGAGCAGACATAAACACAGAACAGTCAACACTGACTGTGTTTATGTTGTGTCATTTACTGAAAATCTGCACATCGACGTGTGTGCGACAGATCACATGACTGTGTACATTCCGGTCTTACAGTCTGTATCCGACTCAGCATTTATCATTAAATAAGAGCGCTGGGATCATTCAGCAGGCCACTTTTATTCTCATCATTCAAGGTTTCGAAGGCTTATTGATAGAAAAAATTAAAAGCTTCATCCATGCTTCAAGGACTGGTCTCTGCCTCAAAAGGAGTTCAAGTATCTCAGGTCTTGTTCACCGGTGAGGCTGAGCTGAATGGTGAGACTGACAGACTGATTGGTGCAGCATCAGCAATATTACAGCATTGTTGAGGTGAGGAAGGAGCTGGAGCTGAAATACCAGTCAATCTATTTTCCAGCTCTCGTAGGTCAAACTCACGAAGTCTGGGTAGGGAATGGAAAAACAAGAGTGTGAAACAAAAGCAAGAAGAGAGAAGATGGTTTTCCCCTTGAAGGATGGTCAGGCTGAAGCATATGACAGGTTCAGAGGTCATGACGGGAAAGCTGCTGCTTCTTCACATGAGAAAGAGCCAGCTGAGGTGGTTCAGGTATCTGATCAGGTCAGCTCTCAGTGGAGGTCCTCAGGGCCAGGAGGAGGTCAACACGTGGATCCAAAAGTTGCCGGAAGATTACTTAACACTTCAGGCCTAAAGGCACCTTAGGATCTACGAAGAGGGACAGGAGAGCATTACTGGGGGAAGGACACGGGTCAAGCTGATTTGTCTGTTGGCACTGTGATGGTGTCAGGGTTAAGGAGATGGATGGAAGTATGGATAGATTGGCAGAAAGATGGAGAGATAGACCAACAGATGGATTGATGCTTGCACCAAAGGATGGACAGATGATTGGATGGATTGATTGATGGATGGCCTGTAAGACATAAAGATGTACAGATGCACAAAAGGACAAATGGATGGATGGATTGGCAGAAATAAGGAGTAACTGACTAATGAATGGATGGATGCATGTTTTGATGGATGGTTGGATTGATGAAAAGGTGTATAGGCAGGGAGATGGAAAGATGAGTGATTAAAAGACAGATAGACTGCTGCAAAGGTGCACAGACAGGGAGAAAGACACACGGACAGACAGATGGATTGACTTGAAAATCAATGGATGAATGGATGAGAAGGTGGAGGGATGGGCAGAAAGACAGCCGATGTATTGACTAACACTAATACTAACAATTTGTTTGTCATTTTATTTTAACTTATTTTAACCCTGTTATTCTGTTTTATTTCTACATTTCAGTTCAGATTTGTTATTTGGAATTTTATTCATTGTTTACTGCTTTTCTTTTTATTATCCTATTTTAGCAGATTTTATTACACACCTGGTGTTAGGCTTTCTCATTTAACCATATTTTTTATTCAAATTTTATTTTATTTTATTTTTTTCGCATTTATTTATTTTACCCTATAGTATTTCTATCTAATGTCTAATCATGATTTTTAATTATCATTTTAGTCTTAGCTCCTGTGTTTCCTCATTTTTAATTCAAGATAGTGTTTCCTCAGTCCTCTAGTTCTGTTTTCTGTCAGAATTTCCACTTTATGTCTTTGTGTGTTTGAGTAAGTGAGTGTGTGTTTTGTATGTGGATTGGGGTCGGGGTGGGGGGTCTTATATTTTCATATTATTTTTTACTTCATTTATTGTACCTTGTGCTACAAAGTCCTGAAATAAAAGTGCTATAGAAATAAAGTTTAATTGATTGATTGATAACACAAGAATGGATACATGGTGCAATGGATAAAAAGGTGGATATATATATATGGATAAATGGACGGATGGATGGATGGATGGATGGAATGATGGATGGATCAATGGAAAGATAGAAGGGAAAAACAGGTGGATTGACCAGCAAATGGATGGATAAGAGTGGGATGGATCTTTAAATGGTTGTAAAAGTGATTGTTTTTGTCCTAAATGGACTCAATGTGATTATTTTATTACTAAGAACACTCAGGACTGTCATAACAACCTGAATATCAATTTTAAAACGCATGAAAAAAAGCACACTTCTGCCAAATTAAATATCATATTGATCATCAATGAAAAGAAGAAGAGAAATAAACATGCACAAATCGGCCTGATTGGACTTGAGGTTTGATCCATTCATAAAACAAAATAAAAAAGAATGATCCTGCTTTGAATAAATACAATTTCCCATCAGAGCAGGTTTGTAAATGGACTGAGTCTGTCTTCACTCTGAGCTGTTCTGCAAATTCGTTCTGGGTTTGTATGTCGTGTTGTATTTGATGAAAGAATCAAATCAGTCAGAGGAGCACTATAATCACATCTAACTCACAGAGGAAATCTTCTCTGTGCTCTAATCTGATTCACTCACCCTGGATACTCTGACAGACAGCTAAATATTTGTTTGGTACATAGAGCCCTCTAACCTGCAGGTCTGTTTGACTGCACTCTGAGAAATAAAGAGTCTTTTACCCTGTTCAGACTTTGGATGGTCACAAATTAACATCAAGTTTGGGTTTGCTTGGAGTGGATGCACCTAACAGTCGGCTGTTTCAAGCAGTAACTGTAGGGTAAAGAGAGAGAAGAAGTTCGGATGGCATAGACTTCTTGTTTTTTTGCACAGAAGTACCCAACCACATGGAGGACGTGATCACACAACAGGGCATACAAAACTTAAAAAGCAGACTATGGGCTCTTTTATTTACAAAAGCATCTGATAAATCAAACTATGCAAAGTCCTGGACATGTTGTCCTGTTGTCAATAGACTATAATACATTTCAGCTAATAATCACTGCAGAGATGCATTTTGAGCCACTAAAGTAGCAGAGAGTATCATTAATATGGAACAAAAATCTCACTGAGTCTGTCAGGATGCCATACGAAGACCCACAAACAGAAAAACAAGCATAGAGTGGACTGAGAGCTGCTGCAGTCAGACAGTGTGTGGATCGACTGTTTACAGGGAGGCTCAAAGGAGGAAAATCAACCACTGCACAGTGAGATAATGTGGCGATCTTTCAGGGATTATAACCACCGTTTGTTTTGGATACATCAGGAGACTTGTATGAACACAGAGTACATGCAAGAAAAATTTTCTGATGGAGATTCAGCAGGTTTGAACCATAAATGGCTGAAACCTCAATGAGAACTGGAGGACACGAGAACATCCAGGTTACCCGTGGATGCAGATGTACACATTTTTGGCTTATGTTGTAAAAACTGGGTGAAATACCAGAGTGACTTGGTAAAAACACTTCAGGATGTTTCAGGATGTTTCAGAATCAGAGGACAGCAGCGGCTAATGTGTGTAAATCTGCAGTCTGGATAAAGACACAGCCATGTTTTTAATGATAAGTTAGCTTGACAAATGATAGTATAAGAATTAGCACATACACTGCTTCTGATGCAAAGGATATAAAATGACTCAGATGATAAAACTGATATTGTAAGTTTTGTTTGAATAGTCCACTACACAACAGTTGATTATTTTGGTTGAGCATGGGTTAAAGTTCACCACAGGGATCGAGAGTTTTAGCTCAAATTCATTTGTAATGTTAGCCAGGTTACTGCATATACTGAGGGTTAAAGGACTCCTCAGAGTCAGGCTGGATGAGCACAATAAGTCAGCCTGAGAGTCAAGGAGATGACATATGGGCTGTTACCTGCAGTATAAGTGGGCAACTGAGTTCTGACTGCAGACTGTCATTTAAAGAGACACGCCAACATTTTTTGTTGTCATGTCTTGCCTCACTCCAGAGTCCATGACCAGCAGATAGACACCATTATTCCGACTGTGCGTGCAGTAACAAGGAAGAGACAGACAGAGCTCGCCCACCACTAATTAGCTTAGCTCAAACACTGGGGGTCAATGGGTAGTGTTAGTCTGCCTCTGCCTAAATTCATTAGATAAAATCAACTCTAAATGGTCTTGTGTGCTTGTTGTGACTTCTTTTTTGTCCGCGTTATGTTACCTTATCTTTACTATCATCATATTATCTTCTTCTGCTCGTAAACAGAGGCGTATCCCTTTAAGAGTGTTGATGCAAACTTGCTAAATGCAAATAAGGCCATTCTCTGACGGCAGTCCTGATTCAGATCACCATGTTTTCATCATTAATTTTGTCTCTGATAAAAGTCTGATCACTGCCAGGCTCCAGATCTGTCCATCCTGTCACTGGACACATCTCATTCTCACCACAGCTCGCCGAGAAGCTGTTGCCATGACACCCAGGGGCTGACGGACAGCTGTCACCGTGCTTGCGTCTCTGCATGTGCTAATATGTGCGTGTGTGGTGCGATCTGACACGGAGAGGCTGTCGTGTGTGTTTGGGGAGGAGGGGAGGGGGCAGGGGATTATGGGTAAAAAAAGGAATGAGGACCACGGAGCTGAAGCGTGGAGAGAAATGGTGCTGGACTTATGAGCTTTAAGGGGCAGCTGGGTGGGAAAGGCTGGGCGAGCTGTGACGGATAAAGTTCACCCTTATTGGACACGCAGCCGCAAATTAATCCCAACATCTTAGCTCGCTTACAGCAGAGTCATTTCAGCAGCACTGTTATGTCAACTAGACTTTAACACAGACATGGAGCTAAAGACTTTTTAACCATGCATGGATCGGACTTTTCATGGATTAAAACCAGGCCAGGCCTTTATCCACAGAGCTCAGAAGTTAAGCAAGTATTTATGGGTTTAAGTGAATTTTAAGAGACTGTAGACAGCAAATAGGGCGTTGTGAGTGATCCAGAGAGGGTGATCGATCAAAAAGAGCAAAGAAAACAGGTAACAGGTAGGGGTGTAATGATCCATTGATCTGGATCGATACATCGATTGGTTAAGCAATGATCCAATCAAATCGATGGAACTCAAAACATCGATCAACATCATTATCTTCAACGCCTTTATTTTGAAATTCTGACCGGATATCCGTTTCACCGCTTCCACCCAATAGCGCCTCGTTCTTAAGTTTCAACTTTACAGGGCTCTCAAGTCTTACATATTCAGCGTATGAGACGCACACTTTTTTGCTCTCTCACACACCACACACAGTATTTCTCCTGCATTAAAATGTACTGTGTAGCACCCACCGAGTAACACCGCTATATGCTAACGCATAGCAACATGCTCTTAGCATCACAGAGCTAAACGGGAGCTTGACGTGTCAGCCAATCAGAAAATAGCACTGCTGTATCCGGGTAAGATACGGTCGATCTGACAGCAGAGGATGCATGCTGCACACACATGACAGGAGTTATCACACGAGTACAGTAAGTTATCCCATCATTTTTTTGTAGCGTACTGATTATAAAAATTACTTATTGTATGAAAGGAAAACAGTGAGAGCTTGTTCTTATTATTCCTCCACACCTACCATTAAACAGTGAAGCAAAGTCTAAAAACACCTGACTACTAATTAACCAAATTTTAATTTTAAACACGATTAGATCATACAGATGGTTATAATCCTCTATAACCTATCATACCCAAAGGTCAGCACATCGTTTCACATTTCAGTAATAAAACTGTCAAAACTTAGAAATTGCTTTGTATTTCTTTCTTGCTTTAGGTGAAATTTAGCTGATTGTGTTCAATGAGTACACAATATCGTCTTAAATCGATCGAAGGTCCCTGAATCGTATCGTATCGAAATCGAATCGTTGCAGACTTTGTGATATTGGCAAATATCGCATCGTTGTCCAAAGAATCGATATTGTATCGTATCGTCATGAAACTGGTGATTTACACCCCTAGTAACAGGTCATTAATTGTCATCTAAACCTGATTTACTTGAATTTATTGCCATTCAAGTCAAAGCTGCTTCAAGCAAAGTCATGTAGCTGTTGTGCAAAACTGATGTTTACCCGGTACATCGACGAATTTTAGACATGCTTAAATTTTTTGATGCAACAAACAAGAGTTGAGCTACACCTCCCTTTGCTACCCTCAGTTGCAGCTGTGTTCATTTCTGTTGGGGAACAGTGTGGCCTGCCCCCCTGTAGTTCAGGACACTTTTGGGGACAGCTTTAGTCCTCAAGGCTTGATTTTGAAATACTTGGACCAGCTGCGGCTTCACGTGGTGAAATGGCACATATGTCCGCTTTATAAGGTGTTTGTTGATTGACGTTGCAATATGTTTGAACAGAAATCAGCAGCTCCAAACTATGCAAGGCCAACGATTCCTTAAGGTGAGTGCACTACTGATTGGTTGACAGGAAAAAGCCAAACTCCACTTGTACAACATTTCTTTTTTTGGAAATGTCGGCCCCTCATTGAACACATCAAAACTGACCCCAGGAATGTGCTTTCACCAAAATGTTCATTTCTCAATGTTGGTTGACGTTAACTTCTCTACATTGAAGAGAAAATGGATCCAGTGATGAACGATGTCGCATGTGCCTTTCACATGCTAGCTACAGAATTAAAGCATGTATACATGGTCACGTATGCGCCACTGTCACACAAGGAAAATAAAAATGGAACGGCTGTGATTGTCTCTTCAGCACACATCAGTTTCCCATTTTTATTCTGTTTATCCACAAAAACTAATTAAAAAGATCATGTACCAACCTGCTGGTCGGTTTCAAAATGTCAGAAATTAATGAGGCTATGATTCTGTAATGCAGACGTGGCAGGCACATCATCTCGATGGTCCATGATGATGTGGGAGTGCAGTGAAATAAAAACTTTATGAGAACTGAGTATTAACATACATCAGTTTTGGATGTTCCCCATCTTACATATCATCTGTGCTGAACTGGAACACTGGACTTTATAAAAATCACTAAAGTCCCACGGGTTCACTCTGACCTTGGAAAATCTGCTTTCAGCTAC
This sequence comes from Cetoscarus ocellatus, assembly GCA_037902135.1. Taxonomy (NCBI): domain Eukaryota; kingdom Metazoa; phylum Chordata; class Actinopteri; order Labriformes; family Labridae; genus Cetoscarus; species Cetoscarus ocellatus. The sequence continues at coordinate 254,728 of JBAMNC010001114.1, forward strand.
TACAATCCCAAAAATGTGGAACAATTCATGGCACAGACTCAAGATCCATACTCCTGTTCAGACAATGATTGCAAACTGTATGACTTCAGTATGTGAATGTTTTAACGGACTATACTTTATTCTATTTGTTTTAACTGAGCTTTTGAGCTGATATTTGAGACTAAATAAAATTTGTGAGTGTGAGTTTTGTGCATTAAGTGGCACATTGAAAGGAGAGGCATTCAATGATCCAGCCAGAGTTTGGACCAAACACCAGCCTGCAAGCACACAGTG
>JBAMNC010001114.1:260000-283323 GCA_037902135.1 Cetoscarus ocellatus
ACGAGATGTTTCTGTTGAATTTTGTATTTAGTTTGTGGAGCTTTATTTATTTAAGAGGTTTCTTTCAGGGCAAAAGACTTGACACACTTAAAGTAGAATATTTCATCCATTTAGCCCCACAGTCCTTCAACATTTTCTCCATCACATCTTTACTCCTCTAACAAAGCAAAATGAGGAGGGTCTTTAGGACCTAAATGCCTCGTCATTTAATTTATTGATATTGAGATCATGGATGCGTGTACTCTCAGTCATATGATGCCAGCTTTTGTAAAATCACAGCTCTGTCCTCGTTATAATCCTGAGGTTATGGCTCCAAATGTTTTCAGCTGAGGGTCTTCGCTGCCCGAGGTGATCATCAAATAATAATAAATAAAAATGTTTTAGTAAAATTTCCAGAGGACTTTACCCAAACACTAAAACAGACCATTCTTATAGACTTTGGACTTCTACAAGCAAGAAGAGCTATTGCACTATGTTGGAAAAGTATGGACGCTCCTACATTGAGAATGTGGATAAGGGAACTTATGAGACTAACGTACATTGCTAAAGGCAAACAGAGAGATTTTGTCCTGAACATTAAGCCAGGAATATAGGCTTCACCTGAGCAGAAATGTAGATAATATTTTATTTTATTATTTTTATACCTAAAAATGTGTGCAAGATGAGTGTGGGTATGTGAGTTTGTGTAATTTGTCAATACCTGTATGGGTTTAAGGCCTGAAACTGTTTGACTTTTGCTGTATGTTTCTCGTGTGTTTATAAAAAAAATGCCAATAAAAATGTTGGAGAAAAAAAATGTATTAGTAGATTGAATCTGTCCTACTACTTACTTCACAATGGCCACGGTTACATGATGTTTTTAAATTCGGAATTAAGTATTCAGAATTAAATAATTCGGAATTAAAGTATTTTCCTTTGTGTTTATATGGAAATAGCAATATCGAATTGAGGTTTACATGGGAAACACGATTATTTGCTTTTATTCAATTAAGGTCTGGAGGTTGGGACTGGTTCTGATTGGACAGGTGGCGGACGCGATGTATTTACATCTACCAGAAGAAAACAAACTCCAGTTCTGCGTCTCCGTCAGGAAAACCTCGTCCAACTTGGACGCGACAACTTTAAAAAGGTCCACATTTTTATGCTTACCTCCATCCACTCTTTTCATTATTTCCAAATCTTCTAATGTTTTAATTAAATAAATTGTCTCAGCTCAAGTCCAATGCTTGCTTCAGGCAGCCATCCTGTTTCCGTCAGCACAGAATATGTGCGTCATCCCGACAGGACAAGGGAGCGAGCATGCGCAGAATGGCTGGAATTAATTTAAAGTGGAATGAACGTGTACATGATCGAGGAATTATTTAATTAGGATTTAAAATCAGAATAAACCAGCCACCTACTTCGGAATTAAGTTTAATTCGTAATGGTCATTTTCATTCGGAATTAGGTGTTTGCAAGGTCATTTTTAATCTTTTTAAAGAGGATTTAAGTTTTATTCTGAGTTAAAGGGGAATGAAAGGTCTCGTGAACATAGCCATTGACTGATGTGCTCTCTGCACTCAGTGGCTGTCACTCCCCTCACTCGCCCTGACTGTGATTTCACGTGCATACCCTCAATTGTTTATGCTCCATAATTATTCCTTTAGTTTATTCATGAGGGACTGAAGTCTTCAACCTGAAAACATCCAACAAATAACAACTGGGCCCTCTGACGATGAGAATGTGGCCCTCCTGTTAACAGAAGCTGCCCTGCCTTGGGTGAGACTGTGTGAGAGTTACTTTATGTCTGTAGGATCTGCATGGACTCTATATCCTCTGTTTGCTTTGTCAGGTGTTTGTTTGCTTTGTGCTCCATTATGTATTTTATCCAGTGCTGGGATAATGGCCCCTTTCTGTACGATTCCCTTTGGGAGAGGATGAAAAGTGACCCGAGGAATATGAGGAGGCTTCTGTTCTTGTTTCCTCAGCCAGAGAAAAATCCGGGGTCGATAAATGTTCACAAGCATCATTCAGCATCGTCCCTGCACAACACAATCCACCGTTCACAGAGCAGTGTTTTTGTGGACGCAGATGTCGAGATGAAGCTCATGACGCTGCAAATGAAACAGCAAACATTTTGGAGCGTCTCGCAGCTGTGCTGGAGCTGGACTGATAAATATTGACGGTAAAATGTTTGAGTCATGCTCTGACCTCTGAGCCGCGGGTTAGTCAGCTCGGAGCTCAGAAAACAAACATCAGACACTCAGAGCGGCTGATTCACACGAACACACTCACCTGGGCTGGCGTTGCGTGTGCACGGCCCGTCTGGCCTCCTCCCCCAGCCGGCTGAGGGAGGGAGACCGGCTCCTTGCCCCCCTCCCCATGGTCCGTACCACCACGTTCCCATTGGGGCTGCCGCTGGGCATCTGCTGGAGCAGCTGGGGTGACAGGCTGCGGTGTAATGCTGCCGAGCCAGGCTGGGCGTGACCCTGCTGGGGGCCCCGGTGCGGGTGGGGCTGGGCGTGTTGGTGCTGCTGCTGCTGCGGGTGGGGGCCCCAGTTGCCGGGGGAGCCGTGCTGCTGGTACTGGCTCACTGTTAGGTTGTTGTCGCTGTTGGAGCGCAGGAGGACCCGCGGCGCCGAGAGCGAGGAGGGGGACTGGTCGTTTCCGCTGCCAGAGGACGGACCCCGGCGGCGTTTGGAGTAGGCTGGAGCCTCACGGAAAGGCACTGAGGAGGAGAAAGGGGAGAAAGGGAGGAGAGGGGGGTGACACTTCAGTTCAACTCACTTTAAAGCAGCTCAGTGGGATGTTATGTCCCTTCTTTTGCTCTCTTTGTCCCGTCCGTTTGGTGATAACTTGACTTTATTAGATTTATAAATGACATGTAGGGGTGGGCAGTAATTCAGAGAAACTTGATTTGCAATTTCAGTCTGCACTTAAGATAAACCATTATGTTAAAGTGTGTGTTAAAGCGCATGAAATTGTGTGTTATAGTGTGTTAAAGTGTGTGTGAAAATGTGTAAAAAGGTGTGTTAAAGTGTGTGTCAAAATGTGTAAAAATGTTTAAGTGTGTTTTTAAGTTTGTTTAAGTGTGTTAAAGTTTGTGTTAAAGTGTACTGAAGCGTTTGTTAAAGTGTGTGTTATAGTGTGTTAAAGTGTGTGTTATAGTGTACTGAAGTGTTTATTAAAGTGTGTGTTAAAGTGTATTGAAGTGTTTGTTAAAGGGTGTTTCAAAATGTGTGAAAGTGTGTGTTAAAATATGTTAAAGTGTGTTATAGTGCGCATGAAAGTGTTAAAGTGTGTGAAAGTGTGTTTAAGTGCATGAAAGTGTGTGTTAAATTATGTTAAAAGGTTGTTCAAGTGTGTTAATGTGTGTGGTAAAGTGTATTGAAGTGTTTGTTTAAAGTGTGTGTTATAGTGTGTAAAGGTGTGTGTTAAAGTGTATTGAAGTGTTTGTTAAAGTGTGTTATTGTGTGATAAATTGTGGGTTAAAGTGTGTTTAAAAATGTGCAAAAGTGTGTTTTAAAGTGTACTGAAGTGTTTGTTAATGTGTGTGTTAAAGTGTATTGAAGTGTTTGTTTAAAGTGTGTGTTGTAGTGTGTAAAGGTGTGTGTTAAAGTGTATTGAAGTGTTTGTTAGAGTGTGTTATTGTGTGATAAATTGTGGGTTAAAGTGTGTTTAAAAATGTGTAAAAGTGTTTTTTAAAGTGTACTGAAGTGTTTGTTAAAGTGTGTGTTATAGTGTCTTTAAGTGTGTGTTAATGTGTGTGTTAAAGTGTATTGAAGTGTTTGTTTAAAGTGTGTGTTAAAGTGTACTGAAGTGTTTGTTAAAGTGTGTGTTATAGTGTCTTTAAGTGTGTGTTAATGTGTGTGTTAAAGTGTATTGAAGTGTTTGTTTAAAGTGTGTGTTAAAGTGTGTGTTAAAGTGTACTGAAGTGTTTGTTAAAGTGTGTGTTATAGTGTCTTAAAGTGTGTGTTAAAGTGTGTGTTAAAGTGTACTGAAGTGTTTGTTAAAGTGTGTTTTAAAGTGTACTGAAGTGTTCGTTAAAGAGTGTGTTTAAGTGTGTTAAAGTGTGTGTAAAAGTGTACTGAAGTGTTTGTCAAAGTGTGTGTTATAGTGTATTAAAGTGTTTGTTAAAGGGTGTTTCAAAATGTGTGAAAGTGTGTGTTAAAATACATTAAAGTGTGTTATATTGCGCGTGAAATGTGTGAAAGTGTGTTTAAATGCGTTAAAGCGTGTGTTGAAGTATGTTTAAAAGTGTGTGTTAAAGTGTATTAAAGTGTGTGTTAAAGTGTGTTAAAGTGTGTGTGAAAGTGAGTGAAATAGTTACTGAGGTCTCTGTGTCAGCCATATTAAAATATAAAAGCAATAAATTAGACGGTAAGCAGCACAGATTAAAAAAATAAAAAATTAAACAAAAAATAAGGCTTTTTACAACATTGCCATAATCTATGGCTTAAAAAATCTAAATAAAAATAAAGATAATTCTTTACAGCACTAACATAAAAATAACATCTTGATAAAAACAAGGATAATATTTACAAAATTACCATAATCTTACACCGGGGTACAGGGCAACAATAATAATAACTTTATTTGTATAGCACTCCAAAACACTTTTACAAAGTGCGTTGGCAAACAGACAGGAACATACAGAAGAAAAACACAAAAGGAGCAAAACAACGAAAAGCTCAGTTTAAATTAAATAAAACCCTCACAAACAAACACAAACTGAAAAATAAACAAAATACGAGAATAAGAACAGAAGAGGAGAGAGTAGGAGACTCTCTGGTTTCTTCAGACCAACGATGAACATAAAGAAGAGCCAATGCAGAGTCCCCAGACCTGAACCTGGACCCCCCACGCCCACCAGTAAGAACCAGTTCTTACTTCATAAGAACTCAGACCATACATGAACATATCATGGAGACCATGAGGACCAAAATAAGAGGTGGTAAGAAGCAGAAGAGAAGCAAATAAAAAGAAAAAGAAAATGCAGTGACGCAAGAAAACTGCAAAAAGGAAGAAAAGCTATAAAATGAGTTAACAATTCATAAAATAAAACTACAACATAAGTTCAACAAAAGACAGAAAGTAAAGCTATGCAGCATAGATTAAATTATTAGAAGTAAGTAACAGCACTGATATATAAGAATAAAATATAAAAAGCCAACCGCAGCGAAAGGAGCTTCAAGTAACTGAAGCTAAATGATGAGAGCCATCAAGACAAATATTGGGCTTAAAAGACAGAAACAAGAAAAAGATGAACACCAACTTTAACTTTTGAACCCTTCAGCTGTAAGAAGGGCGAAAAGTTCAGCCAGAGCAGGTTTCTGACATTTGTGGGCAAACCTCCCATCAGTTTGACCTCTGATTCATCCTTTGGGGTCGTAACCAATCTCTCCTAAAACTTTACAAAGATCTGTGAGACTGAGCCTCAGGATATATGATTACGATGGATTTTTACTTTTCATAGTTTTATTCTTATTTTTTCGTAGATTTTTTTTTTAATTATAATTTCGATCTGATTTAAATTTGCTGGAAAAGTTTGTTCAATTCTTTGACTTTTTCTGTAAATTCTTTAAACTTTTGAGTAATTTTTTTGTCTTTAAACTTTTAGGTACTTTTAGTGTAAGTTATTTCATTTCCTCTCTGAAGAATCCACACTCCACACCGATTATCAGGACCCTCCAGACATCACAGCGTGGCCCCTTTTCTGCTTTGCCATCAGGTGGTCATGACAGTGTGAATACCTGACAGAAAATGACATGGAATCACATTTTTACGGATATTTTTGATTTTAAAGACGATGTTTGAGCATGTTTGAGTTTAGTTGTTGCTTTCAATAAATTTCTTACTCAAAATGTTTTGTCTCTCATTCCCATTTCTTCTTTTATCATTTTGAAGCTCTACTTAGAACCTTCTTAACTTCCAACAGAGTAAAATGAAAATTTTGCACTTTAACTTTTCTTTTTCCTTTTTTCTATGGTCTTAAGATTTTGATTCGGAGTGTATTTAAACCACAGAGGCTAAAGGAGTCTTACTGATTCTCCTTGGTGTTGATAGAATGATGAATCATAATGACAGTTATTCATCTTGTAGTTGGTATCCAGAGTGGGAGTCTGTCAGGGTCAGCTCTGTGCGTCAGGAGCAGCTTCAGCTGGTCTTCCTCTAACATCTGCCTCTGATGAAGTCATTCAGGCTCATCTGAGTGGATTTCTGCCTCTAAACAGCTGAAACTGCACTTAAAGCCTCAGCTGCTGAAGCCAGAAGGTTAACAAATGTTTGGTTTTTGGGCTCTAGGGGACAGCCCGGACTCGGACAGAATCTTCAGGGGCTTTGGCTGGGTCGGCCTGGATTTTTTAGGGGGCAGACCCTCCTCACACTTTTAAACCCAGTGCACCATCGTGAGCCCCAAAAACGGAAGGCTGGCATGATCGTCCTCAAGATGTCAGAAAAACATCAACACAAGTGAAGCACAGACTGAAATAAAAGTTTCACTCCCATCTCTTTCATACAACAGAGGATTAGGGCCACATAAACAGAAAAAAAAGTAAAGTTACGAGAATAAAGTCAAAAAGTTAAAAGAATAAAATTGATAAGTGACAAGAATAATCTCATAAAGTTACTTATTCTCATGACTTTAAGACTTTAAACTCGTAACTTTATGAGATTATTCTCATAACTTTTCAACTTTATTCTCGTAACTTTATGACTTTATTCTCGTTACTTTTCGACTTAATTTTCATAGCTTTTCAACTTTATTTTATGAGATTATTCACGTAAATTTTCAACTTTATTCTTCTAACTTCACTTTTTTTTTTAAACATATACATATATATGTATATATACATATATATACACACACACACACACACACACATCTACATATATATACATATATATATGTATATGAGTGAGGTTATGTTTTTGCTGGAATTTGTCTGTATGTTTTTGTTTGTTAGCAAGATTACGCAAAAACTACTGGATGGATTTTGCTGAAATTTTCAGTAGATGTTGGTAATGGCCCAACTTAAAAATGATTAGATTTTGGTGGTGATCCAGATAACCACCATTAGGAACGATCATTTTTGCTCAATATCTTTATCATGGAACTATTGCTTGTGGATGCAACAGCAATATGTGAGCTACCCTGACGGAGGTTTGTGCTCTCTGAGTGCTTTTCTAGGTTTGAGTGTGAAGCTGCACGTTGGTAACACCTCAAGACGGTGATAGACAAGACTTCCTGCTGCTCTCTCTCTTTTTCTCTCTCTCCCTCTCTCTCTCTCTCTCTCTGTCTGTCTCTCCCTCTGTCTCTCTCTCTCTTGCTCTATCTGTGTCTCTCTCTCTCTCCTTCTGTCCATCATTAGCATGATGATTAGGCTGACATAAGCACAGCTGAGTTCCTCGTTCCTGCTCTGCCTCGGTTTCTCTCCCAGATTGTTCCAGTAAAGGAGGTTTGTCTTGATTTCCCCACGGATCCTTCCCTCCATTACACCACGCCGTGACGAGCTGAGCCTGCGACTAACCATCTTCCCTCATCCCAGAGCAGAGGACGGCCCGCAGCATTTCCAATAGCAGCGTCCTGATTATCACCTGATTAATGCCACGCTAACAGGCTAGCATCGCCGCCGTGGCTTCCTGCAGTTTGTTTCCTGATCGGGGATTCACTGAGTAATTATCACTCTTCCAGACTAATCTCAGACTTTACTCCGAGTGTGTGCGTGTGTTGGTGTGTGTGTGTGTGTGTACTGCAGGCGTGTTGATGAAGAGAAGAGGTGATAACATCTAATGAGCTAGCACATTTGGGAGGCTATCTGTGTGTGTGCGGCCTCAGAGCTAACGGGGAAGGGTTAGTTTCAGCTGAACACACACTTTTGTGCAGAGACTGGCTCGCTTCTCTCCCCCAGTCTCACACAAATTAATTATCAAGTAAAATGGGAGGTGGGGGGGTAGGCAAAACAAGCCCAGCTTCTTATATAAGAGCTGGAAAAGCAATCAGTGAGGCAGAGACTATAGAGGTCAGAGGTCAGGGCATTTGCAGAAATGGAGCTCGCACTCACAGACTCTGCCTCTCTCAGAGATACAGTCAGGAAATTAAAGGACATCAAACTGCAATTAATGATCCATCCCTCTTGGCCACTTTATTAGGTACACCTTGATTCTCCTCGGATCTCCGGCATCAACAAGACATTTTCACACCAAGTACTGCCACTCACTGGATATTTCCTCTTTTTAGACCATTCTCTAAACCCCAGAGATGGTTGTGTGTGAAAACCCCAGCTCAGACCTGCATTCAGAGTCAATTAAATCACCTTTTTTTCTCCATTCTGATGCTCGCTTTGACCTTCAGCAGGTCGTCCTGACCATGTCTACATGCCTGAATGCATTGAGTCGTTGCCATGTGATTGGCTGATGAGCTTTAATCAGCAGGGGGAGGTATGTCTTTGAGTAAATATTCAGAAGTAAATGATGTGAAATTCCACAGAGCTACAAGTGGCAAGGATTTGTCTCCACATTAAAGAAAAAGTCCCATAATGAATTGCTCCCCTGTGCTGTCAGATGACAGATGGGTAATTTACAGTTATGTGAGTCTGCTGTCAGCCGTGACGCAAAGCCGCGATGAATCAGACCTTCCCAGAAGCTCCATTAAAAGAGCATTTATAGACTTTATAGTGACCAATGTGTGAGGAGAAAAATGAACCAGGAGTACAATTAAGATGTATGTCATGTTGCCATGGAAACAAAGTAGGAAGTGATGCCTGTAGAGAGTTTTTATGGATCCCTTTAGGTCAAATTCAACATTTCAATCCCTTCATTAAAAAATTTCCCTGTTTTAGAGTTTTGATTATTTTCAGAGCTGAAGACATCAGATATAAAAACTTGAATTAAAAAAGTTAAAAGATGTTTGGCATGTGCATTTTAGTACTACGGAGACCCCAAGAAGAGACTCAAATCAGCCCCTAACCCTTTAGGATAAGAGTTTGATGTATATCCAAATAGTTTGGACAAACAAGTGAAGCCCTCACTCCTCGCCAGTTTCACCCATTTTCACCAAACACTGCCAAATTATTTGCACAGTTTAACTATATATCTGTATGTATGTATATAATGACTTGTTGTACTTTGATATATATATATGAATTTTTTTTCCTATTTTAATATCATTGTTATTTTTCCTATATATTCTTATATTAAATTGTGTCCACAAAAATTTGTACAAGTTGTAATATATAATATTGCAACATATGTAATATAATGTATAAATTCACTTATCATGTGTAGTGTGAAAATATAAAAATGTTTAAATAAAGTTGCGAAAATACAAGATATTATCATTTTCTAAATTTGTTTGTTTCAGTTAATGAAGAATTACGTTGCCAGAGTTCCAAGCCGTTGTTCAGCTGAATTTTAAAAATGATCAAATTACATCTTTATTTTACATTACAGCTGCTGATGGTTTTTGTTAATGTTCCTCCTGGTTTGTTCACTGATTGTTTTCCTTAATTTATGTATTTGAATGTGCTTTTTTGAGTGATTGAGTGTCAATATTATTTTACTGGGCTGCAAAACAAATTTCCCTGAGGTAACAATAAAGTTGAAGCATTTGCAGAAGTGGTTCAAACCTGCAAAGTTCTTCTTACAGGCCCAACCCTCCTTTTCCAATCTATAAACGCATTTGTTCCATCTAGCCCATGTAATGCTTAATTTCCAGTGTTTTCTTTCTTTATTGCATTAAAGATGTTGCCTCTTCAGCAAAAAATGACCGCATCCTGATCCCCATGTGCAGGGAAAACCGTCAAATGATATCAGGTGAGCTTCAGCAGCAGGTCAAACCTAACTGGTGTCCAGTTTCTCACTGTGTGTAGACCACTCCTGGATCACGGCTGAAGGTCCTGCAAGGCCGTCAAAGAAGCCCCTGATCAGTGAGGGACAGAGGTCAGCCCAGGGTCGTTGGGCCCATGCACACAAAAACTGGACAGCCAGGAACTTGAAGAACTGTGGTGGGATGAGTCCAGTTTCAGGTTAATGATCATCTCACTGTCTGTGATGGAGCATTGAACTCTGACAAGTTCTGTGGCCTTCTTCAAACCCTCATGCTCCCTTCTGCACGTGCTCAGTTCATCGAGGTCAAACTGGATGTTTCAGGAGAACGCCCCTTGCTGCACATCCAGGCCCCTCGCTGCACATCCAGGGCTGCAGGAGCATAATATGCAGGTCCTAGAGGATCTACCTCAATCCCCAGACATGACCCCCACTGAAAATCTGTGCTGGATCATCAAAAAGTCTGTTTCAAAGAATTTGGAAGAATTACTGGAAATAATTAAAGCATAACATGACGAGGTTCCCCCTCAACAGAGAACACGCAGCCAGGATCAGAGCTCTGCTGCTGCTGATGGCAGGAACACTAATGATTAATGTGATTATGTGATGGTTTATTTATTTTTGTTTAGCTATGAACACGCCCTCTGTTATTTGCTGACATGTTGAAACTATCCAGGATTTTACTTTAGCTATTTTCTTGTTAACAATAAAAACAAAAAATCATTTGTTTTTGTCTGTCTGATGGAGCCACACCTTTGAAACATGAAAAATATTTTTCTGAAAATATTTCATGAGAACTTTTTGGATTAAAGTGTGCCCGAAAACTTATTTCCACTGCTATAAAAGCAAATTATGATGCATTATAGACATGCTTATAATGTGTTTATAAAGCACTATAAAGGGGATTTGACTCGAAGCCCTTCATCAGGTCCCTCAACTTCTTCAGATGTTGTCAATCTTTTTTGCAAATGTAAAACATTTGCAATAAAAATGTAAAACAAAAGAGAGGCTGCTCCTAACTACAACTCTTTGATGATTTATGTGAAGAACATCCCAAGATAAATAAGGCATCTAAACTTTTTGGCAAAGACAATTGCGATTGTTAATATACTTTAATTCACTGAGATTTCCCCCTAGGATGATATTAAAATTGAAGTTGAAGCTGAACTGAAGAGATGTTATGGAGGATCAGCTCGATTCTCTTTGTAAATCAGACCTTTAGATGAAGAACACAGTGAAGTAAACGAGGGCAGTTCTTGCTGCTCCTAAAAGCTGAAATCAGTTTGTGTTTATTCATCATTCAAGAACGAGCATTAAGCTTTAATGTGGGACAAATTTGCTTTATATTTAGAACTTGCAGTGGGCCAAATAACAGTAGACTGTAGGCCACTGTTTGCCCCGGGGCCACAGTTTGGACACACCTGCTGCAAATAAAAGGTTTCACAATCTTCACCCTGAATGGACTTCTCCAAAAAGGACGATTTCAGTGACCACAAAACAACATTTGCATGTTCATCGAGGGCCAACACACACACAGGAATTTACATTTAAAAAGTTCCTATCTACATGTGGACTTGGCCTTAAAGGAGACTCATCATACCCCCTTTTACAGCATGTAGCACAGTCCCTGTGATGAGCTTTGGGAGAATGAAGGAGTTTTTGATTTGGTATGTCGCACCTCTGAACAGTCTTTCTCAGTATGTTCTATTTTGGTGTGTGAAATGAAAAGAAGCTCCTCCAACAAGGAGGTGTGCCAGCATGAGACGACTGTGGGTGGAGACCCACAGGTAGATATACCAGGTGAGAGGTATCATCATAAGAGCCAGTTATGATGTAACAACCACCCCAGATTCTGAACAGAGCCTCCGATTTCATGTTTTCAGCTCACAAGCAAAAGACTGGGCTGGATTATTTCAATGTGTGATAGTAGATACAACAAAATATCCAAAAATATGGACAACGATTTTACAAAGTGGGACCCTTTCTGGGTCCATCCACTGTCTTTCCTCTGTGAATAAAGGCCAGAAATGCCCTAAAATATCTTTAAAGGGGACATATTATGCAAAAAAACAACAACCCTTTTTCAAGGCTTTTAAACACATTTTTGGGTATTTGGCCTTCCTCCCAGCCCACAAAATGTGATGGTAGACAACAAAACCTGTATTAAGCAGGCTGCATAAATGTAAACTTGTGGTATTTGGCAAGCTGTTGAGTCTGTGAATTTATGTGACAGTATATTTTCATTTGCACCAAAATCATGGACCAAAGCATGTCACTAACATTTTATGAAGACATCAAGGATCCATGTTAAACTGCAGAGTAGGAGCAAAATATGGGACCTTTAAAAGGTGGGATGTTTATGATATTTCCCCTTTAAAGCCACCAGTCAGCATAACAATGAGAAGAAACTGCAGCACCAGAAGAGACCCCACCTGTGCAGGCAGAGAACCTGCAGAAAGACCCTGATCCAGACTCAGACAGTCCTCCCTCTGAGGCAACAGTGCACCCTGCTGCCGACATCTACAGATAATATATCAGTTGCACACCTCATCAGAGTAAAGTACCATAATGCATCCATTTACAAGCAGATAAATACAAATAAACATGCAACTGACTTCTTCACATGGTTTTCTTGCAAAAATGAGAGTATTAATTTATGCTTCAAAGCCTTGGAAAAATGTTTTATTGTGACATTTCTCACCCAATTAAAGCATGACTCAGACGACCTTTCCTCCACTTATCTTTGAATCGATGCCCTGCAGCCTTCTCCAACATTAAACTCATTTTCTTGCAGCACTGAGAAACAAATGTGCAATGTTTGCATGCACAAACATGGCTGACTCATGGGGGGTCAAACCGAACTGCCAGTGAGTCCAGATCAACAAAAACATCTCCTCTGCTCCTCAAAAACACACCCCACTTCTGCTAGCAGAGCACTTTTCCTTCATTAAGAGCTCCTCTAATGAGGTTAATTATGAGCAGAAGTTGACATAAAAAGCTGTCAACTCAGCGACCTCTTCATTCCTGCAGGCTGCAGCTTTTTGGCCCCTCTTCCTACCCGTAGGCTCACTCCTCTCTTCCTCTGAGCCCAGTCTCATTGAGAAATAAAACCAGAGCGCCAAAGCACCGACACGGTTTCACACACGGGCAGATGGAGGGGCTGTCTGGGTGAGGACAGAGGCGGGATGAATGTTAGGGGAGAGAGGAGGATATCAGGAGGCCTCGGGCTCTATGGGAGAATCTGGTCCACATGAGCCTCAAATCTGAAATCCATGTCTGAACTTACATCATGATTAACGAGAGAGTTTCAAAGTACTGCACTGTCTGGAGGGAGTTTGGGTTGGTGGGTTGGCATGGTCTGAAAAAGCGAGTAAAACTGGAAAGAAGTGAGAGAACCCCTCTGGCCTGAACAAAGACGACTTTAATGTGTGATTCTGACAAAATCAGGAGATTGTTGACTTTATTTAGAGTTTATTATCAAACATTTTTTTCAGCTTTACTTTGTTTATATCAAATTTATGGTTCTTCAATTTAATACTGCCAACCTAGAAGAGGTTATGTTTTTGCCGGCATATGTTTGTTTGTTTCTTAGCAAGATTATGGAAAAACTACGGGATAGATTTACATGAAAATTTCTACCAGAGGTGTGGCTTGGTCGATGAAAGAAATCATTACATTTTGGTGGTGATGCAGATATTGGTCTAATTCCCAAAATTTCAAAAAATCTCATAAGTTAACATTGGGTGGAATTTAAAAAAAATCATATCTCTGCCATATTTTTATAATTTAGAGTCCATGTCTCTGTCATCAAGGTAAACTTCATCTGGAGCCGATCCAGATTGACGTCACAAAAACTTAAATTAAACTTTATAATGGGAAATCCCATTGACAACACTCAATAATTCATATATAATCAAAATATTAAGTGATGTTCCCCAAACTTGTGTTCATACAGGATAACAACCTCCATGTATGTGCTGAGTTTGGTCCAGATCCTGGCTCTATTCTGGATCTGGTGACCCAGACTTGTATCTTTTTCAGGGCTTGTGGAAAAGTCAGTGCTGGAACTGAGCGGAGGTCTGTGCTCTCTGAGAGCTTTTCTAGTTTTGCACTGTGAGCTTAGTTTCTCTCTGTTGCAGACAAATTCATAGCCGGACACACCAGATGGACTGTTTCACATATCCATCAGATATATTTCACTGGTCCATCTGGGCACTGAAAGTGACAAGGAAGGGAAATATTAAGAGTGACTGAACAAATGTTCTGTCACATCCATCACAGGTCAGTCAGAGGCTTGCACACACTTCCTGCTTCCATCACAACATAACCAAAGCATGCAGACAGGCCCGGTTACAGTACAACCAGGAGCACTGAAGCTTTCAAGTGTGATCAGCCTAAAGACAGACATGGACTCTGGAGAATCCAGCTGCTCCAGAAGAAAATCTGATAACAGTCCGGATGGTCCTTTTCCTCTTTCCCCCAGAGGACACCACGTCCATGATGTCCAAAAACAGTCTGAAATGTGGACTCAGACCGCAGCAGACTTTTCCACGTTGCCTCAGTCCATCTCAGATGAGCTCGGCCCAGAGAAGCCGGCGGTGTTTCTGGGTGTTGTTGATATTTGGCTTTGTCTTTGCATGGTAGAGTTTGACCTTGACCTTGTAGATGTAGAGATGAACTGTGTTAACTGACAGTGGTTTTCTGAAGTGTTCCTGAGCCCACGATATCCTTTACAGAATGATGCTTTTAAATTGGTGTTGCCTGAGGGATTGAAGGTCACAGGCATTCAGTGTTGAGATTTCTCTGGATTCTCTGAATCTTTTGGTGATATTATGGACTCCAGATGATGAAGTCCCTCAATTCTTTGCAACTGTAAGTCGAGAAATGTTCTTAAGCTGTTGGACTATTCGCTCACACAGTTGTTGACAAAGTCTTTTATTGCCCCTGTCCCAGCCATTTTGGAACGTGTTACAGGCATCAAATTCAAAATGAATGAAAATTTGGAAAAAACAATGAAGTTTATCATTTTTAACATTAATTATATTATGATTAAAGGTCTAAACAAATTTGCGAATCATTGTTTTCTGTTTTTATTTATGTTTTACATGTCTCAACTTCATTGGGGTTTGTAGATTGTCTCTTTTTAATGTTGTTCAGCACTTTGGTCGGCATGTTTGTTTATAAATTAGCTTTATAGATACATTTTAATTGAGTAGTTTGGCTTTGTTAGCGAAAAATAGTGAACGTGAAGAAGTTAAAACCACAGTAAAAAAGAAAATATCAGTTTGTTTACGCAAGTCAGCTCTTATTCAAGTAGGAAATAAGTTAAGAAACAATATTTCCATTAAAAATTAGATTCAATTCCTTGTACAAGCTGCTGAAACAAGCAGGGATTGAGGTCCTTCCTCATGAAGAAGCAAGCATATTAGTAATCTACTTGATATCACAAACAATTTCAGACAAGTGAAATCAAGATTGCAAGGAGCATTTAGCCTATTCCACCTGCTTTTCCATAAATAGTCGACCTCTTTGTGGAATTTTACTGTCCAAACTAATCCGACGGATGAGCATTAAATCTTAGAATAATTTAAGACCTCAAACAGAAGGGTTTTCTCCTTACAATGTCTCAGTTGCAAATATTAGTTAGTAATGTTGAGGTGGTTAGGTCACCTGAAAGTTGCAGCTGCTTGTCCAAACATTTTTGACACCTTTGTTCAGTTTAACAGCATCCTCTCTCTGTTTTAGTACTGGTCTAAAATCTGACTGTGGCCCAGTATGTCTCTGCAATCAAAATGCTTCCAAACAAAATCAAATCAAAGTTTGATGTAAGCATTCAAAGGGGCCTCATATTGATCCTTGCCCGAGGCCTCCTTCGTCCTTGAGGCACCCCTGGGAGACGGAAACATCATCAAGTCTTGTGTTATGGTGTTTTCTCCATCCTTCAGTCCCAGTTTTCCATCTCTCCCTGTGACCTAAAAACATTCTCCACAGTCTGCGCTGCCTCCTTTTTTCTTTTCTGTCTGAAAACTGGCGGATTATTCTCTAACCTAAATACAAGCGAGCGTCCTGCACCCGTCAGAAACTAGAAAATTTATAAAGAACTAAAGAATGCAGCTCCACTTCTCTGAGCGAAGCACCTGAGCTGTTTCCACCTGCTCCTGGAGTTCAGTCCAGGTATGAGTGCGCTCTGAGCGTCCAGAGCAGAGCGCCTGATTCAAACTCCAGAGAGAAGATCTGCTGCTTACCTTCCTTTTTTAAGGCATTGATGATGGACTTCATGGTGGCTCCTGTGCTGCTCCACTCAGCGCCACAGTCGGATCATTTCACAGGACTTCAGAGTTTCTCCTTCAGCACCACGGACAGAGACTCCAGCCAGCGCCGCACTCATCATCCCGCTCACAGCCTCACTACCAGCAGCTCCCGGAGAACCAACGCGACCCCCTCTGCTCGCGCACACACTCATTACTGTCATCACCCCGCCCCCATTACACACCTCCCCCCTCTCCCTCCCTCTCTCTCCCATGAGGGAGAGACTGCAAAGCTGCACGCCGAGCACCAGAGAGAGAGAGATCCAGGCAGAGTCTCAGAGTGGAGCAGCAGAGAGGATCAGGAGTGGAGGAATGCAAGTGCGAAAGTTCAGGGGATGTTCAGGTTTGATCCAACAGGGTGAGAACAAAGTGAATGTTTTCATCTGGAGCTCCAAGGCTCTCAGAGTTTAACAAATATGAGGATATGAGCAAAAGCCTCAGGCCAACAAGAAGAGGGTTTCATTTGTCCGGAGGAAAGCCGTTTGGGCATTATCAGTGATATTAACCATTGTTCAGCTCTACTAGTACTCAAATTTGGAGAACATATTCTCAATTTTGGTCATTTAGTGCACAAATAGACTTTACCAGTGAAGCAAAAAGTGTCACTAGTACTGCTAGTAGACTTAAACCTTTAACACCTGGAAAAAAAAATTATAGCTACAATTTTTATTTCATTTTCTACTGAAATCCTAAAAAAATCAGAATTTCCATTAAATTTAACATAGATATTTTTTGTATCTCATTTGATACATTAGGTGTTTTTGGCAACTGATAATCCACTGGAGGACACTTTTATCATTTGTCTGATTGTATTCAGATGTTTTTTTAGTAATTTGTTGATCATATTGATTAGATAGAGGTATCATAAAAGTACGTATCAAATATGATACAACAGACATTAAAGGGTTAAAAATGTTACTGGTTAAAACTCAAAGCATATAGTACAAATAAAAAACAATGATCAACTAGTAGATGATTTTATATATACTCACGCAACCTTTACTTGTAAAACAAAATCTGGTTTACTAGTACTACTAGTACACTCAAAATATCTCACTAGTAGAACTGGGAGACTGTTAGTACTACGAGTAGTCAGACAATTGGACTCGAGTCATAGGGACTCGGACTCGAATCAACTCAAGTTGCTAATTTGATGACTTGCAGCTTGACTCGGACTTGGGTGACAGTGACTCCAGACTCGACTCGACTTGAGACAACGTGACTTGGAAAAATAGCATGTCTTTTTTCATTGTATGTTTTTCTGTTTTTCACGTGGATATCATTCTAGTATGACCAGAGCGGTCTGTGTGCACGCCGCGCTCTCTAGCAGGTTCAGACAGGCTCCAATTTTTTTTTTTTTTTTTTTTTTCATGTAAGCGAGAAGCACTGGCAGGCTGTCCACTTGACGTGACATAACCTTGTGACTTGACTTGACTTGACTTGCCCACAAAAGAAAAAACTTGACACTCACTTGAGACTCGGATCAGAGGGACTTGGGTAATTGTCTGCTAGTAGTACTGGTAAAGCCAAAAGTTCCACTAGTAGTCCTAGTAGACCTGATGCAAATAAAGTAGGAGGGATTATAACCAAACCCAGCACCCTGATTGGTTGTTGTATCTTCAAAAGCCAAAAGGAAGCATAGATTTGCATTTCACCGCCCCCTTATTAGCATAAAAGGCTTACAAGAAGTACTGGTAAACAAGTCCACTAGTACTACTAGTAGACCCAAAACAGGCCCCTAGTAGTACTAGTGACACTTTCTGCTGCACTAGTAAGGTCTACTCGGGCACTAGTTGACCGAAATTGAGTACTCCAAGTTTGAGTACTACTAGAGCTGAACTACAGTTGATATCACTGATATTAAACACATGTCCAAACAGCTTTCCATTGTCCAGCAAAGACCAACATGAGCTCTGAGGCTTCAGAAGTTTTAATGCGTTCTATTTATTAATTAATGATTCAAGATTTGAGAAGAATTGGCCTGAAAGTTATGGGAAGCAAATGCCAAAATAGTACATAAAAATGTTAAATTAACATTTGAATATTTAGAAAAATAAAAGAAGACATGCTTAACTGCAAATGTAAATATTTAGATACAAGAAGCTCTTTAATATTCACAAATAGGTGATTATTATTTAATTTGATTTGAATTGATTTGATACATTTATTTCAAAAATATAACAAAAGGCAAAAAAAGTACAGAAAGGAAAAAAAAAGAAAATTAGCACTTTGATAAATGTTACATGTCTAAAAGGAGTGGAAAGAAGTCAAAATCCATTTAATCCCACCCCCTCTCTGTTAATTAATAACCAATTATTTAGCTTCTCATGTATATAACTATAAACATGTAATAAGTTTTTTTTAATGTAAATTTATCTATGTCTGAAAACAAGACTCAATCATTTAATAAGAAATATCAAACGCACTTAGTCTATCAAAGTTATCAAATTGACTATTTATGAAAAATTACCAAACTATTATATATGTCATAGATTTTTTCTTTGTTTGTCCAAACATCTGTTTGACTATATCATAGCTTCGCTCTTTCAACTCCGAGACGTTGCCTTAAATGTTTAGTTACAGGGTTAAAGGGTTAGTTCGGGTTTTTTGAAGAGGGGTTTCTAGAGTCAATGTCAAACTACATTTTTGTTTTCAGAGGTTGTCTCATCAAGAGCAGCAGCAAAGCATAATCATATTGACTATTTATGAAAAAATAGTCTCTCTCTCTCAAAGAAGTTTAGAATATTGAAGCATCAGGTCCCTCAACATTTAGTGACCTCAGAAAAGAGAAGTCACACATTTACTGTGTTTCACTTCTCTGTGTGAATCAGTTTCTGATTTTCTTCACAAGAGGTCAAATATTTCCAAAGATTGCACGCGCTGGCATCCTGCAGTGATCTAAATGATGCTTCAGAGACTTGATAACAAAATCAAACATCTCTTTAAATACTTTATTTATACAATTTAAATGCTAGAAAAAAAAGACAGAAACAACTGCAAAGCACTCCTGAGCATAAATAATAGACATGTTTCTTCTCTGTTAAAGCTGATTGAAGAGAGTTTACAGACTGATCTCTGATTTTATTAGGATGATAAAAGAAAGACCGCTGAGTATGACTCTGGTTTACAGTCACAGCCTCATTCATCTGCTCCGAGAAAATTAATAATTAATGAAGGAAATAACAACTGAGTGAGCAGAATGAAACCCCAGAGAGACACGTGAAGACAAACTCCCTTTTCAGCAAACAAATGGAGATACAGATGATGCAAATGTGTGTAAATATGAATTTACAGAAACAGAAACTTGGTTATAAGTCATGTTCCTTGCTCCTCTTTAAAAGAAGAAATTGAGTCCATTTCTGATAAAACTGCAGATATTGCTGCATCTACAGAGACTGCTTCAGAAGCTGCCATTTTCAAACATGGAGTCACTTCCCGCTGCAGCTCCCGCCTCTTTCCTCTGATTGGCCTTTAGCCGAGTGAAGTTGTAGATGTTTGGAGCTTGGCAAGATGGACTTGTGTGATTTCAGACAATGAATCAGGTCCATCTGCTCTGCAAGGTTGTCAGACTGGAGGACTGTTTCCACATAAATGTCAAACTGTGGTTTCTAAGACCTCTGAGATGATGGTCACATAAAGAGAGCTGATTGGTTCATAGCTGATGGAGTTTCATTCTTTGGTTTGACCTCATAAAGTCTGATTGAATTCAGATCTTGCATCAATCAGCTGTTGGGAAGAAGAAAAGATAAATATGGGATCTTCAAGGAAAGGTGAGCTGGTGGGGATACAAATCCTCACTGTTGCTAAGAAACCCAGTGGGGGACGTCTCCATCCATCATTAAAGCTCCTCTTACACACCAGCGTGCACACCTGCCTGTCCTGTGATGTAATGATCACACACTGGTCCTGCCTTCACTCTGTGATTCGTCAAAGACGAACATCTCTCGGCTCCACGTCTTCGTTTCTTTCCGACTTCAAAGACGGCGACGCCCCGATGCAAACTCAACCAAGGCCTGACCCCACTGAGGGGCACGGAGCAGATGGCTGCACCAAAAGCATATGTCGTCATTAAGTATGCAATACTGCAGCCATGAGGGCAGATTTCATCAAGATTTCCATACTGTGTCAAAACCACTTCAGACCAGCCGGTCTGGATGCAGAATATGGACCAGAGAGTCTCAGCAGGTCTGGACTGAGACTTTTCTGACAGCCCGTCAGGTGTAACAGGAGCGTGTCCATGAGTGAAGGGACGGCAAACACACACACTGTTTGTGCACTCGAGCAGACCATCTTTAATTTAACGGAGAGTTTTGTTCTAACACAGAGTTTCAGAGCAGAAGAATTAACTTAATGTATATCAGGAAACTTTTATGATTTGATTTATTTTTGCAACTTGAAAGACAAATAAACAAAAAAAAGATTTCTTGGTGCATACACTTTTAAGGAAACTTTTATCTTTTAATGTCAGCAGCAAAATGCTCCAGTATTTTATTCTGGTTTTACTGAGAGAGTCCTGACTTTTTGCATAATCTGCTGGTTTGGAAATACAACAGAGGCACAGAAAAGTCCTGCAGGAAAATTGTAACAGTGTCCAGTAAACTGTCAGGCGTCCCATGGGCAGTTCATCCGTCAGGACCAGCCAACTCGAACAGGAAGACGTTAAACAGCACAGTGGCTCTCTCGGAACTACGAAGACAAAAAGACGCAAGACGGCACCGTGGACGAACATACAGTTATATGCACACTTTGCAGGAAGGAGTTTTCTTTTCACCGAAGCACTTCCAGCTTAACACGTTAACGTGAAGCATGCGTCAGTCGGGGATCCTGCAAGCGATTCAGCTAACACGACTGCAACAAACCACCCTCAAGTGGTTAATATAGATTAAAAATAACTGATATTTAACCGTGGTTAATCAAAATTAATCCACAGCTACCCTGTGATTAATCTGATTAAAAATGTTAATCATTTGACAGCCCTAATAGAGATGTAATTATTAGACAAAATTATGTTTAAAGACCAGTCAATGCTGACAGGCTTGGTTTTAATAATCTAGTTTTTTGTTTCTCTGGAGAAGGCTATAGTTTGTGTTGGTCTTTAGTTCAGCTGGGAGCTTATTTCATTCTTTTATCGCAAGTATGAGAAAGCTAATTGTGCAAAAGCTGTGGTACGTAATTATCATTCTACAAAAAAGCAATAAGAATCATTCATAAGTTTGAACACACCAATTCACTGTTTTAAGGTCAAAACTACTTAAATTCATGGATATTGTTGACCTGCAAACAGTACAAAAAATGTACAGGGCCAAGAATAATTCAATACCACCTACCATCTAAAAACTGTATACAGATTGAGATGGGGATTATAATTTAAGGAGAAATTTTAATCTTAAAATCCATAGGTCACACACAAGAATGAAAAACTCTTGTGTTTCACGGTGTGGTGTTCAATTATGGAAAGGGTAAGTAGGGGTGGGACTTGATCAGGTCTACTTCCTCCAACTTCTTTTTGTGTATATTGTATGTAACGACTACAGAATAGTCTTTTTTCTATCTCTGTTTTTATCTTTCTTTTGAATAAATTAGAAATAATTAAGGTTCAATTCAATTTGATAAACAGAGAACATTAAAAAGTTTATCAGCATTGTTGGTGATGGTGATCAGAGACACCCCCTTGTCCCTTCATTTACACTGTTGCCCTCTAGGTGGCGTAATTGTGCTCCTCTGTTCACCAAAAACATCAAAAATTGCATGAAAATAAACAAAATGCATTTTTTGGTGTTTTAAACATCAAATTATGGAAGTACTTTGCACATCTAATTCAAGAGACAGGGTAACACTGTCTAACTGTCTAGAAATTCATTTATTTGCAGAGTTTTGGTCACAGACTTCATCAGGCAAACAGTTTGTTAAAGAGGGCAGGACAAGTCAAACAGGAAGTGACGTCATACGCGCAAAGACCTTAAATAAGAGAAATGGGATGCAGGGATTGTTTCAGAGTAAATATTCAGTTCACTGTCTCTCGTGGAGGATCCTACAAATGTGAGTGCACAGTTTCAGAGATGTTTCAGTCGCCCTGAGAGCTCTCCAGTATGTCATCCTGCTGATCCGTGAGCTGTTATTATAACCTGATTATAAGCGAGGCACCTGAGTGTGAATGAATGCACTCCCTCTCAGGTTGTAATTTTCTGCTCTCACTGAACTGTGTTTATCCGTAAATGGAGCTTCATGTCATGTTGCCTAATCTAATTCCATCGCCGATCAATACTAATGAGCGGTTTAACTCTCCATCAGCCATTAAAGGACGCTCCCCTGAGGGCCATATGCTAATTGCTACTGCACGGCCTCAGAATAATTTACCTCTCATGAGGACACAGGCTGCATGTGACCTGTGGAGGAGCTCCAGTGTGGGGGAAACAACACAGTAACCAGGAGGTCCCAAACTTACAGAACTACATTATATGTTCTAAACCGTAAAGACACAATCATTATGATTTCATAATAATTTTGGCTTGAACAAAACATTAAGAATTTTGCAGCGACTCTTTTCTTTCCATTGTGTTGTTTTTCATATGGAAAAGCCACATTTTAATTTGCTGGTAGGTGTTACGAGTTTCCGACAAATTATTGACATTTTCAATTCAATAAAAACCCTGTACGTGATTGTGAAGTCTTTAAAAATATATAGTATTAATATTTGCATCACATATTCCCATCACATATCATCTTTTTTGATCATAAAAGCAAATTAATTTCCTTCTGAAAATTTACTTTTGAGCCATTTACTTTCAACGTAAGATTACACTTGAAAAGTTGTCCAGCTCCAAACTAAAGCCTCTCCTGCTCTGAATTCATGAAATACCTTACATTAAAAATAACTAAAAACCAAGGCGGAGATAAATATTAGAAAACATTGTAGAAGAAGACAGTCATAATTAAATAACAAAGAGTGCCCATTAATTATAGATACATAAAGTTTTATGGCATATTGTCATGACTGGCCCAAAGTGATTTAACAGTTTCTCTCTTTATTTATTATTTTTTAGTATAAAGTGATTTAACAATCTCATCCTTCTGGGGTTTAATACAGAAACAGCTTTAATCAAAAGCTGTGGGTCAAATTACCTATAAGTTATGAGGGAGAACGTGCATGTGTTACAACTGTCCCTGGTCTCCCCTGTGAACAGTCTGCATACATCTTTGACTCACTGGAA
>JBAMNC010001116.1:1440000-1663285 GCA_037902135.1 Cetoscarus ocellatus
GCAATAGCTGTATTTTTAAAAAACAAACAGAACAAGAATAAATGTATAGTATATAATGCACAGCAGGTCTTTGAATATAAATACTGTATCGGCTAGAAAGTGTGTCTTTTGTCTCAGGAGCTCAGGGATCCAACCACAGGCAAGGGGGTAGAGGCTGGAAGTGTGACTGCTGCCACCTGGCAGTGGTATTCAGACGTGGATGAGGCACTCCAGGGGCAGCACTCCATCAGTCCGCCCCTGGAGTGCCTCATCCATGTCTGACAGCCACTACAGGTGGCTCAGTCAGCACACCAGCCTCTACCTCCACCCAAGAGGAAGACAGCACCAGGCAGCCAGGAAGAAAAAGGGCCAGGGAGGACAGTCTGCTTGGGTTTCTGAGGGAGCAGGCAGAGAGAGAAGAGGAGAGGGAGAGGAGGGCACAGGAGAGGGAAGAGGAGAGAGAGAGGAGGGCACTTGAGAGAGAAGAGGAGAGAGAGAGGAGGGCACAGGAGAGGGAAGAGGAGAGAGAGAGGAGGGCACTTGAGAGAGAAGAGGAGAGAGAGAGAGCAGCAGCAGAGAGAGCAGAGAAATATTTAAGGTTGTTTGAAAATCTTGTAAATAAATTGTAAATAAATGTTTTTGTTTGAACTCAAGCATTGATTCATTTAAAAAAAAAATTGTATTTTCTAATAATTCAGACATTTATGTCATTTTTAACTGTGTCAGACTGTGTTAGAAAAATACATAAACATAGTTGATATATGAAATTTCCATTATCATTTGGGCTTGTACTGATGCGTCTTTTTTGTCTATCCATAAACTGAGAGGGTCAGAGTCGGAGGAAGAAATACAAGACATTCATTGTCATTGTAAAATAGTTTAGTGTAGTGAAAATATTGTGCAAAAATATATACATTACTGATTAGAAAAAACACATTTCAAATTGACAATTATAACAAATTACTGTTTCTGCTTTTAATAAGAACTGATTAAAGTATGTAATAAAACAAATATAATTCTGCAATAAAATGTAACTATAATAAACATTTAACTCTCAAGAAACTGAGTAAAACTGATTAATTAAAACTATTAAAAAAAACTATTTACACTCTGTAGCCTGAACATGAACCATTAAAAAAATATTTAGACTCTATAGCCTGAACATGAACTATTAAAAAACTATTTACACTCTGTAGCCTTGACTCCCATCTACAGGTAATCATGCTGCTCCAGACATGGAGGTAAAAAGTCTGGAGCAGATGTGTGGGCAGCAAGCCTCCCGCGTAGGGCGTTCCCAGAAAGGTGCCGTCCGATGGGCTCAGGGCACTCAATGTCCTCCTGGTCTGGGCCGTCTTCCTCCAGCTGCTCCTCCTCCAGGATGTCCCCTGCTGCCATGCAGATGTTGTGTAGCACGCAGCAGGCCCCAACCACTTTGGGGGCAAACTGGGGCCGGATCTCCGGGGCTCTGAGGAAAATTGCTCGCTAGCGGGTCTTCAGCAAGCCAAAGCTCCGCTCGATGATGTTTCTGGCTAGTGCGTGGAACCTGTTGAACCGAGCTTCAATCTGACCTGGTAATCAATATTCATAGCGATATGTGTATTTAGATTTATCATTGTAACAGTTTTCATGTGTGCTTAATTTATTTGTAAGCAAAAACATGTCCTTACTTTCAACTGGCTGCCGATATGGATTGACAATGGCCACAGGATACTGCAGGCGTGGGTATCCTCTGTCGGCCAACAGAAAATACCCAGCTGGTGGATAGAGGGCCTGCTGGTACATGGGGGATCTTCTCAAGACCAGGGCATCACGAACAGATCCTGTGTTGCCAAGATACACATCCAGGAAAACACCTCTGGAGTCACAAATGCCCTGCAGAATGATGGAGGGGAAAAGCTTCCTGTTAATGCAGCTCTGCTTCTGTGGCTCTCCGGGTGGCCGGATCCTGATGTGGCACCCATCAATGGCACCAGCAGCCCAGCGAAATGCCTTGTGGCCAGCAAGACGGGCAAAGCTGGCACCCACCTCCTCCATTTCCTCCTCTTTGGGGAAATGCACCACTTTGTGCAGGATGTCCATCATTTTGTCAATGGTGCGGTGGACCATCCTGCAGACTGTGGCCAGTGGGATGCTGAAGACGTCCCCTGCCACCCTATAAGAAGCCCCACAAGCCAGCCAGTGCACAGTCACCAGCTCCTCCATCACAGCCCACCATCCATGGGTCTGCTCTGTGGGCAGCATCCGGAGAATCATGTTATAGCTGTCCCTGGAGAGCCTGAAGGCTGGTGTGGTGCCTGCCCCAGAAAAAAACAAAGACAGGATGGGTACGCTCTGGTTGGGGTGAGCGTACCTTCTGAAGGGCTCTTGGTCCTGGTTATACTGGAGGGAGGGAAAAAAAAGCACATCAAGTACTGTCCTTTTATCTAGATTGATGTTCATTAATTTTTACTTATTTATTATTCTTAATTATTAACTTATTTATTTATTTATTTATTATCTACACTAACTTATTCTTATATTAACTTATCTAATTATTCAGTATTTCCCCTAAAGTTTATGTATGTATGTATGTATGTATGTGTTTATTTATTTAAGCAAAATTATTATTACTAAAATTTACTACTTAATGATTGTTTTGTGTATTTTAATGTTATATGTATGTTTGTTATAACTTTCCTCCAACATCTGTCAGGTTTAAGCCTAACACTTCTTACTGTGTATTTAATTTCTTCCTGGAAAGTAAATGGGTGGTCCTGCTTGTTTTTGTCCTGAGCATAAAAAGTAACAATCTTGTATGTTTACTGCAACAGGTTTAGGAATTAAATGTTTCATGGCCGTTTTTCGTCTGATAAAATAGTGGGTGGCCATCACTGTCATACTGACTAGTGTAATGTTTCTACACTTTATCGGGCCTTGAAATTAGTTTCCATTGAAGATGTCAGTCTGCCTATCACTAGAATAGAGCTTAGTAAAGTAACGTAAAAGTACAAATAATGATTGGAACCAAATCTGAATGAGATGAAGTGAACGCACAAAGGCAGTGAAACTGGCCAGCAGGGCACATCTCCTCTCCATCCTCCGCCGTTGCATCCTGGCCCTCCTCTGATGGCTCTGCCTCCTCAACCGTGCAGCCTCCTCTTCAGCAGCGATGTATAGGATCCCGACAGCAATGATTAACGCGATCAAAAAAGGAAGGTAATTAAGCAGATCGAAGCCCTAGCACCGAGTCTGGGGACCTTGGGGCATGAGTTGACAGACAACTGTAACATTGCAAAAACAAACGTCCATTTCTCCTGTGCTCCTGTTCACACTCCAGTCCAGAGGGTGGCGGTAATGCCCCTATAACCGCAGAAGACGAAGAAGAAGAAGAAGAAGAGGAAAACGAGAAAATGGTTAAAAAGGAAGATAAAGAAAGAAAACCAAAGAAAACTGCGGCTATTATGTCCCAAAATATTGGCGAGAATTTCCAAAAAAGGGCAAAAATGGGTAAGATGCTAAGTCCAGGCACCGACTGACGTGTATCGATTAGCGGTCGTTAGCTCCGTTAGCTCTTTTGGCATCATTTTTTTTTAACTTTATTATCAGTAGACGGGTTTCTGTCCAACGTCATCACTAGGATGCGCACACCACCAGGGGGCAGATGAATAAATTAATAATGTACAATTATTGATAACTAATATAGATAATATAGAAATGGTAAAACATATATTTGTACATAAAAAAGTAAATGTAAATAAATTTAGAGAAAGAAATGGAAATTAAACACGGGAAAATTAACATGACAGACAACTTCGCTTAATGTAATTGGAATAAAATTGAATAGCTGATTATTTTTTGTTGGATTTGATATGTGACACACTCAAATTAAATTTTTAATTCAATTAAAAATAATGTGAACGAGGGGGTTGCCTTGGATATTCTGACTTTATGTATATGTAATTTATCAAGTAATATGAAGAGATTAATTATGTTACTTTGAGAGAAGGAGCCAAAAATATTTTTTTTCTAATAAAAGTGATACTTGACTGTAGTTTTAACGAAAAGAAAGTGTCCCAAATCTTTCAAAAGGTGATGCAAAATGGACATTTATAAAAAAAAAAAATGGATGATGCTTTCTCGATCTTTTTACAGAAGGTACAGCTGTCATCGATATCAGAAAATCTGGATATGTATACATCAGTAGGATAGATGTTATGTAATAGCTGAAGATGTCTATTATATATACACACACATTAAGATATAACATTTTAAAACAACTTCGTTATAATTCTCTGTGTGTTTACCATATGTATTTGTGTGAAATTAATTTTAATTTTGAAATTAAAATAAATTAATTTAATTTCAAATTAATTTTGAAATGAGCAAGGTGAGCAACAGATATGGACAGACATCACAAGAGAGCAACAGAGACACAAGGAGAGCTACAACTAAGAGAAAGATAACTGTCCGATAGAAGAGAAATAGTACACCTAAATTTAATTCAATTCATTGATTCACAGTAAAAGGAATGTTTGGATGATAATAGAGATGGTGCATTTCCATTAAATTCATTCATGTTTATTCATTCAATGAATTAATGCATGTTGACAGAGACATGCAGCAGAAGAGAGAAGCAGAGACAGACAACAGACAGCAGAGGTGAGCAACAGAGAGACAGACAAGGAGAAAGCCACAGAAACACTGGCACTGAGAGGGGTGAAAATGGGAAATTATACATTTGAAAAGTGGCCATTATCAGAATTTTTTTTATTACATGGTGAAAATTGCTGTAATAGGCTGTGTTTGGAATTTGAACATTAATCTCAAAATAATCACCTGTACCAAATGTGATGAGTACCGGCTCATCCACTGCCACATTAGAAGAGAAAGTATGCCTATAGTGGCCAAAAATGGTCAAATCACAACATTTGAAGGAAAATTTGAATGATATAGAGGCAGTACACTTAAATTTAATTCAATTAATTAATTCATGTTAAAAGAAAGTTTGGATGGTAGTACACTTAAATTTAATTCATTCATATTCATTCATGTCAGCAGAGGAGAGCAACAGAGACGTATAGAGGAAAACAGAGAGACAACTGGGGAGAGAAAAGTCATGTAAAAGTGAAGGTGTAATCAATAAAAAGTATAAATTAAAACGTATGAAATGTGCTTGTGTATTTAGGGGGGCGGGTGGTAAAGTCCACTTTTTAGAAAAAAAAGATCTCCCCTCCTCAAGGCTGGCTACGGGCCTGTATGCATGTGTCCTTTTCGTAGACTTCAGCTCGGCTTTCAACACTGTCGTCCCCCACTCCCTCTGATCCAAACTGTCCCAGATCACCGTGCCACCTGCGCTCTGTCAGTGGATCTACAGTTTCCTGACTGACAGAAACCAGCAGGTCAGGCTGGGGCAGGTCACCTCGGACATTCGGACCACCAGCACAGGGACCCCCCAGGGATGTGTCCTTTCTCCACTACTCTTCTCCCTCTACACAAACGACTGCACCTCCACGGACGCCTCTGTGAAGCTACTGAAGTTCGCAGACGACACCACCGTCATCGGTCTCATCCAGGATGGTGATGAGACTGCTTACCGACAGTAAGTGGATCAGCTGGTGCTCTGGTGCAGTCAGAACAACCTGGAGCTAAACACACTCAAGACGGTGGAGATGGTAGTGGACTTTAGGAGACACCCCCCCACCCTGCCCCCCCTCACAGTCCTCAGCAGCCCGGTGTCCACTGTGGAGCAGAACATCAGCTCCATCCTCAAGAAGGCCCAGCAGAGGATGTACTTCCTGCGGCTCCTGAGGAAACATGGACTCCCCCCTGAACTGCTGCTGCAGTTTTACACTGCAGTCATCGAGTCTGTCCTGTGCTCCTCCATCACTGTGTGGTTCGGAGCTGCCACCAGGCAGGACAGGTCCAGACTGCAGCGCACTGTTAGGTCTGCTGAGCGAATCATCGGTGTCCCCCTGCCCTCTATCCAGGACCTGTACTGCTCCAGGACTCGTAAGAGAGCAGGAAACATTATGAGGGACTCCACTCACCCTGCTCACAGACTCTTTGAACTGCTCCCATCCGGCAAGCGCCTCAGAGCCCTGCGGACCAGGACAAGCCGGCACAGGAGCAGTTTCTACCCATCGGCAGTCACCATTCTAAACAGCTCATAGCTACATAATTAATAAGAGCTGCAACTTTTTAAACAGTTAATAGCTGCACTATCATTGCACAGCTGCACTTTCCTCTCTTCAGCTGTAAATATTCCTGGATGCTTGCTTGTATATATTCCTGATGCACATTTTTTTTTCTTTTTACACACACTGTATTTGTTAAGAGTTTTGTACATTTATATTTCTTCATTTTATTTATTTAATCTTATCCTCTATTTTTTTAAATTTTACATTTACCTTATTTTTATTTTGTCTCGTTCATTTACGACTGTACTAGAGAGAAAACAACTGCCGAAGTCAAATTCCTTGTATGTGTCGCATACTTGGCAATAAAAAATGATTCTGATTCTGATTCTGAAGGCAATAAATTTGACGGTAAAAATGTATCTATGAGTCCTCAGAAAACTGGGTCAACAGCTAAATATCAAAATTATGCTCTCTGGGATGTTTTATACGAAAAAACAAAAATTTTGTTGCAGAAATGAGGGAAATCCATTATTGCCCAGGATAACCCTTAACAGGCAAGCCAACCAGCAGGTTGACCAACATATCTGCTTCCCAATTGGGCAATCTGAAAATTAAAACCCGAAATGTTGCAAAATGAAGACGAAGGAACACAATTATACCAACAAATAATTTGTTGGAAACGTGTTTCTTAGTTTTGAAGACAAAATGTTAACATATACTTGATTTTACTCATAAAGCTTTTATAAGATTAAAACTAAACCATCATTCATTTGATCGTAATCTGATTTAAAATAAGAGCAGTAAAACTTATTTTAATGAGCTAAACCAGAATTCAACCCAGTTTAAATGACTTTTTCAGTGCTCGAGATGTTCGCTGTTTTTCTTTAATTTTATTCTCACTTCTTTTTTTATTTACACAAAAACATTAATTAATGCTTCAAATACCTGATTTACCTGAACACAGTCAGAGGTCTCTTTTCTCAGATGGAGTTAAATCCTCAGAGGAGATGAAGCTCTGACTAAATCAGCAGATCTTCACTGAACACAGACGTCTCCTCTTCAGTCAGGGGCCTCTCCAGTCAGGGGCCTCACCTGGGCAGACAGAGGACAGTCAGAGGGGCAGTCCCTCTGGTTAAACTGATGTCTTCAAAACTGAAGCTCTGACTGATGGGACAAGTAAAGGGAAAAATAAACCCACTCAGGTCTCCATTGGGGTTCTGGACTACAATGAAGGATGTTCAGAGTTTGGTTGATGTGCAGCAGCTGCTGTAGAGTTTATTCTTTGTTATTGTCTCAGAGCAGGACGGTCCCACACTGTGGACTCTGGAGACGTCCACTTAACCTTTTTAACGTCTGGACCTCCTGAGAAACTTCTCAGCCTCACAGACATCCGTCCTGTCTGCTCCATCAGTTGTCTGCAGCAGAGCATTGTAAAAATAAAATATAATAAATAAATAAATAAAAAAAAGTGCATTAGAGAAAAGAGGCCCCTTCAGCGACTGACAAAACTCCTGCAAACTCCACACAGTCAAACCACAAGTGACCAAATTAACAAAAAAAGTGAATCATTTTTGAAACAGCAAGGAATATTAGGAAGTAAATAATAAATAAAAAATTATATTAAATTAAAGAACTAAAAAAGATCAGTGATTCTATCATTTTAAGCATCAGTATGTAAGGTATCTATATGTGATAGGCTGCTGCAGGCAAACTGATCGAAGTGATGACTTGTGGGGATTATTCTGTTTTTAAAAGGATTTTTTTTTATTTAGACTTTATTAAATCAGGAAAAGAAGCTTGTTGAGATTAAACATCTCTTTTCTGTGGCTGAGACAGGCAGCAGCACAGTGAACGAAGTGTCCACAAACATATAGATAAACTGCAGAACTCCTGGTTAGGAGGACATTTTTACAGCCTGATGTTATGGATATGAGTCCGGGAGCTGCTGTGTCAAACCGCCATGTTGGAGTTCAATAACAGCCTGATAATCGGTGAGGAACGTTTGACTGACTGATTAAAACATTATACGCATGCTTTTGTTTATGTGCCCCCCCCCCCCCACACACACACTTTCTTGCCACTGGGGTC
Source organism: Cetoscarus ocellatus (assembly GCA_037902135.1). Lineage (NCBI taxonomy): Eukaryota > Metazoa > Chordata > Actinopteri > Labriformes > Labridae > Cetoscarus > Cetoscarus ocellatus. The sequence goes on from JBAMNC010001116.1 coordinate 1,448,184, forward strand.
TGAAGGGCGAAAATTCACCCCAATAAATATGAACCATTTAAACACGCAAATGTCACCAAATCGAGCCACGTGTGGCAAAACCACAGCCTAAAACATGATCTCAATTCACAGGCCAGGCTTCATATGTAGTTTTTACTGTCGTCCAGCAGATGGCGCCTTTACTTCAGTTTAAACCCTAGAGGTGAAAACATGCAGGATGGATTGATGGATGTTTGGTTGGACGGATTGACTGATGGATGGCTGGATGCATTATTTTCTGATACATTCTTCACATTTTCTTCTTTTTCGCCTCACAGCAGTATCATTCAAAGCCTTGTCACCCAGTCATGACTTTGACCCCACTTAGAACAGAACTGATGACCTTAGAACCGTTATTCCAATGAAATTGGGACGTTGTGTAAAACATAAATAACTGCTGAGTTAAGTTTCATATTCAACTTAATAGACGACGATGACAAGATGTTACATTTTGAACTGATAAACTTTATTGTTTTGTGTAAATATTCACGCTCTGATTGGCTGCTTTGTTCTTCTCTGCCTTTGTAACACATGCTGAACCTGTCAGATCACCTGAGAAACAGCGTGCGTCATGTTTGGATTTAAAGAGGTTTGAACAGATCCATCTGCAGAGTCTTTATTCAGCTCCTCTCACACATCACTCTGCTTTTCACCTCTGATAGAAGAGAAGGTGTTGGTGCTCACAGCCGTGAAGAAAAAGAAGAAAAATCGGTTTAATTATAGTTAAGTTTCACCTGCTCAGGAGTTTGCCTGCCTCATTTAAGACTGAGGTCACATCCTCACAACTGAAGGTCATCTCCACATGATGAGGTTATCAGGGGTCAGGGTCTCCGGGAGCCTGACCTCAACACTCATGTCTAAGAACTTCAGCTTTGATATCATCATACCTCCATCCAACAATCCATCTGTTCATCAGTCCATCCATCCATCTATTGATCAAACAACCCACCTGTCCATCCGACCATCCATCCAACATGATGAATAACCTGTAAGTTGGAGTTCTTTCCTGTTTGGTCAGCACAGTAATGAAGGCGTTTGTGTCAAAGTGCAGAGACATAAATGAAATATGAGTGCAGCTGATATTACCTGCTGATATCCCCCATCTTGATCAGCTGATGTGAATAAATTCAGAGTTTTCGAACATCTCGCTGCAGAGAGGATCAATATTTGATGACAGAGAAAATTATGATGAATCAGGTTAAAGCTAAAGCTGAGTAAAACTGAACTGCTCGGTTCAGTTAAGGAAACATCCACACGTGTATTTAATGCCACAAAATGTTTATTAAATCACCACATTTGGTCTGAGGTGCTGGTTCATTTATCATTGATCAGACTAGAAAACAAGAACAGCCAAAAATATACGCTTTCATGGTAAACAACATTAAAACACCAATAATCAAAATCATTATGAGAATGTGCACATTTTTGCTGAATTCCTTGTTTGCTGTCATCTTGAAGCTGGCTGTGTGTTGATATTCAGAGTGAAGGAGGAGGAGGGCGTGGCGTCCCGAGGCAGAGGCGATCTGCTGACCACATCCCTGTGGTGGCCATGTTCCTGTGATGTCGTACTCATGCAGCTGGATCCACCAGATTCACACATTCAGACACATGGACCTCTCCTTTAAGAGTATCAGAGCATGACCTACAGGTTGTGACCCCTGACCTAAGGTATCCGGCCTCCTGAGCAGGACTCCAGACCTAAGGGGGCATCCAGAGTCTTTAATAACTAGTCCAGCCATCTCAGACAGGCCTACTCTCTGTGTTCAAATCCCATCTTTTGACACCATGTGAGAGAAGTTTGACTGTCTTACCATTTTTATTCATTTGTTTTATTTGATATTGTTTCACCTTGCTTTAACTGTACAGCTGTTTTATATCTCTTCATCTGTTTTTTTATTTCATTTTCTTCTTTTCTTCTTTTCAGCACTTTGGTCCACTGTGGTTGTTTTTACAAATTAAACTGGATTGAATGTCTTATTTTGGACACTCCACAGTGGCACCAGCATGCCCGTGATCCAGGAAGAACCTGTGCCCAGGGACAGACCTTCAAGATTTGACAAAGAACAGGGTTGTTTATAAAAATAAATTCATTTATCAAACTGCTAAAACATTTAAAAGAAAGATGTCATGTCCTCCAAAACCCCCCCGTCCTCTCTCTGCTGTCCCTGGAACAAAACTTGTCTCCTTACTGCGAAGAGAAGACAAAGACTGAGAGCCAGCTTCCTCCAGGTCACTATGGTTTAACACATCCGAGCTGTGACGAGGAGGAACTATCAAAGTACACTCTGTCATGAAGAGGTTCTCAATTGGTGGCTCAGGACCTGGACCTGGTCCTGGAGCTGTTGTTAGTGGGTCCTCAGCTGCATCCATACATTTTAATTTTACTCCGTTTTGCTTGGATCAGGAGGAAGTCATGACAGCATGTGAGAAGTTTAATATGTTTGGGGCGCCAGTTCTGGTTAAGGAGGTGATGGAAGACCTGAGTCCACATTTAGACCACGTCCCTCTGCAGAGGTGAGCCCACAGTCGACCAGAGGTTGACCTCCATGATGTCTTCTGCATTGGCCTGACGGTCAGTCTGCAGGATCTTCAAGGTCCCCCTGCAGCTCAGAGACGGTCTGACGAGTCCTCTGGCCCCCTTTAGGAGACTCTTGGTCAGCAGCAGCTGCCCAAACACTTCTTGAAGAACTTCTTGAACTCGGTGTTGAAGATGGTGTAGATGATGGGGTTGAGGGCACTGTTGACATAGCCGAGCCAGGTGACGGTGCTCATCAGGCCGTGGGGGATGTTGCAGCTCAGGCACACGGCCCGGGTGGTGTGGACCACGAAGAACGGCGTCCAGCAGAACAGGAAGCAGCCTGCGGGGACAGAGGGACATCGGTGAGTCTGGACAGTAGGGGGAGGATGGTGATGAAGGCTGAGGTTCATCCTGAAATAAAAAACTATAAATATAATATATAAATATATAAAACATAAATAAAAAAACTCACTCCTTCATGCCCTCCTCATCAACTCCATCATCATCCTGCTGCCTCTGTGAGATTAAGTATGGTCACATAGGAGTCACTTCTTATTTCTGACATTCACTTAATTATTTATGAACTTTTATGAAGGTTAATTTAATTTTAATCATTTTACTTAATTATCTATTAATTGTTATAATTATAGTTATTATTTTAATTTATATTTGGATTTATTTTAAGAATTTATTATACCAAAAGAGACATTTTTTTTTTTTAATTATCATTTTAGTTTTTAATATCATTTTTTTTAAATCTGGGGTTTCAATTGTATTCATTTTTAAAAAATATTATTTTCTGTTTTTTTGTAAGTGTGTGCATAGTCATATATGTGCTCACTGGTGTGTGTTTGTGTGTTTATTTTATATCAGTCTTTTTATTTTGTATACATACACATATGTACATGTATATACACATATGTGTATATATATGTGTGTATATATATATATATATATATATATATATATATATATTAATTCATTGATGAATTTGTGGATTGGAGTTCAGTTAATCCTGATTTGTTGTCTGATTATTTCACTAATGTTAAACTGCTAAACTCTGATTCATCGCTGATGAGGGTCACCTGTGCAGAGGTGTGTCCCTGCAGCACCTGTGGCTGTATGTTGTTTTTTTTACATTGTTTGGTCAGTTTGACCTGTACTGACAGGGGATGGACTTGGACAGGGAGACAGAGCCGGGGAAACCAGGGCCTCAGGCTAAACCTGCACAGGTGAGACCCTCGTTTTATGGTACACGTAGGTTCCTGTCCACTTCACCACACTGAACCCCCCCTGCACTTCTTTGTACTGAAGGATTTTGTGAGGATTCAGGGCCACCAGTACCGAGGGCAAGTCAGTTGGTTGTTCTCTATCTGTCCTGATGTCATAACCCTCAAGTGCAGATGCAGGTGAAACTGTGGGGCATGCTCCTGTTAGAGACATGAGCAAGGGTTTGATCACAAACATGACTTATTAAACCCCCAGCCACGGAACTACAAAACCCACAATCCCATGGTGTCCCGGCTGCACCTGTGATCAGTCGAGCTCCAGTTTAGGCCTGCGTGACATCATGTCAGAGCTCTCAGACAGGAAGTGTGAGCATCCCCCACACTGAACGAATCTTGAGAATAGGCTTGCCTGTCTTTTCCAGTTAAAACCAGTTATCATGGTAATTAACCAGTTTAAATCCAGTTACCGTGGTAATTAACCAGTTTAAATCTAGTTATCATGATATTAAATCAGTTTAAATTCAGTTATCATGGTAATAAAGCAGTTTAAATCCAGTTACCATGATATTAAACCAGTTTAAATCCAGTAACCATGGCATTAAACCAGGTAAAATCCAGTAATCATGACATTAAAACAGTTTAAATCCAGTTATCATGACATTAAAACAGTTCAAATCCAGTTATCATGGTATAAAAAAACAGTTTAAATCCAGTTATCATGATATTAAACCAGTTCAAATCCAGTTATCATGGTATTAAATCAGATTAAATCCAGTTTAAATCCAGTTATCATGGTAATAAACCAGTTTAAATCCAGTTATCATGGTTATAAACCAGTTTAAATCCAGATTTCATGACATTAAAACAGTTTAAATCCAGTTATCATGACAATAAACCAGTTTAAATCCAGTAATCATGACATTAAAACAGTTCAAATCCAGTTATCATGGTATAAAAAAACAGTTTAAATCCAGTTATCATGATATTAAACCAGTTCAAATCCAGTTATCATGGTATTAAACCAGATTAAATCCAGTTTTAATCCAGTTATCATGGTAATAAACCAGTTTAAATCCAGTTATCATGGTTATAAACCAGTTTTAAATCCAGATTTCATGACATTAAAACAGTTTAAATCCAGTTATCATGACATTAAACCAGTTTAAATCCAGTTATCATGACATAAAACCAGTTAAAATCCAGTTATCATGGTTATAAACCAGTTTAAATCAAGTTATCATGATATTAAACAAGTTGTAATCCAGTTATCATGACATTAAGCCAGATTAAATCCAGTTTAAACCAGTAATCATGGTAATAAACCAGTTAAAATCCAGTTATCATGGTATAAAAAAACAGTTTAAACCCAGTTATCATGGATATAAACCAGTTAAATCCAGTTATCATGACATTAAACCAGTTTAAATCCAGTTATCATGGTATTAAACCAGTTTAAATCCAGTTATCATGACATTAAGCCAGATTAAATCCAGTTATCATGACATCAAACCAGTTTAAGTCCAGTTATCATGATATTAAGCCAGTTTTTTCTGATGCTGCAATGCTCAGTTATTTCCTGATTGGGCCTCATCATTTCAGTCTGAAGTTCTTAGAGACTTAAACCAGGACCCTGAAGATCTGCTGAAGCCTCCAGTTTGACCACTGAAGTGAGACCCTAAAAGTCTGTGTTATCTTCAGTGCTGTAGCTGGTGATCTGAGGCTGCTGATTGGTGGAGACAGAGTGAATCAGAGCAGGCTCTGCTCACTCGGTGTGACTAACATGTGCTAAAGAATAATTGGATTGAGGGCTTTAAGCTAACATCATGCTGCTCACTAACAGACAAACGGTCAGAGAAGATGCCCTTTGACCCCTCACCAAGAGACACATGGAGGAGCGTCAGCAGACGTCTAACCAATCACTCTGCAGAGACAGCCTGCACACACTCAAATGTCTGTTCCAATGAAGATGGGACGGTGTGTAAAGCCTCCTAAAATCAGAATACAGTGAGACCATCTAACATTCAAACTGATAAAACTCCACAGGTGAACAGGTTAACTCGACACAGGTGAGTGTCATGATTGGATATAAAAGGAGCATCACTGAGAGGCTCAGTCATTCACAAGCAAAGATGTGAAAGAAGAGTCCTCAGTTCACTTACTGAATGTTGTTAAAGGGCAGGTGATGGAGCAGTGGTAAACATGCCCCTGTCCCAGCATTTTTGGAGCTTGTTCAAGCATCAAGTTCAAACTAATTAAAAATTGGACCAAAACCCTAAAGTGTATCAGTTTGAAAATTAAATATCTCGCCTTTGTTGTGTATTCAGTTGAATATTTGTCTAAAACAGGATTTTTAAAACATTCTGTTTTTATTTACATATTGTCCCAACTTCACTGGAAATTAGGTTTGCTCTGAAGCTGCACATGCTGATGATCTGCTCAGTAAACATTTGGATCATACGTCTTCACAGGTGAACTCTTCTGGACTCCATCAACACGTGACGACAGAATTCAGCACAGTGATTTATTCTGAAAGAGCCGGGATGCTGCAGGGCTGAATGGTGAGTGGAGGGTTTGTTTATAATTAGTCTCCTGATTCAATCGGCGCCACGCGGAGGAACTTTGGAACAATTATTTAGACCTGCTGCAGGGCGCTTATCAAACAAGCAGATAATTAACATATTGAGCATTTCTGTGCTGAAACACATCACCGTTTGTCTGCAGCGATTTAACCTCCGATCCTGCCGACACTGAAACACAGAAGAGTCTTAATGGAGGACACTCGGAGGGACGTTTCACTGACAGTGTCTCTGCAGAATTAACATGATTTAAGGAAGCCTCTCAGGAGTGACATCCATGAATGAGTCCTGATCCGAGCGTTTCTGTCAAACAATGAAGGAAAACTGAAGAGAATGATCCTCCTGCTCTGAGAAACACTTGCAGACTTTAACCACCTTCTCAAACCTTACGCTTTTATCAGCTCAGAATGGACGGATGGCTTTATTGTTCTTCTGTGATTATGCTTTACCTGAGCATGAACAGTAAAGATATTCTGATCACTGCTGCCACAGGTTAGAAATAAGGAGGTTAAACTCAGAAAACTTCAACTTGGAGCTGAAAATAAAAGAACGAGCTGAAAACCAGAAAATGCATAACTACAGATTAAAAACGATTTAAAGGCAGAAAACTATGACGGGCAGTTTAAAACTGTGTACGCAAGACAAACTAAAGCAACAGCCTGAGAATTAAAGTCTTAATCAGGGGTGTCCAAACTATGGCCCGGAGGCCAATCGTGGCCCTTGGTCCATCATGTATTGGTCCTCAGCAATCTAAAAAATGTAAAATTAAATTTGACTAACATTAGAGTATGAAGTCTATGCTTAAATTATAAAAAAGAGGAACTAATTTTGCTAGCAAAATTTCATTTGCTGTACCTGCACAGTCTCAAGGTCCAATGTGTATAGCATGAAGTGCTAACATCTTCAAGCATCAACATTCATTTAAATTATAGCACTTTATGCTATAATTTAAATGAATATTTTGTCTAAACATGAAGATTGTTTCATCCTGACCAGGAGCCCACAGGCCTTAGATACCTTGAAATCTGGGCAACCCCAAAATCCATAATTTTCATACTTCAGAGGCAAGGTGTAGCAAAGTGGGCCTGTCAGGCTTTTTTATTCAGCATGTCGCCCTCGAAGAAAAAGTAAGGACACCCCTGATCTAAACAGGTAAATAAGAGTGGGCATGTGGACGCTTCTTTAACCTTGATTAAGAAGGGACTTTTGTTCTTAACTTTAATGGAAACTTTTTTTATTTCTTAAGATACGGCATAAACAAGCAAAAGATGACTTTAGAGCTCCTTAACCTTGACATTTGACCTTTAATATCTAAATGCCTGCCTGAAGTATGACTGAAGCGTTTGAAGAGGTCCTAAGACTTGGTCTGACCTCGACCCTGACCCCGGCCATGTGGAGGCGTTATGATGTAAGTAAGTTGGAGGACTCACCCACGACCACAGGAAGCACCCTCATGGCCTTCCTCTCGCGGCTGTTGATCTTCGCCCTCTTCTTCCTGCTCAGCTGCTCGCTCAGTGTTATCGTGGGGACAGAGTTCTCCCTGTACTGACGGGGATACGGGATCTCCTGCTGCATGTAGTCGCCCGTGTCATCCAGCCTACACTGGGCCAGGTCCCTCTCAATGATCCGGGGCAGAGGCATTGGCAGAGGCCCGGGGATGGTGCCCGTCAGCGGGGGGAGGGCGGTGGCAACGGCGGCGTGCTGGAGCTTCCTGCAGGCCTCGATGCTGCTGCGCAGTTTGAGCTTCCGGGTCTCCTCCCAGCGCTGCAGGCCCCGGAACACCCCCACGTAGAGGAGGACCATGATGGGGCAGGGGATGAAGAAGGAGCAGACGGAGGAGTACACCACGTAGTTGTTGTCCTCCAGTTTGCACTCTGCCGGGTTGCGGTCAGGGACATTGTTGATGCCGAAGACGACGGGCGAGGCCACAGCGAGGGCGAGCAACCAGGTGGCCGACAGCAGGATGAGCTGACGGTGGTCCACATGTTTCCGGTTGTAGTTCAGAGGTATGGAGACGGCGATGAACCTGCAGCAGGACGAACAGAGGGATGGACAAAAGATGGACACTTTAACCTGATGGAGAGCAAATGTTATAAAGGCTCCGCCCCTTTTTATCAGACATTGTCATTGGCTCAAAAACAAACATAAAACTAACATGAGAATAACCGCTTTTATGAAGAAATGAAAAAAACTGTTTGACTGATGTTTGAGTTTAGAAGTGTCATTCAGGCAAATATGAAAAAAAATCTCTCAAGTTAAGCAGGTAAACTGGGTAAACATGTTAACAGCAGAATAAAAATGTTTGCAGCAGAGATAAACATGTCTACAACAAATAGAAATATGTTTACATCCAAGATAAACATGTTTACTGCAGAAAAAAACATGTTTGCAGCAGAGATAAAATTGTTTACAGCAGAATAAACATGTTTACATCAGAGATAAAAATGTTTACAGCCTGGGTCAAGAAAATGATTTTTTCTGCACTGTTTATGTTTTAATGTTTCTCTCTGTGTGGGCTAGGATGTGTGAAAATACTGATACATGAATATTTTGTAATAGTTTGTGGTGTTTTACTGTATTTATATTTTTTAGATCAATATTTTCATAATTCAACTTTCTTAGAAATTTGGGACTATTGTTTGTAAGTTCAGCCTCTGGCCCGTAGTTGGCAGCAGACAATCAGTGTTTTGACTCTGCCTCACTCTGTTACATCGTTAATTATTAAATGATGCAGGGACAAAGATTTATGTCAATAACCCCAATTAGAAACTGTGTTTTTATCCTTGTTTTATCTGGACAAACTCAAACTTGCGCCCTTACCTGTCCACGCTGATGGCACACAGGTTGAAGATGGACGCCGTGCAGAGCATCACGTCCATGGTCATCAGGCCGTCACACATCAGCATGTTCAGGGACCAGACTCCTCCCTGAAACTGCACAAACAGGGTCATTAGCTGGCCCAGATCCCTGAGGAAACAGGTCTAATCCTCTTTAGTTCCACTGCAGCAGCTCAGCGAGCAGACAAACATTCCTGCTCTAACACTTAGGCGTCCAAACCTTCAGGCAGGATGGCAGTGACCGGGCCCCGGCACCCAAGGGCCCGAGGACTCAGGACTCATGAGGGACACCTCTGAGACCACCAAACAGGATGAAGACCAGCTGATCAGGGAAATGCACAGCCCGCAGCATCAACACCTTCAGCAGACCCAGGCTTCGTACATTTCAGAATAAGAGAAGACCAGCTCCTCACTGCCTTTTAAATTCACGTCAGATGTTGAGCTGTACCGAGTCATCATCACTGCATAATCAGTCCAAATCGTCTAAAATGTTCACTTTTTAAAATATCCTGTTTCAGAAATCTTCTCTGAAATATTAAAAAAATCTGTGCTGTTAATTTTTATTGATCTTAATCTTTCAATCAATCAATCAGTCAATCAATCTATCAATCAATTTACCAATCAATCAACTAACCAACCACTCAGTCAATCTTTATTAGTATAGCTTCAGCTCATAACATGTGTTATCTCAAGGCACTTTACACAAGAGTGAGCTGAAGGCAAACTCATTATTTTATAGATACACATAACGTATATGCATTGGTGCATACACAATAATATTTGTATACACACACGTATATATATATATATATATAGTGAAGATGTTAAAATCCATTCTTCTCCTCCTCTAAAGTCTTAATCAGTCCGTTAACACATCCTAAAATCCTGGTGTAGACCTTCACCTTCACCGTGGCCTCCAGACCTCTGACCTCTGACCTCTGACTTCTTCAGTCCAGTTTGGTCATGCAGGTGGTCAGCGGTGTTTCCCCCCCGCCCGTTTAGATCACAATCAGCAGATGACGGCGAGGGGAATCCTCCGCAGTCCCTGACCTGATGACGTCCTGAGAGGGACAGACGTTCAGGCAGCTGTCCCCTAAAACCAGATTAGACCTCTAAACCCTCTGAGGCTGGGACGTCATGTGACCCACGAGGACCTCCCTGATCAGCAGAGGAACGCCACCGGAAAACAGTCTGAGGAGAGGAGGGTCTGATCGCATCACAGAGCAAGGGGTTAACATGAGGCCCATGAACCAATCTGTTAATCTAATGTACACTCCACAGGAACTTAAATCTTAGAATTGTGACTTTAATCTTCAAAGTCTGACTTTAACCTCAAAATTCTCATTTTACTATTAGTATGTTTAACTTGGTTTTGGGATTGTGACTTATATTCCAGATATCGGACCATAGTTTTACTAGTCTGACTTAAAATATGGGAGTCTGACCATAATCTCTGAAGTCTGACTGAATCTCAGAATTCCGACTTTGATCTCTGAAGTCTGACTTTAATGTCAGGATTTTGACATTGACCTCAAAAGTCTGACTTTGATCTCTGAAGTCTGACTTAATCTCAGAATTCTGACTGTAATCTCAAAAGTCTCACTTTAATTTTAGGAATCTGATTTTAATCTCAGAAGTCTGACTTTAAATTCAGATGTCTGACTTTGATTTCAGGAGTCTGACTTTAAACTCAGAAGTCTTACTTTAATCATAGGAGTCTGACTTTAATCTCAGATTCTTACTTTAACTTCAGAAGTCTGACTTTAACTTCAGAAGTCTGACTTTAACTTCAGAAGTCTGACTTTAATCTCTACAGTCTGATTTTAATCTCAGTAGTCTGATAATCTCCGGTTCACTCACACACCAATCAGAGAGCCCCTCCTCACAATAACCATTGCTAAACTGAATAGAGTTGTTCAGTGATTTATTTTCGTTGGCTGACACTGAAGAGAGCATCTAGCTCGTAAATATCAGGATAAATATGAGGTCTGGTTTGTGCTTCCCGGCTCTACCTGCAGCCATAATAAACTCCTCCCTGCACTCGTATGAATGATCTCTCTCATTTCAAAGGTCTCTGCAGGCGTTTTGTTCATAAAGCAGTGTGGTGGCCTCAGCTCATATATTAAGTCCATTTTCATTTTCTTTGGTCATTTAAAGTTCAGTTCCTTGTTGAATTACGGAGGTGAAGGTGAAGGAGGTCCAACCTGGACTGGAGAGGTGTACCTAATAAAGTGGCCAGTGAGTGTACTTGGAAATGAGGCTTTTGTAACTGACCACACTAAAAAGTTTTCAGTGTTTTTATGCTGTTTCAGAGATAAACAGTCCTCAGAGGATTTTTTAAAATAAGTGTTAAACATCACGTGACAGTCACAAAATGGCTGACAGGGGGAGGAGTCTAGAGGTTTCATAGGGAGGGGGCATGGCCTCTTCACTTCCTCTGCTCCTCCAGTAAGTTTGTCTGTCCTGTTAATTTGGTTTATTGTCCATTTTCAGTCATATTTCCTGGATTAAGTTTGCATGTTTGGCTCTGCTGTTGATATGAAGAACTAAAGGCGAGGGTTTGAGTTTTATGTGCTCACCAGCTTCAGTTCACTGAGCTGCTAAACTACTGAAACAAATTGACCCCTGACCCCTAACCAAAGTGGCAGTTTTGTCAATGAGATGAGGATCTGCCTCAGAGAGTCTGTTTAATATCAAGACATTCTGAGGCTTTTTCAGGGGCCTGGACTGTGCTGTAAAGACCATTCCTCTAAGACTAAATGCTTTTGTGCATCTTGGACCGAGTGCATTAGTTCATCTGCAGACTTAATGAATTAATTTAGTTTATTTTATAGTATTGAACATTTTCATTTGAAAGAAACACAAGGATCTTGTGTCCTAATGAAAGGATGAGTGCTCAGTGAAGAGACCCCATACATTTCTTGTCCTTCGTTAAAACAGCATCACCACCTTTAACTGACCCAGGCTCCGTACATACAAACTCCAGGCAGTGCCAGTGCTATCTGCTCTACCCCCAAGTCTGCAACTCCAACTCTATAGATCTTTAAGTGACACTTGTCAAGTTAAGTGTTTGTTGACAACTGATGACCAGCAGTCAGACCTCATCATCAGGATCATCTGTTTCTATGGCAATTTTCTCCCTGCAAAACAATACACAAAAACAACAGTTTTGGTGTATCGGTGTAATGAGTTACCATGTTAACTGATGACTGTGCTGATACTGTAGTCAATCAATCAATCAATCAATCAATCAATCAATCAATCTTTATTTGTATAGCACCAATTCATGACAAGTGTTATCTCAAGACACTTTACAATAGAGCAGGGCTGAAGACAAACTCTTCATTTTAGGGGTACACTAATTATATCCAATAAAATACACATATCACATATATCTATATATATCTATATATCTATCTATATCTATATATATATATATATATATAATATAGATAGATATAGATATAGATAGATATATAGATCGATACAGATATATCTTCAGGAGGGTCCTCACATCTGTATGGTTGCAGTGATAGTTTTTATAGAAGTATAATCAAAAATAATTATGAAAAGAGTAATAATCTAATATTTGCATTTACATCTATAAAGATTATTAGGCATATGACTGACGCTGAATAATACAACAGCATCAAAATGAGAATTTATAAGTAATGTATTTTCTGCTGATAATTGGGGGGGAGTTGCAGACACAAAGAGACAAAGCAGAGGATGAACTCTTCAGTGCTTCACTATTATTAATCAGTGTATCAAAGATCTTTAGTTTTTATTAGAGTAAATACAGCCACAGAAACCAAGCTAACACAAACATAGTCAACCATGGCGCCAACGACAAGTCACCAGTGTACATGGTCACCAGTTGAATTAGTACACCGAACTTATTTCCTTGACTGATCACCGAACTTATTTCCTTGACTGATCATCAGCTGATGAGGATTTCTCCTCATCAGCTGATGATTAGTCATGTTTGTGTCTGTTCAGTCTCATTATTCACATGTTGATGATCAGTTTTGATTTATCAGTTTGTTTCTGTCATCAGTCTGTCCTCTCTCCTCTGCTCCACACTGATCCTACTGCTGACTTGCAGACAGCAGCTCACGTCTGCGTTGCGTTAGTTACAGTTTGTACTGTCTGAAGAGGAGCTGATGAGTCTCTTCTTCCAGTAAAATAATCATTCTGAGAAAAGCTAAACTGGTTTTAGGGCCGGAGGCTTTTCCTCCTCTAAAGAAGCAAATCAAACCTTTTTATTCTGAGTCCACAGACTCACCCCTTCAGATCTGGGGTTCTCCTCAGGGATCCGTCTTGATCACTGAATCTACTTGGAAAATATTTTTTAACCTTTGACCCCTTATACTCTGCTGCCGGCCTCCTCACCCACACACAACTCAAGATTGTCCTCCAACCTTCAGGCCTCCTCTGAGCTCTGACCTCTTCCACCATCACATGCCTTATACCATCGGTGATCCAACACCAACCTACTCGCTGCCCCACCAGACCAAGTCCTGAACCTGGGGGGTCAGAGCCCTCTCCAGTGCTGCCCCCCCTCTGGAACTCTCTCCCTCCTCACAAAGAAACCACTTTAAAATCCCCACTAAAGACTCATCTTTCCCAACAGGCTTGAGTCTTAACCAGCATCTTAATCACGTGATTAAGAAAACAACCAACAAACCTCATATTCTGTAAACTTACTGTATTTTAATTTATATTCATATTACTATATGTATAACTGTTTTCTCTTTATTTAATAGCAATACATCATTTTGTGAAGACAAAAAAATCTCATATTTTTATCCTATAAAACATCCAAAACTGCCTTCTGTCAGTTTCCCTGAGCAAATGGGATAGCAGTGACTGAATATCACAGTAATAAACTGCGTGGAGCTTTTACAGCAGGTAACTTAGGATATTACAGTGAAATGCTGTGAAGTTTACAAAAATCAGTTACAGTGAACCATCTGGGTGATGTTTTCATCACTCTGCGCTCCTTTAACAGTTAAAATCCACGTACATTCAGACTCATGTTCCTCATTTTTTATGTGGACCTGTCATGACTTTATCTTGAGGCCCCTTGGAGCACGGGCCCCTGGGAGCCGCCCCCCTCATGATCAGACCCCCAGCTGACCCCTCCGGGCCCCCGTGGTTCGCCTCTTACCTCTGCGTAAACGAAGAGCGGCAGGACGAGCACGGCCAGCAGCAGGTCTGCGAACGCCAGGCTGACGATGAAGTAGTTTGTGGTGGTTTTCAGAGCTTTCTCCAGGTACACGCTGATGCAGACCAGGACGTTCCCACAGGTGACCACCACGATCAGTAAAATCCCGAAGATGAGCGCGGGGAAGCTGTGGGAGAGCGCGGGGGCCGATGGCACGGTGAGGTTCTGCGCGTCAGCGGACAGCTCCGACATGTTGGCCGCGCTCTGACGCCTCTGCCCGGGGACGGTTTCATCTACGGGCCGGCTCCGGCTGCCCCGAGTCCAGCAGGTTTTGGTCCAGCAGGGAGGCTCAGTACGAGTCCGGGTCTGTTCTCGCTCCGTGCGCTCTCGGCTCCGCGCCCTCGCCTCTCGCAGTGACGGACTTCGTTCCGCTCCTGAATCCGCCCGTTCCTCCTTCTGTCTGTCATGAAGCGCTCACACAGGCTGCCGTCAAAGTCCTCTGTCATACTGTCCAGCAGCTCCTCGATCTGCTCCTTCAGGAAAGTTAAAGAGGGAGGGAAAGCTGTAAATCCATCTGCGTAAATCTGCTTATGAGGCTGTTCGCTCTGTTCCAGCCTCAGGAGATCAGAGCGGAGCACAAACCTGCTGCTGCTTCAGCCACTGCGGACAAAAATATGATAACTGATCATATTTATGACCCCAAGTCTTCACTTATGCTTCAAGTACATGTTAATTAAAGCTCAGAATCTCTGACAGGCCTGGACGTTTGACCACAAACTCTGAATAAAAGGCCTGAAGTCATTATGCACTAAAAAAACGGATGGACCATCAACTCATTTTTACTACTTAAAGGTCCCATATTTTGCTCCTTTTCTGCAGTTAAACATGGATCTTTGATGTCTTCATGAAACGTTAGTAACATGCTTTGGTCCAGAAAAACCACGTGAATAAAGCACAGCTGCATTCTTTCCACGCTCAGCCCCTCTGTTCAGAATGGCTGGTTTAGAGGGTGGTCGCCTTAATATGCTAATGAGCCAGAGCAAAGCAGCGTTCATAAGGGGACTGCACGATGGACCTGCAGTGTGACTCAAGCGCAGTGGGGCGCCTGCCGCTCCAGCCATGCGCCGCTTACAGTCCTGAACACACACGAAGCGCAGATTTATGCCGGTTACCAGAGAACAGTGAAGCTCATTCCCCCAAACATCACAGGCTAACGCACAACATGCTAACACACAACATGTTAACCGCAGTGGGACAGCCGCAACTTAGCAAATGGAGCGGTAATGGGGTGGGTAAAGGACTGATTATATTCAGCCAACTGTTAAACTCCTCTTGACTACTGTAGGAATATTCATACTTTGAAGTTTATCCTTCAGACTTTCAACAAGTAACGTTAACATTGACAAACATGTGTAGTTACCTTTGGTTTATTCCCCTCTACTGTTAGCATTAGCTCGTAGCAATGAGCAAAATAAATACTACACAGCATTAAAATACTCACATTTCCATCATCATCAGGTTTTGCGATGGATTGTTGGTACTGAGCCCGGATGCGGGAAAAGTCTAGTTGCCCGTGTGTTGAACTGACTGAAGTTGAAGAAGCAGTTGGACGTGAAGTGATTGACGCACATGTACAAGTTTTAGCCAACTGTAGCTGCTCATTCCCTTAAAAAATTAAATTAATCCACTGGACCCTTTGGTCCTCCGAGGCTGGCCTATTTATAAAGATATACTGTATAAAGCTGTTTACAGACATGATTTACGCAGATATGTTGCTAAGAATGGAAAAAATATGGCGGCACTACGCAGAGAAATTTCACTCAGGTTGATGTAGGCTTATGAAAATAAAATGCTTGTTTCATAACAGTATATCCATAAAACTCAACAGCTTGCCAAATACCATGAGTTTACATTTAATGCAGCCTGCTAAATACAGGTTTTGTTGTCTACTCTCACACTTTGTGGGCTGGGAGGAAGGCCAAATACCCAAAAACGTGTTCAAAAGCCTTAAAAAATTGTTTTTTGCATAATATTTCCCCTTTAACTCAGGTCCACATGTTCACTCTGTGCAGAATTTCTATGGTTAAAGACGTTAATATACATTAATTCAGCAGCTTGTGACCAAGCCGAAACAGTTTCTGAGGTAAAGATCTAATAACTATTTCTTTTAAAGTTGAGGTAAACAGCAAATATCCTCAAACTAAAGTCTGAAGACTTTTAGAGACTGTTTTAGATTTTATCTTCTTTTTTAAACAGCTCGGGGAAAGCTGCTGCTAATTTCCAAAAATTCTAACATGCATGTGCAGTTTAATTATTAATCATTGAGCAAATTATTGAAATTCACTACAAAGCTTAAAACTAATTCTCCTGCGATGGTCTAATTTACTCTAAAATATATATAGAAGCAGGTCAAACTGTGAAGAAGCTTCATCAGTGAAAAAGAAAGAAAATACACTAATCTTTTGGCTTGTAGATCCTTGCAGGTTGAGCCCAGTTTTCCAAATAGTGTCAACATATTTGTGTATTTTCTTTTTAAACTAAATAGAAAAACTACCAAACAAAAAAAGAAAACTCTCGATGTGGTCTGAATTCAACAAAGAAATCAATGAAGTCTGGAGAAATCCTCACAGAGTCAAGCATTCGTGCAACGGTGCCAACATTCAATTCAGAAAGCTGTCCTGACATGACTGTGAGACATTATTGCCGAAGCATTTAATTTAGAATGAAAACAACAACTATAATAATAATGAGCATAATTAACACAGAGGGAAAATAATTCATTGTGATGATAAAAATAATATTGTGGCATTGAAGGTTAAAAGAATGATCTTTATTTGGAAAAGTTCTTATTTTAATTTATACATATGGGATGTCTGTGGCTCTGTCAGTAATTGGATTGCAGGTTCGAGCCCAGCTCTGGCTGTCACATGTTGATGTGTCCTTGGGCAAGACACTTAACCCCAAGCTGCTCCCACTACTCCATCAGTTGGCCCAGCTCACAGAGCATTTATGCACAAGTGCTGCAAAGAGGCTACGCTGTAGACATTCACATAAATACTGCGAGACGATCACAGAAAAGCCCCTGAAATTATCCCACAGGTGAGCTGTATGTGTGAATGAGCATGCCAGTGAATGCCCCTGGTGTTACCCTGAGAGTTTCAGGGTTGGATGTGTGAAAAGGGCTCTAGTGTCCACCTTTGGGCCTAAGAAATAAAGACAACTCAAAAAACATCAAATCTGCAGTTCCATTAGCCCCCACTAGAGGCCATTACCAAAAGTGTGTGATATCCCATAGAGCCCCATGTTAAAGTGTGCAGAAATAAACCTTAACTGAAATGTATTTGTTACTATAGTTTGAAAAGAGCATGAATCTCCTTTAACCTCAGAACAGATTAAATACAGCTGAAATGATGCTGTCTGACTGAAAGATGACGATCGAAATCAATGACGTTTGTTCATTTTTTAATCATATATTTTCAAAAAGTTTAAATTTCAATGTTGATGGTTGATATTGGATTTTGCACATACTCGATATGCTGATATTTCTGAACACATAACTGCTGAAACTAATATTTTTGGTCAAGACTACATAGTCTTTACTTTATGAAAACAGACTTGTTTCTTTAGTGATACAGTCTTTTTGTGCGAGGAGCAGATGAAAAACAGAAAAACAGCATTTAACTCTTCAAAAATGAAACCTGATTATTAAATGTACACATCAGACTCAGAATTCAGAATCAGAATTTGTACATTTGCACATACAAAGAATTTGTTTTTGTAAATTGGTGCAAAACAAATTAACATTTAGTTAGACTAAAAGTAAGAATAAGGGTCAGGAGGAATAAGATAAAGTAAAAACATGGATAGAAAGTGGTGCAAATAGTGCAAAATGCATGTTGATGGCAATGACGATGTCTGATCTGCTTCTTAGTTTTTTTGTAAAATGATGTAGTCCTGACATTCGCTGTTAAACATATTTAATTCAAAGCCTCCAGAAATCATAATCACATGCTCTGATTCTTGCTTCATCTTTTTACCTTTAAAGAAAGAGGCTGAAGCTTAGTGATTAAACCTCCTGATTCAGACTCAGCAGGTCCTGGTCTGAGAACAGCAGAGCTTCTCCTTTTTGCTTCATTTCTCACGTCTCATAGTTTGATCCCTGCAGCGAGCAGCTCACAGCTCCTGTTCCTGTTTCTGCAAAGGTGTTTTCTCGCCGCCGCGCCGTCTCATGAATTTAATTAAAACAAAGTGAGCTTAATTATCGACTCTCGCAGTCATCGCAGAGTTTCAGGGCGAGGCAGAGTGTCACGCAGAAACATCTCACCGAAGCTCCAGAACTGGAAACAAGACTCTGAGGGCGAGAAACAAAAGCTTAATTAAAGTTTGTTCTATCTGAGGGAGGCCCTGATTTACACAGATGACCCAGGAGAATATATCAGTGACACGAACAGCAAATCTAAACCACCAAAGTCTGACAGAAAGACCTTTGAACTTAATAAAAATATTCTATTCACAAGCAAAGTGAGACTCCATGACCACGACCATTGACCCTTGAATCCTAACATCTAGTTCATACTTGTGTCATATTCAACTTTTACACAGATTTGGATGATTCCAAGAATACTCTGATCTTTACAATTCTGTAACCATGCCTTTTATCTTCATGGTTTGAGAATTCTTTTGACCAGAGGGACACTTGTCTCTGTCCTATCCTTCTTTATCAGTAATCTGCCCATTTTTCCTCCTTCCTTGTCCCGTGACAGTCAGACGGACTGCAGTGCATGCTGGGAGCTGAGTGCTGACACGATCAGTGTTATTAATCAGGTTTAAAAGAAGAAATCATTATTTATGGATGATTCTTCTTCTGTGACTCAGAGCGTGTTTTAGAGCTGATAAAGTGGACCGACGGCAGCATGGTTAGGTTTCATTATTCTGTCCTCGCTCGCTCTTTATTAAAAATTTGACTGGAGTTCATTTCGTTTATGGACCTCAGCAGCCTCTAAATTATTTGTTCCTGTGCTATGACTGCTTTCAGATTAATGCAAAAGAACCTTTGACTTTGCCTGAACCCTCCAAATAACTAAACTTCCTCTGGTTTTGTTTGATATTATAACACCTACATGACCGAATAGACTCCCATAATCCTCAGCGTGTGATGTCAATCATGTCACAGCATTCATTAATGCTCGCTGTAAACACTGACTTTAGGTTCATAAAAGTACAAAAATACATTTTCCAATAATAAAGTTTTCTTCTTACTTTGTTTAGAACAAAGTATAAGACGATTAATTACCTCATCAACAACAATGAATTTATGATTAGATTATGCATACTTCCATTTTTCCTGTAAATATTGTATCATAAAGCTGCATTCACATGAATTAATCCAACACAGAGAGTGAACACATTTCCTCTGAGAACACTAATCAGTCTGTAATGAGATTATTTTCTGTTACATCACAGCGCAAATATTTAACCCGGGTCAGATTAAAGCTCAAATATTTGAGTTACAAATACAGTGAACCATGAATTAGATGCTGATCTGTGAAGGGAGAGAAAAATAATTAAAATATCAAAAATGTTAAAGAACTAAGAGAATTATTAATAGGATATATGTTTTTTTTATCAATCATCCACATACAGTCCACTTCTTTATTTAACCTGTCACCCAACTATCCATCCATCACTCCATCCATTCATCAATCAATCCATCTTTTAATCAGTTCATTTATTCTGTTTCCTCTTGTTGACCTGCTGAAACCATAACTCAGGTCCTCCTTAAGCAAAGGACTAATTTTGACCAGAGCAGGTGGTATAGCCTGTTGCTCTGAACTATGGCGCCCCCTGCTGGTGTGGACAAGTGCCACAGACGGTCCGGGAAGAGGACTGATGTGTGATCCCTGACACTGTGGCCTTGTTGTTCCCACTCAGAGGACGGTGTGGTCTCACAGAGGTCTTCTGTCCACATGTAGCCGTCATGTGTCCTGTCAGTGCCAGTGTCCCTCTGTCATCATGTGTGTCTCAGTGTGTGTTTGTCGTCAGGCAGATTACACACGTTTTTATTCTGTGTGTCCTTGGGAACAAACATTCCTCCTGAGTCTGCCCTCTTTGGCATGTTGTGCTGCGACCACCGAGTAAACTCACCTGAGGTCTTTTTACCTGAAGGGGTCGCCTGAGTCTGATAGACCACGGCTGTCCCTCTGTAGCAGATGAAGAGACGAAGACCTGAGGACGGTTTAAAGCCTTGGTACTTAATCTGAAACGCTGCTGATCATTTATGTCCTGCTCCTGTCAGGCTTGATCCTACAGAGTCAGAATTTATGTTCATGCCTATTTGTCTGCGTTGAATGAATGAAGCTCAAATTTAGAGGATTTTCATTTTTAAAGATTAACAAGAAAAAGTCACATTACTTCATTATATTATCCTAAAATGTCTGAGCTACACGAAAACCAACACATTTGTTCCTACTGACAGAAAATGTCCCATTTAAAACCATTAAAGCATACGTTTTTATCCCACATTTATCTGGACATAGACTGATTATGCTAAGATTTCCATGAACCATGAGCTCTTCAATTTTAATTTTTATGTTTGTCCACCAGATGGTGCTGGTTTTCCAATTCAAAACATGATACAAAATTGCACTTTTTTACTGTTTTCTGCAACAAAAAAAATGCATCTAAATCAATGTTAAGGCCTAATTATAATAATAATCAAATACTCCTTGAAATATGTTTTATAGAATTATTTTTTAGTTTATTTTATGTAGAAAAATATGCAATTTTGTAAAGATTCTGTCCTTAAGAGGGTAGAAAACAAAATATAATTAATTTTTGACATGAATATTTCAGGCTGGAATAGTTTTAAAAGGCTGACTTGTATAAAGTGGTAAAAATACTGATATATAATATTTTCACAGCAGATTTTGTTGAGTTTAAAGGACCTTTTTAGTGTTGATGGTCTTTCTCCATGTGGGCCCAGTCCACTCTGATTGATTTATGGGGTACTCTGTCAGTTCAGTGCTGCTCATTGCCATGTTGTCAACAACTCTGCATTCATTCTAACATCTCTGCTTTGCACTGGGCTGGTTACCCTCAGCTTTAACTGTTTTAAGCTTTGCCGTTAATGTGCAGAGATTCGCTGATTCTGTTAGGGATATTATGGGATGTACATGATGAAGTCTCTAATGCTGAGAAACTTCATCTGTTCACTGTTTTCTCACTCAGATCTTCTCAAAGTGGTGACCCTCGCCCCATCCCTGTGGACACCTAAACATTTCACTGATGCTCATTTTAAACCCTCTCACGACTCTTCATACTCGTCCTTCATGAGGAGAACATCCCAGTGTAGATGTTCACATAGACACCTCCTTAGAGATGGAGGAGCTCCTCCACCTGTCTGTGATCAAACATGAAGATTCTCTCGTCTATATTCTTGTATTCAGGTCCTTAATCGTCCTCGCCTGTCTCACTGAACTCTTTATTTTGGACTCTTCGTGGTGATTCATCGTCACCTTCATGACTTCCTGTTTCCTCTCCCTCAGCCCGGCGATGAAGGCCATTTCTTCTTCTCTGACTCCTGTCTTAAAACCACAGGATTATTTCTCTCCTCAGTCCTCCGACTGTAAACACTGCTGCAGGATTCCTCCCATGATGCTCTGCTGTGTCTCAAACAGATGCAGATATTTGAGTGGGAGGCTGAGTCCTCTGTGATGAAGTCACAAACATGGGGCCTGTAGTTGACTCCCACTCCGCCGCTGCAGCACAGATGGCCCTTTATGTGCCTGAGTACCAGCTGGTACCACGGCTCCTCACCCTCCTCACCCACTTCACCCGAGTCTGCTCCGACACCACGACATGGAGCTGAGCCGGAGGACCAGACCTGGAGACATCCTGCTCCCGTACTTCCTGTCCGTCTGCCTGAGCTCTTTCTGTTTGGCTGAGAGACGTGAGTACAACACAGAGGGTCCAGGGTAGGGGGGGTCAACACCGCCAGGGGTCTACACCTCGGGGTCTGGACCACTGCAGGTCCAGACTGAGGGTTTATTACCCAGGGTTTACTCTGCACCTGACCAGGGTCTGACCCTCGGAGGGTTTTCGTGGCAGGGTTTATGTTCAGGTCTACATGGTCACAGGGTCTAGGATGTGGGGTCCTACTGGGGTCCTGGTTTAAGAGTTTATATGCAGAGTTTGAAGGCTCAGGTTTAGACCAGAGAGGGCTGGAACAGGTCTCAGGGTTCAGTCAAAGCTTCAATATGCTTAATATTATGCTGTGTAGCATCCTTTATTTTCAACATTATGCACAATGCTTCTGTTTTTAATCAGTGAAAACGATGATGATGATGATGATGAACTCTCTGATGCAGGTTTACATCGTGTGTGGGTGGTGTGGGGGGTGTTGTTGTCAACAGCTTGGTCCTTGGGACATTTTTTATATCCGTCATTTATTTTGGCAGATAATTTGAAACAATATGAACATTTGAGTCTTAGTAACATCAAATTAACTATATTATCTGTAATTCTCAGCCTTTACAAGTGAGATCAGTCCCTATCACCAACACTGGAGCCAGCTCCATATTTATTTGGATATTTTGGGTCCAGTGTTCGTGTTTTTCTGGTTGAATGTTGGTCAGTACTTGCTGACAATAGGATTTATGTAAACAGACTGAACATCACTGCACTCTTTATGATCTGCTAGGCGAGACATCCTCATCAGTCCACAGACAACAGCACTGGTACATTTTTATCTACAGAGCAAAACTTGGTCAGTTACCATCATGCCTCTGCAGCCTCCTTTGTGTCAGCTCTGCTGATTACCTGCTGCGCTCCTCTAATTTGTTGCTCTGTACAGTTCCCTGAACTCTTACCTTGGGCATGTTTCTCTTGACAGGTCTCCTTACATTTGAAAGCCTGTTTTAAAATGGGAGTTGTTGTGCTGTTTATGTTTGTTGTTGTTTTTTTATTCTGTAATACTGTATTGGCTGCTGCCTTGGACAGGCCTGTCTTGTAAAAGAGGTTTTAATCTCACTGGGACTTCCCGGTTAAATAAAGGTGACATAAATTTAAAAAAAAACATGAAGTCATGCCTGATGAAACTGTTTCCACTGCAGCTGTGTGTGGGGGGATTGCTTTTAAGTCCAAAGAGACACCATAAAGGTCTGGTGATGTGGAGTTGATGTGGAGTTCAAACCAAACCTAAGACTGCATCATGAAGAGCTTATGTCTGAGGTTCAACTTCGGGGTTTTACAGTGAATTCTTCAACAGGTTCTACACCAAACTGCGTCTTACCTGCAGGGTTTGTACCACAGGTTTACCGTCTTCAGTGTGTACGGCTTCTTCTGGTCCAGTGGTGGTCCCAGATGTAGATGTTTTTCTCTGAGATAGCCTTATGTTTGTATCTTCTCTTTCTTCAGTGTGCACGGTTCCTCCTGGTCCAGTGGCGGTCCCTGAGAACAACACAGCAGATGTTGAGGTGGTGAAGGTGGACTCAGTCAGTGATGTGATCCTCACTGTCACTGTGAACCCTGAAGATCTGTTCTACCTCAGAGGGAATGCTCTGATGGTGAAGAAAGGTCTCGACTATGAGGTGAAACTCAAATACCACCACACTCCGTATCAAGATGGAGGATCAGAGTATGAATGGATGAACAAGCAGATGGATGAACTGATGGGCTGACTTTGCATTAGGTTGGATGGAGGGATGGATGTATGGATGGAAAATAAGGGATAGGCATGTGAACACAAAGATGGATGAATTTTTCATGAAGATGAATGGATGGATGTGTATTTTTTGTATATATTGTTATACAGGGGCATCAGTGGTGCAGTCCGCGCTCTCTGGATAATCTGTCAATGTGTCCTTGGGCAGGACTCTTCCCCAAAGTTGCTCCGACTGTTGCGGCAGTGGTTTGTTAATGGGTCTGAAAGAGTGTGAATGTGACAGCAGACACTGATACTGATGTAGAGACTTAAACCATCAGAGTGAGTGGGTGTGCCCTGCTGAAGCTGCTCTGATGAAGATCTGATGAGGGTCTTCATGAGTCTACACTGACCCGATTCTCTTCTGTTGGTCTGTTGCAGTCTCTGCCTGAAGAAGCTCTGGTGGTGTGGGTGCAGTGCAGCAGAGAAGGATTCACCTCTGTGAGTCAGACACTCGTCTGGACTAACATGAAAACAGTCAGACATGACAGGGAGAAAAAAGACCGTCAGAGAGACTCCTGACCTGTTTTAACATGTTTTACAGTGAGGACGATGTGGACCAATCAGGACCTCTTATTCAGTCCACAATCTGACCATCACCAAGTGTGCTATAGAGTCATACAGATTTAATTAGTGTCTGATTAATATCATCAGATCTTTTATGATTAAAATCCAAATGAAGAAATATAAGCTACAGCTGTCTGCTGACATAAGTTAACATGGTCACAAATTAACCCGTAACACCGCTCAGGCTGGTGTGTCACAGAGAGTGTTGCTTTTAAAAATGATTTAAAACCTTAAAACATGATTTCGAATTTTTTAAAAATGAAAAATGAATGAAAACTTTTAAAGAAGATTTAAAAACTTTCAAGATGATTTTAAAACTTTTGAAAAGGATTTTCAACACTTTTCAAGGTGATTTAAAAACTTTTAAAGATGATTTCAAACTTTTAAGATGATTTAAGGTCAGATGGGTGCAGAATGTATCCTTTTTCACTTTGAGCAGGTAAACCGAGACTTTTCTTTTCTTGACGGTGTCCAAACATGTCCAGGACATCACATAATAAAGATAATGAGCTAATGAGAACATGTGAAGGAGAGAGTAGATGTGACTCAGTTAATGGATCAACAGGAGCCTCATCATATGAAATGATGGAGGTCCACCACACTGACAGAGATCTTCAGTCCCTGTTAAAGATGTCCTCTCTCTCCTGCAGGTGAACGAGTCTGTGGAGGTTCTGGTCCAGAATGTGAATGATAATCCTCCAAACTTCGCTCAGAGTCATTTCACCCTGGAGGTGAACGAGGTGAGGAGCTTCTCCAGTGCTTCACCTGCTCATGTTTAACATTCATGATGTGGTCTTGATCCTGATGGTCTCCTCCTTCAGCTGACTCCAGTCAACTCCAGCGTGGGACTGATCGAAGCCACAGACGTGGACTCAGAGCCGCTCTACTACCGCCTGGAGTCCACCACGGTAAGAATCAAACTCTGAGCTCTGATTGGTTCAGAACATTGAAGAACTTTAACTGTGGAGCAGACGCTCACGTGAAAGTTATTTTGGGATTTAAAAACAAGAAATAACCAAACATTCTGGGCAGGGCCACATACTAATGATGGGCAGCGTTAACACATGGACTTTGGCATTAAGATGGATGGATGGATAGATGGATAATCATAAAAATGAGATTGTCTAAAATCTGTCATTAGCATCTTTGCTAAATCAGTGTTTGAAGTTCTGGACTGGTTAATGTTGATGGCTCTTGTCTCCCTATGTCTTTGTCTTTCTGTCTCTGTCTCTTTGTCTCTTCATTTCTTTGTGTATTTGTCTATTTTTCTCTTCAAATTTCTTGTGTCTTATTCTCTGTCTCTTTGTCATTTCTTGTCTTTTTCTCTCACTCTCTTTATCTCGGTCTATTTGTCTCACTGTCTTTTTGTTTATCTGTCTCTTTGTTTCTTTGTCTCATTGTCTCTCCTCATCTCTTTGTCTCTTGATCTGTCTTTTTGTTTCTCTGCCTCTTTTTCTCTTACTCTGTCTCTTTGACTCTCTGTGTCGTCTCTGTCTTGTTGTCTCTTTGTATCTCTCTGTCTCTTTCTCTCTCTGTCTCTCTTTCTCTCTGTTTCTCCGTCTCTTTAACTCCCTGCCTTGTTGTCTCTTTGTATCTTTGTCTCTCTTCTTCTTCATATTTCTTTCTCTTTGTCTCTCTGTCTCTCGTTGTCTTTCTGTGTTAAAGCAGGATAAATATTTCCGTCTTGAGCACATCAACTCTCCAAAGATCTTGGTGAAGAGTATTTTGGATTATGACTCCGTCCAGAAGATCTCTCTCGTCTTACACGTGCGGGTACACAAATTAATCTATGGTTTGCAACATCCCTACAGCTGTTTTTTCTGACCTCTGACCTTTAACATTTGACCTCTGAAATCTGTCTGATGTTCTGCAGGACACGTTTAATGGTTCAGCCTCTGACCAGCCCTTCTTTACATCCGTGGCGTCCATCACCGTGCTGGTGAAGGACGTGGACAATCGTCCGCCGTGGTTTCAGCCATGCTTAAGGACGAACTTAGGGATCGCCAAACTGTGCGTGAGCACGGGCTACAAGGGGCGTGTGAACCTCACTGAGAAGGAGGTGAGAGGTCAACAGAAGAAGGTCAGGACATGTCCATCATGTCCTCAGAGCGTGTCTCCTCACTCCCTGAAAGTGTCCTCACAGACAGAATGTAAAGTCTTCAGGCTGAGCTGCAGGACCAAACAGTCCACCTGTCGTCATGGCAATTCAAACTTTATTGTCATGTCATCCATCCATCCATCCAAGCACTGACACTTCCATCCATTTATTTATCATCCATCCTACTGTCCATACATTTGTTAACCATCCATCCATCCTTCATACATCCATCCAAGCACTGACCCATCCATTCATCCATCTGTCCATCAGTCAACCCATTCATGCATCCATCCATTTATTAGTCATAATCTATGTCTGTATCTACCCATCCATGTCTTTTAATTTATGAATTTTTTGCTATCCATCCCCTGTATCCGTAAATCTGTCCAGTCATTATCCGTCTGTCCAGTGCATCCATTCCATTTATGCACTTATGTGTCCATTATTCTGTCCTTTCATCCATCTTACCCTATATATATATTAATCTCTATATTTGTATGCATCCATCCTTGCCTTTTGACCCTTTTTCTTGTAGTTTCATTTCTGAAAATGACTCTATAGAATCATTTGTTGATTTTTTTTATGAAGTCCTGATGATAGTTTTAAATTCACAGACACAGAAGAACTAAAGAAAGTCAAAGTTCTTGACATTGTCACTGTTTAAGAACTTTTTACCTGTTTTCTGCTCTGATTGGTCAGGAGGGTCCATTGGCCCTGGAGCCGGGGCCCGTGTTCGCCAAAGATGGAGACAAGAACCGGAGTGAACAGATCAGCTACAGAATCCTCAGAGGTCAGACGCTTGTGCTCTCACAGATTTATTATATTTAATTATTGGCTCACAGATTTAATATTTTAGACTCTCTTTAGCACAACTTCAGCTCAGGGTGTCTTTATTTTCTGTATAAACAGCCATTTGTTCATCACAACAGTTTAATATAGACAGACATTCAGTCTGTGAGATTATTAATAACTGAGCCTTTCCTTTAATTCTCTTAGACTTGAACTTTATGTTTGAATGTATTTTTAATTTGAATAAAAATACATTTAATTTATCAGAACCTTTCTTGACACTCAAGGACACTGTACAGACAATCAATAAAACAAGGATGGATCAAATCAGTAAACACAAAGAGAAAGAAAAAAAATATTTTTAAATCAGAAATGCACATTTTATTCAGTAGTCTAATTTCAATTCTTTAAAGATGATCTGAACTACCAGATTTAAAACTGTTTTCAATTCAACACGTATTTCTGTTGTCCAGCTGAACATTAAATAGATATCTTTGCTTTTCAAAGTCTTGAATAATAAATAGAAAAGTTTTAATTACCTTATGGCTCTGTTGATTCATGTCAATGTGGGCTCGTTGATTTTCATGTCATGTTGTTTGTGATCTTTAGTTGCTAAAGACAAAAGTCACACGGGACCATTAACACTCACATCAGTCAAATTTAAAGTCCTGGCACATACATGATCTTCTCAGATATCTTATGTCCCTTTATTTTGGAGATTTTCACCACAGGAGTGTTGTGATAACAGTTCATAAATGCTTTGGAAATTGTAAATAACTGATATTAGTGATATTCTTACGCTGATGTTTAAAGGCCATTAAATGATTTTATTAAATGTAGTTCATAATGTGTTCTCTTATCAGGAAATGAAGGAAACATTTTTCAGATTGATGAGGACACAGGAAACATCACTATGACCAAAGCTGCTGATATTGTTGGACCGATCACTCTCACCGTCCTGGTAAACAATTGTTAATATAACATATTATTTCAAATGGTATTGAAATTATGCTGTTTATTCAGAGGTGCAGTGATGATGTGGTTTTGCAGTCCAACTCTGAGGTTAGCATCTTTCTGGTTCTCTCTAAAGCCTCTGGGATTGTTCTCTCTGTTTTGGATCATTACCGATATAAAACACTGAGGAACAAGCTAAGATCAGGCTATTATGGAGCTACAGTGTGGTGGTCTGACCATGAAGCAGCTGTGAACCATTAATGGTGTCGGCAATCAAGTATAAAACATGTATGCTTCTTAAAGACATCCAAAAATGACTGATTTTTTTTGTCCTTGTTAGCATTCATTTAGCAACCGTCCCTTTAAAGACATAATTACACTTCAAAACTCACAATTAGGGCACCACTCTGGAGGAAAAGAAATCACATATCAGTTTTTGACCCTCTAATGATCATAATTTAGTCAAAGGAAATAAATTTGACTATGAAATATATGGTTCCTCAGAAAACTGGGTCAGCCGCTTGGTTGAGTTGCCAGTCTGCGTACACAGATTCCTCATCTATTTACGCAGACTGGCAACTCATTTTGAACATGTTTTTAACCACTGCTACTCTTTCAATATGAAAGGTAAAGACAACGCATTATTTTAAATGGTAAAAAAGTGATGCTGTTTATTTCGAGGTACAGTGATGACATATTTTTATAGTTCAACCCTGAAGTTAGCATCTCTCCTGTTCCCTCTAAAGCCTCTGGGATTGTTCTCTGTGACCTGGATCTTCTCCTGATAAACTCTGAGGAGAACAACAGTTCATAAAATTTAGACAATTGTTCACCACAATGATCTCCACAAATGAACACAACAGTCATCAGTACTGAAGCATAAATCAGCCAGAGGATAAAGCTAGCATCAGGCTATTAGTGAACTACGACACGGCAGTCTGACTACGAAGCAGACAATTTCACTGTTCAGTTGTGCAAAATGTTTTGGCTACTCAGGGGTCACAGCTCCCCAACTTAATCAATTAAATTAACTTTGTTGTTTGCTTTTTACTTTAAAATATAAATGTTTGCTTTACAGATTTAAATGAAAGCTATGTATTTATTATTTTGTCTCTTTTGATGGCACTATCCTTCAGTCTCTGGAAGTTTGGCATTAATGTGTCCCTGACAGTCACCAAACTATCATGCTCTTTTTTCAATGGTTAGATTCATGACTGAAGATCTACAATTTTCGATATCATTATCTTAAAACTGTGGACAAAATGGAAGTGACTCGGTGCTGCACAGCCCTCAGAAATCTTAGCGTAAGAACAAATGGCCAAGCAAGAAAAAAAATTCTGACCTTGTAACAATCATAACTAGGTTGAAGGAAATACATTTTGATGATGAAATACATGATTCCTCAGAAAACTGGGTCAACTGCTCGGTTGAGTTGCCAGTCTGTGAAAGCAGATCTGTTTACACACACTGGCAACTCATTTTGGAAATGTTTTTAACCATTGCTGCTTGTTCATTTTAAAAGCTACTAAGCTTTGGCTTTTTGAGGTGGTGCTGTTCTGAGGCCTACAGATTAGCACTGGTAATTTTGATGCAATCTGAACAGGGTCATGTCTTTGTGTTCATGGTGTTCTGGGTCTTCCAGGCGTCTCAGGTGGCAAACAGAGACCAGTTTGCTGTGACCCAGGTGACCTTCGAGGTGATGAAGAAGAGCAGGAACCCTCCCCGATTTGAGAAGGAGCGATATGAAGGGTTCATCTACAGTAACTCTGTTCCTGAGAGCATGATCCTCCGAGACCGCAGCACCAACAGACCCTTCAGGGTCAGAGCCCGGGACGAGGACTACGCCGGGGTGAGGAGGACTTCATTCATGTGATGTTATTTTAACTCCGACTGTAAACCTTAATGTTTGAGTAATTAATGAACCATTTAACTCAGCAGTGTCCTCAAATACAAAACCAAGCAGGCATGTCCACCAGAAAACTGACTCCTGATTGGCTGGACTGACTGACTGTTATTTCAGTTAAAAAGTCTTTGTCAAGCATCATCAACAGGAAAGACTCCCCAGAGTCTGAACCTGGTTCCACCCAGGGCTAAAACAGCAGGTCCATGCAGGAGAGTCAAAGGCTGCAGTTCCTCCAGTGTCCACTAGAGGCTGCTGCAGACACCACGCAGGTCATTGACCATGTGCATGAGACATCACACTCTGTTCCATTTTAGCTGGATTTCGTCCAGCATGTGACTTAAAGCACATTTATGCTAAATAAATAAAAATGTCCCCATGGTGAACTTACTCACCTGAGACAGAGACAGCATCCTGCCTCTGTACACTCTGCAGTGATAAAAGCTCGCTGGAGTGAGGACACACCTGTCCCATTGCAGACAGGCCTTGGTGTTCATACCAGGACAGGACCTGGGATAGGACCTGGGACTTGACCTGGCATGGGACTTGGGACTGGACCCGGGTCAGGACTGGGCTGGTCTGTCCCCCCTCAGGTTGACTTTGTCCTGGTTTGTGTTGCAGGGCTTGAACCCAGACATGAAGTACGAGGTCCAGTACAGCAGCTACGTGAACGTCACCTCAGACGGGTTTGTGATCCTGAAGAGGGTCGTGAAGACCGAGTCCTTCGCCCTCCAGGTGCATGATGGGAAACCTTTCTGTGTTGGACACTCTGATGGTTTGATCTGTACTGACTCTCTGTTTCCTCTCTGAGCAGCTCAGAGCCGTGGACACCACCACGGGAGAGTTTGGGACGGCTGCTCTGTCCGTCCAGGTCATACCAGGTCAGGACCACTTCCTCCATCAGACTAGAGCTTTGACCTTTCACCTTTAACCTACTGTCCCCTTCACACACACTAATGAGTTTATATTTGAAATCATACATTTAAAATAATGAATATTGCTCCTCCATGTGTTTCCTTTTTTTTTTATCATACTTTAGAAATATTAAGTATTTGTATGAGAGAAGTCGATAAAGATAGTTGCCAGAAGGGGATAAATACAAACAATAATAATAATAAAAAAATAATAGTAATAATAAACAAATTAATAAAAAATGATAGCAATATAAATAACAATAGTAACAATAACTTAAAACAAAAAATGACAGCAAAAATAATAATATAGTGGTAATAAAAATAACATTAATAATAATAATATCAATTAAAATTATATAACAATGATGATGATAAAAACAATAAAACAATAATACTGGTAATTAAAACATCACAGCAGTTTTAATAAAAAACAATGTCAGTTATACAATAATAATGACATAAATACTACTACTGCTACTTCTGCTAATGATCATAATAATATTAAAGATATTTACAAAAAACAGAGTAATAATTTAACATAAATTACAATCGTTTTAATAATATTGCTGCTACTTCTACTACGAATAACAATAACTATAATAATAACAACTATACAACTACTAATGTAACTACTTCTAATAATGATATCAATAATTATAATGCCTGATAATAAAGTTAAAGGAAATCATATTAACAATCATAATAATGACAATAATAATTACAAATTTTAAAAACTTACAATAGTAATAGTTATAATAATTATCATAATGATAATAATAACAGATTGAGAAATAAGTTGCCAAAGTGCCTCAGTTTCTCCCATATGGCTTGCAGATGTATTGGTGATAGGGACTGATTTCACCTGTAAGGGTGAAGAATTAGCGGTTCTGGTGACCTCCCTGTCTCACCTGTGATTGTCCCAGAAAATGATATCACACAGATAAGGACATGAGGGGCTGGTCCAGGTCTCAGTCAGGGTTTCTCTGAGGCCCCCAGACTTTGAGTAGAGCCTGGATATGTGTGTTTAAGTGGTCTTTGGTCGGTCTAATGAAGACCTGATGTCCCACCTTCTCCGTCCTCAGCCGTGGCCATCCCATCAGACTCAAACATCGGGTATCGTCCAGGCGACATGGCGCTTCTCGGGCTGATCATGGCGGCCTTGCTGGTGCTCTGCCTCATCGTGATTGGTTTCCTGATCTCCCGCCTGGCGAAGGCGAACGCTGGCATGGACAAAATATGTGAGGTATGATCCTTTTTTATTTAGCATGTTTAATGATATTTTTTTTTATTCAGTGTTTAATGTTCCTTTTTTGTTTGGTGTTTAATGATGCTTTTTTTTAATTCAGCACCTTAAAAATCACCTTAAAAAGCACAGTAGGCCCATAAGACAGACCTTTGACCTATGACTTCCAAAATCTATCGTTCTCATTGTTGGATTTAGGAAAACATGGGGTCAAAGGTTATAGAAAATCCTCTGAGGACTTTCTGTGACATGATCTTCCTGGTTACTGGTGAGGAACATAAGAATGGACACCTTAGTATGGAGCTCTATGGAAAATGACTCCCCATACGAGGCAGCCTCTAGTGGACACCAGGGAAACTACAGTTTGATTGTTTTCAGCTTTTCTAAATGGGCTTCAGAAATCAAACTCTCTTTCTTTCTCTTTCTCTCTCTTAGTGTTTGGCGCCATGTCTGAAGGCGGAGCGTCCTCGCTCTGGTCACCGCGACTCTCTCCAGTTCACTAACGACGGCTTCACGGCTGAGGGCGATCAGGGGCGAGGTGGACCCCGACGCTCAAACAACGCTGTCCCCCGGCGGAGCACCTTCCCCCAGCCTCGGGGTCGGGTCATCCCTCTGGAGAGGCGGAGCCGCCACTGCGCCTCCTGTGGTGTCTACGACAACCACGTCCCTGCCGGGAGCCCACCAGTAAGGTCATCCAGAAGGGGGCGGGGCGATGGTGACGACTACGGGTCCAGGTCCATCCTGGCGAAGCAGCGACGAAAAGAGGGGCAGAAGACGGTGTGGTTCAAAGAAATCGAGGACTCCTCGGACATTGAGGTGGAGATCATCCCCGACTCAGTGGGCCGCGTGGAAGAGGAGACACCAGAGGAGCTGGAGGGCGAGGTGGAGATGGAGGGCGTGGTCAGGGACCCTGCCGCTCCAGTCCGAGAGACAGAGGGGGCGCTAGAGAGCCAGGAGGGGGAGGAGGGGGAGCCTGGAGATACCAACACAGAGACAGAAGGGAGGAGCCAGGAGCATGAGGGCTGACTGGGGGCGAAGTCAGACTAAGACTAAGATTATTGTTTCCTGTCTCTGACGAGGACATCAGGGGAAGGACTCGGTCTCACAGGACGACTCTGACGGTGCTGCTGGTTTAAGTATGAATTTCACATAATGGGGGAGAAAAGATGGCCACACTCTCCT
Source organism: Cetoscarus ocellatus (assembly GCA_037902135.1). NCBI lineage: Eukaryota > Metazoa > Chordata > Actinopteri > Labriformes > Labridae > Cetoscarus > Cetoscarus ocellatus. Next base: position 1,481,876 of record JBAMNC010001116.1, read on the forward strand.
GGTTCTTGTTGTAGCTCCTTGCAAAGCACTCTGGGAGTTCTCTCAGTGAGCAGCAGATCAGTCGAACTGCTTTTCTCCCTCAGTTTGTCAAAATCATGCTTTTAGAAACACAGCGGGGCACTGCTGAGGAAATAGGTGCTTTATTTAGACATAAAAAGAGTCCTCAATATTAGCAGCAGAGGTGAGCGGAGCTGACAGCGTGTCTCTGTGTGGACAGATTCAGTAACTGCACCAAAAGAGAGACACAACATCTGTGGATTAACTTTAAACATCCCCACGATTCAAGGACAGATTTGAGGACCCACCCAGGACGTTCACACTGTGAGACCACACCATTATAGATATAAATGTAAATATGATTTTTATTTAATATTTACAGTTTATTCAGAAATCACACCATCAGGACGTCTGTGAAGCCAAAAGATCGGAGTGTTCTTCCCCACGAGGTCTGTCTGTTTGATTCTGATCCTGCTCCTCTGAGGATGAACCCCATGGTCCACAGTCAGAAAATCATCTGTTTCAAGTTGATCATCATTTTCTGCAGATTCCTGTTGAAATGTATCAAACAACAGCTGAATCTTCTGGGACATTACCTGAGGTGTGGAGAACAGTGCAGGTCATGAGTGTTTGAGGCACCAAAGATTTGGTGAAGGCAGAGAGGACCTCCTGAACACCCATGACCATCAGAGAGTCTGAGACAACTGTCAGAAGAAGAGCTGCTGCACGGCTCTGATCTGTGAAGACCTGAATTTAGAAGGAGCCTAAAGGAGGTAGACCCTGATCATGATCCATAAAACTGGATCACAGCATCTGGATTATTCTAACAGACAGACCTCGTACATCACAGAGAGAATTTCACTCTACAAAGGAATTATTTTTACAGCTTTGGGTCAAATTTTTGGTAATTTTTTGTAAATAATGAAAAAATTGGAGCAATGTTTTTTTTTTTTTTTTTTTTAACTCTGAGCTAATTTAAGGGGATAGTTCTGGAGATCATCTCTATCTGTACAAAAAGAGACAGCACGCAACCCAAGGGCGATGTTCTGCTACAGATGGGGCCATTTCTACTCCAGGTTTTTTATTCAATTCTTTTTAGAGATTAAACATTTTTTAAGGCTGTAAAAAAAGTAAATATCAGAAAAGAAGCAGAACATATAAATGACAAAAATCAGACTTTCATCCTAAAATTCTGACACCCATCTCAGTCCTCTGACTTATAAAAAAAGTGATAACCCACTGCCTTTCACCTTCCCATCGATTTACTTCAGCCCTGACGAGCCTCTTCGCTAAGGCTCTACTGAAGCTCTACAGCCTGCATGACGACCACGAGGCTCTGAAAAGTCTGAATTCTGGGATTAATGACAGAATTTAGAAGAAGATAATGTGTGGATGGAAGCACAGGCAGCACGGTGGTGCAGCAGGAAGTGCACGTGCCTCACAGCAAGAAGGTTGCGGGTTCGATCCCCTGTGCATGCGTGGGTTCTCTCTGGGCTCTCTTGCTTCCTCCCACAGACCATAAACATCCTCATTAGGTTAATTAGTGACTCTTAATTGCCCTTAGGTATGACTGTGAGCGTGATTGGTTATCTGTCTCTCTATGTGGCCCTGTGATTGACTAGCAGCTGGTCCAGGGTGTACCCCACCTCTCGCCCAGCGTCAGCTCGGATAGGGACACGTGGTGTAGATGATAGATGGATATAAGACAAAATTCTGACCTCTTAAGTTCGACGCCTGAAGTTTTTACTGGCCTTCCTCTCCTCTCACTGTGAAGTCTGTTGATGATTAAAAAAAATGTTATATGTATAATTCTTGGTTCTTCATTTTGGTAACGATCCCTCATGTATCTGTTGCACTTTGTTGTTAAGATCACAATTATTAATTACTACCTTTAAGTAGAAGTTTAATAAAAAAAAAATTTTAATTGAAATATTTGATCTTGAGTACTAAACAGCTGAGACGACTTTCTGTGGACTTTATTTTATTAAATATTTCAGTGTAATAACATCTGATGGTGTTTGTGTGGCTGATGTATGTTTGACTTTTGTACATTAAATGATTCCTGTAGAGACAATGAAGTCTGGAGGATTTGTTGACTTGGTTAACATTGATTACCTCTGCCAAGGAGGTTATATTTCTGCCAGTGTATGTTTGTTTGTTAGCAAGATTATGCAAAAACTTTGGACGAATTTTGCAGAAATTTTCAGGAGATGTTGGTAATGGCCCAACTTAAAAATGATTAGATTGTGGTGGTGATCCAGATGACCTCCATTAGGTTTTGTTCACCACTGAGGGTAAAATGGACCGTGGCATCTTCAGTGTTGAAGCCGTTGGACTGTACAATGCGGTCCAAAATGGTCACTGGACTGGTTCAGCTTCTTGAATATGTTTCTCTGCTTCTCCAAAAGGCTTCTTCAGCTCTATGAGTTGACTGAGGAGGACTGGGGTCACCTGAGACTCGTTAGCGGAGTGGTTGACCTGATTTCCCACTGAAGACAGAAGCTCGTTCATCCCAAGGACAAAATACCCAGAGCAATGTGGTCTATGCTGTTCGATGCGGTGAGGAGAGCGACAAGCTGTACAAACCAAAGGACCTCTACATGGTACAGCTCAGGAGAGCGCCCCCCTCTGGACAGGACTCAGCCATGCACCTACATCTAAAAGACACAGGACATTCTAATGATGACGTCTCCACCTTGTCCAGTGGACACAGACAGTTCGAGAGAGGCGTCAAGGAAGCCAATTTAGTCGAGATGAAACCATCCCTGAACAGAGGTGGAGGACTAAGAGACTTTCTGTCTCCAACCAGACAACTAAGGACCAGAGATCATGTGACCCAAACAACCCAGGAAAAGCACCAGTCACACCTCCAGGGGGGAACCAGGTCGTTGACTCTAACGCCTCTCAGGTGATCCCCCAGAGCACATCATTAACTTGGGCTTCATGTTCTGCCTCTGCTTCAGTCAACTCTAGAACCGAAGGACCCTTTTGAGGAAGAGGAGGATCGTCTTCAAGAATCTGAACCAGTCCAGGAGCCACTTCAGACAGCATAACGTGAATGAACCTGCAGAGACGTCTTACCTCTCCAACTCCACTCCTGCCCTCATTTATGGTCATGATCTCTGGGAAACACCAAAAGATTGAGATACCATGTACACGCTGTTGAAATGAGGTTTCTCTGGAGAGCAGCCAGCGGACCAGAGACATCCGGAGGGATCTAAAGGGGAGCTGCTGCTCCTTCACATTGAGAGGAGTCAGTTGAGGTGGTTTAGGTATCTGATTAGGATGGTTTCTGCCTCCTCCATGTGGAGGTCTTGTGGGCACGCCCATCTGGGTTGATCTGCTTGGCCTGTTTCCTCCATGAGACTGGATGGATGGATGGATGCTTTATTTGGGTGTTACCTGGGTGACAGTATTTTGAATAAGACGGGATCGGCCTCTTCCCTCAAACTGAAGATGATTCTGATTTTAAGTAAAACCACGGAGACCACTGATGGTTTTAAAACATTTTATTTGAGCCAATCACCTTCAAAAACATCAGCCAGTTGAAGAATGTCCAGCTAAATTAATAGTGTTCTGTTTAAAACAAATCCCTGATTAAAAGAAGAGATGAAGATGATGTGACAAAGGGCCGTACTGAAACAATCAAGAATCCCTGATCAATAAAATCTACCCTTGACCTCCGACATCACTTTCACTCACACCTTAAAAACACTCATCAGTGCAGGATCTATTGCTAGAAACGGATCAATTATGAAGCAGCAGAGGGCGTGCAGCAGGTTCACTCCGTCCAGGTGTTAGCTCTGGTCTTCAGCGGGCCACCTCAGAGCTCCACGAGCCCACTATGGACTCACTTTGACTTAGCAAAGCCCACCCGATCGTTATCGCGGTCGAACACGGTGTAGTACTGACCAATGAAGACGTCTCCCAGAATCCACAGGGGCCCAGCGGGGGGAGGGATGTCCAGGCCCATGAAGCCACTCAGACACATGGTCTTACCTGCCTGGCTCACCTGGAGAGAAGAGGAGAAACCCAATCATCACCTGTTGAATGTTTCAAACAGGTGTTTATGAGCATTCTTCAATTTTACCAGTCCTTTGTTACCCTGTCCCAGCTTTTTTTGGAGCATGTTGCAGGCAAAGTTTCTCAGTTTGAACATTAAATATCTCTGCTTTGTGTTTTCAGTTGACTATAGGTCTTAAAGGATTGCAAAACATTGTATCCTGTTTATATTTAGGTTTGACTTGGCGTCCCAACTTCATTGGAATATGAGGTGCAGACTGACTAATTTGCTCCCGTCTGACACGGCAAAACATGCATTTTTACCACCGCCAAGGGGGTTATGTTTTTGCTGGTGTATGTTTATCTGTTAGTCTGTTTGTTTGTTAGCAAGACTATGCAAAAAGTACTGGACGGATTTTGCTGAAATTTTCAGGAGATGTTGGTAATGGCCCAACCTAGAAATGACTACATTTTGTTGGTGATCTGTATATTTCTCTGAAGGTCTAAAATCCCCAAATTTCCAAAATGCCATAAGTTAACATTGGGTGGAATTAAAAAAATATATATCTCTGACATATTTTAATGGATTGGCTTCCAATTTTACAGGAAAATATGAGCTCCATGTCTCTATCATCGAGACAAATTTCATCTGATTGAAACACTGAACTTTATAATGGGAAATCCCATTGACGACATTCAATAATTCATGTAAAATCAAAATATTAAGTGATGTTCCTAACACTTGTTGTGTTCATACAGGACAACAACCTCCATGTATGTGCTCAGTTTGGTCTGGATCCTGGCACTGTTCTGGATCTGGTGATCCAGAATTGTATCTTTTACAGGGGTTGGGGAAAAGCCACTGCTGTAACTGAGCTGCTTGGTGAAGGTCTGTGCTCTCTGAGTTCTTTTCTAGTAATGATAATAATATATTTTATAATTAGTGTTAAGTCCTGGTGCTTTGTACATGGACTCAGCTTTATACATTTTTATTTCAGGACTTTGATGTTTGCTGGTGTCAGATCTGCATCTCTGCTGCTGCTGCTGCTGCTGTTGTTGTTGTCGTTTCACTTGTGCAGTCTGAACACACTGCTGCTGTCGGACACACAGAGCTGTACTGTTCCCCTCTGAGCCCCCCAGTGCCCCCTGGTGATGAACCACAGTCATGTTCTCACCTTCAGTATGTACTGCTCTCCGGTCAGAGAGTAGGTCTGTCCCCCGATGTTGAAGGTGATGACGGGCAGAGACGGGATTTTGTCACAGTTCACCATGTACTGAAAAACAGAAACAGGTCAGAGGTCATGCTGGTCAGACTGTCTTGGAGGAGTTTTGGGACTTGGAGGTCAGGTTTTGGTCATACTGGTGTGACTTGTGTTTGTGTTGCCATGGCATCAGTCAGGCATCAGTATCATCAGTTTGAGCTGAAATAAAATCACCCCCCGACTCCCTGTTCAGACTGACCTCTCCCTGGATGAGCGGCAAGGCTCCGATGGCTTTCTGCAGGTTCCTGACCTCGGTTGCGGGGCCGGTGATCAAGGACGTCCCGGTGTCGACGATGGCCTCACAGCCGCTGGTGCACAGTTTGAGCTGAGGGCCCACGGACATCCTGAGGGGTTTACAAAGACAGACAGACAGACAGACAGACAGAGGCATGAGCAATTTTGTTTATTTATGATGATCACAGACACCTGAAGGTCTAAAGAACAGTTCCAAGTCCTCAGCCCCTCTGCAGGGCCCTCATCCAGGAGGTCAGGATACCCAAGCTGCATATTTAGATCTGTTTCTAAACACCTCTCTGATGCCATCATCTGGCTGTAGTGCTCTGTTACATTAAGTAAAAATATCTGATGCCGTGAACATCCTTCAGTGTGAGCTGGTCACTGACCCTCGTCAAGCTGAGCTGACAGCCTGAGAACATCAGGCACCTTACACTGCAAAAACTCAGGACTTGGAAAGCATGTCTATCTATTTTCAAGTCAAAAATATACAAAACACTTATTTTAATTCACATTCACTTAACCAGTTGAGATAAATATCTTACTTGAAGGAATAAAACCACAAAAATAAGGCTCTGAACTGTTTGTAATGAAAAGAAAATATCTGCCGCTGAAATAATGAATGTTTTACTCAGCGAGGGTCTAAAATAAAGTTTTAATATCTGCTCTAGTTAAATTTGTCTTGTCTTATTGGCAGATTGTGTTACTTATAATTACAAGCAATGCAGGCCTTATTTTTAGTTTATATATCTTCAAATAATATCTTAATCCAGACATGTCAGGAATTTAGTAGATAAGCCGAATGAGATTTTATTGTCTTGAAACTGGACAAATACTCTCACCTAGATCTGAGTTTTTGGAGTGTTTTTATATCAATGGGATAAACCTGGTTAAATAAATGAATAAATAAATAAACTATGGACCAGTCTGAATCACCCTGACTCCAATCATGACCCCAGAGGGACTTAATCAGGACCTAATGGTGGATTCACACCCCTACAGTGAATGTTCAGGCACTGACCCGTCCATGTGGATCTGCCAGTACGCCTGCCGGGTGATGTTGACGTAGTTGAAGTCTCCGGTGTAGTATTTGGGGTCGGTTCCTCCAAGCAGCAGCTCACCGCCGGGCTCTGTGTCGGGGTTCCTGAAACAAAGACATGATTTTTACAAAAACACAGCCTGCCTGGTTTCACGTCTGTAATCAGGCAGATCCATCCTCCGAGCTCCTGCTGAGGTCAGAGGTGAAGACCTTCCTCCAGTGTCCCACCTGTTCAGGTAGAAGGAGAAGACGTTCTGGTCCACCTTCTTCTGACTCATGATGTTATCGAAGACAGGGGCGACCCCATCCACAGAGATGCGAGGGTACGCCATGCCGAGGATCCCGTCAAACTTGGCGGCGATGAAGGTGACACCAGGCTGCTTGATGGCCTCTCCAAAGAGCTGGTTCTCAACAGAGATGTCTCCAATCTGAAACACAGGACAGTTCCTGACTGAAACACCACTCCCTGGAGGAGGAACACTCAAATACCTAAGACCTTCATGATGGACATGGTTTAAGTCGAGACAAACTGGTCAACCAGAATGACTATGGTCACAGGAGAAGGACAATCTCATCATCATCTCATCATCTCCATGCGGTTCAGCTGATGGTGCAGACCTACATAAACATCACTGAGGTCAGAGCCTCATGGCTCAGTGATCTTACGGTGCACGTGTCCTGGCTCAGGTACCCCGAAAGACTCCCTGACCCGTACTGGATGGCGAAGGAGGTGCCGTTCTTCACGTACGTGCTGGACTTCCCAGAGTTGTATTTGTGATGAGTCACTGGGAGCAGAAACAAAAACACGTCAACACGCACAGCTCTACACGGCTAAACTCCACAGGTGTTGCCACTGTAACTGTCAGACTCACTGCAGGCGATGTCCAGGAGGGAGCAGTGGATGGAGGGCACCCACAGGTTGGAGGAGCCGGTGTCGAACACCACGGTGAAGGTCTGAGGGGGGGTCCCGATGCCGATCTCTCCATAATACTGAGCCTGTTCAGAGAGAGAGAGAACAGAGTCTTAAGGATCATCACAAACCACGGTAATCAGCAAAAAGCTGGTCTGGATTATCTGGACTTTGAAAGCAAACCCAAGAACTCTGAGCTCAAGCTTCCAGGAAATCAGATTACGATAATCCGAGGAACCAAAGAACATTCTGCTCCTCAAACACAAACAAATTAACTCAGATCAGCATGTTTGCTAAATAAAATAATCCACTTTATTCTTTAAAACGAATCATTCAGGCCTTTAACCCAGACAAGGAGCCTTCACTGATCCTGATCTGAACACAGACCAATCAGGGACATCAGCATCAGCTTAAGGGAATAGTTCTGGTGTTCTGGTTCTGGAGGGGGACTGCTAGAGGCCCGTGGCACATCCATACCTGGCTATCTCCTCTGGTCCACAAAACAAAACATCCACCCTCTGCCCCCAAAACAAAACAAAAAACAAAAGGTCAAAATAAGATTGAAAAAAATATATTAATATAACACATATTGCCAGATATCATCAAACATACTTTTAATTCAGATTTTATCTAATCTATGATTCACCTTTGTTACACTTTTAATCTTTTCATAGATAACCTTTTAGGCTTCTTAATTGTTTTATCTCTTGCTCATGTCTGTTATTTTATTTTATCATTGCTATTATTATTATTATTATCATTTTATTATTTTATCATCATTATAATATCATCTTTTAATATTTGCTCTCCTGTTTTTATTTTTGCTTTCAACCCCATTTTATTGCCTTTTCTTTCTTTGTTTCTTACTGATTTTATGTTTTTAGCTTTTATTTCAGTCCTAATGGTCTCATTACATGTTGCATGGTTCTTGTATTGTCTGGGTTCTTATGACAAATGAAAAGGGCCTTCGATTCAGAGACCCGGAGTCACCTGACACCAGAAGCACCAGTTGCTTTCCTCTTAACTCTCCTTGCTAGTGCTTTTTATGCCTTTTGCGTCTTTCTGTAGGAGTGCTTTGATTTGAACTGAGCTTTTTGTTTTTGTTTTCTTGTGCTGTAGTTCTTGTGCCTTCTTGTCTGTATGTTCCTCACTGTTTGTCAAAGCACTCTGTAAACCTGTTTTTAAAAGTGCTATACAAATAAAGTTATTATTATTATTATTATTATTATTATTATTATTATTATTACAGAAACAGTACAGTGAACATAAAAATCTTAATATTATATTTTGAGTATCCATGCTCTCCAGATGCTATAAAATGTCCCAGCAGATCCCCTGACAGTGTCCCTGCTCTTTTCCAGTTTATTTCCCTGATTGAATGGCGATGAACAGAGTCCTTCCATCTGAGCTAAATCATTCTTTTGGAAAGGTTGGCAGAACCTTTAACGTTGACGCCCTCCTCTCATGACCATCACACCAGAGTCTGCTGAGGCATTTTTGATGTTCCTGTCAGCAGGTCCGAGGTCAGACCTTTTCTAAATCACTGGTTAAACTTTCACAACGACAGGCTGATACCACAAGTGATTGCTGCACACAAGTGAGGCCAACTTCCTCCTCATGAGACCGAAAAGAGGAAGAGCGTGAGATTCTCATCGTTTCTGTTGAGTCACTGAGGTCCACGCCGCCTCAAGTGTCTGATCTGCAGCTCTTTGGTGTTCCTGCAGCTGCTGACTGGACAGAGGTTTTATGATCTGACTTTGGTGTAGGGGTGTACAAACTCTCAACGAGGCCCCTTTGTCAAACTTGAGGTGGTAAACCAGCCCTGGTTACAGCTGGACTGGATCAGCTCCTGATTCAGACACAAAACCAGAGCAAACTGCACTAATCTGACAGACTCTACAGGAGTTAGGGCTGTGGTGATTACCCAAACATGAAACATGGCTGCACTGAAGACTAGGGATGCCCAATATTAGATTTTTGCTGATATCTGATATGCTGATATTTCTAAACTCATCATTGCAGACACTAAAACTGACCTGTTTCTTTGTGATTACAGTCCATCTGTGTTAGAAAATATGTTCTTTTTCATACATTTATTTCAATGTATACCATTTTCTTTTTTGTAAGTCTCCCTATGATATACCTTTAATGCTTTGGTGTACACTCTCTATCTCTCCCCTGTAAGTAGTTACAGAAATTAAAAAAATTTGTTGATGGCAGACCATCTGAAAAGACCGTCTGTTTTGATGTATTATGTGAATATGAATAGTGGCATCCCAAAATAAGGAATGTAAAAAAAAGGACACTGACTGATGACGAAGTAAAAGTCACGGAATTTTCTACATTTTGTCAGCTAATTGGTAGAGGAACCTACGGCCAATCAGATCCAGTCCAGCAGGACTCCATGTTGCAGTAAGATGTTGTAAATCAACCACTAAAACTAATTTATCTGTTCAGGAATTAAGTAAATAATTATGATCTGACATTTTAATCAAGAAATAATATGAGAATTAATATTTTGACTGTTTTTTATAAAACAGTAAATCAGTAAACTCATTGATAACAATAACAATTATGTTCTAGCGTTAAAATATTTCATTTTAAGAGCTTCTACACACTGGTGTTTAACCATTACCGAGGCAAACATGAATTTGTTAATTTAGGGCAGCTCTGAAATCAACCGGTTTTATTATTTTGAACATCTTGAAAATGAATATATATATACATATATATATTTATATATATATATGTATATATATTTATATTGGAAGACAAAACAGAAAGTTACAGCAAGACCAAGATCAGTACAGATTTTTCACAAGGGGTTCTTTTTTTGTTGAAAAGGGTGTAGGACGAAGTTCAGAACTTATCTAGTCCTGCCTCTTCTTTACAAAATTGAACTCAAATAATTGAAGCTTCAGGCACCAAAATACCACCAATATTACCTGCAGAAAATCCAAACTGATGTACACACTGTTTAGAGGCACACCTTTGTATTTTACTTCATACTATCCCAGTCTGGTATGTTTTAATCTGTTTTTGAACCTGCTTATTGTTGTACATGTTCTCATTTCTTTAGTGCAACTGTTCCACAGATGAACTCATTTTGTTGATGTGCAGTGTAGTCTCACATTAGTCTTAAAATTTAAAATTGCAACCAACGTTGACATTTCTGGTTTTTCATAATTAATATGAGATTTCCAATTTAGTTTTTCATCAATTATCACTCCAAGAAATATTATTTCAGACATTTGTTCCATTTCCACATCACTGTTCATAATTATATCATTAGTGTAACCTCACACTGGGTGTTGGTCCAATAAATCTATCAAACTCTGTATTTTCACTAATATTGTTAATCATTAATTGTATTAAATCAATCATATTAAATATTCATAAATCACCTCCTTTAGCCCTGATGGAGGCATGGTAGCTTTAAGACTGAGAGCACAAAATGCTTACTAAGTTGGACCTTGAGACAGAGACGATAATACATGGTGCTGTTTGCTGCTGTGATTGTCAGGTAGGGGCGGGACTATTACAGCATTTTATAGCACAATTAAAGTAAGAGAAATAACCTAGGTTTCATAACCTTGATTATTCTGACTGTTGGTTCTTACAGACTTTAACACTCTGACCTGATTTTGGAGGACTGAAGGAGCCCAGGAGAGAGAACTAAATAATGAAGATTCAACAGTTTTCTTGTCAAAGAGCGAGGCGTGAACACACCAACAGGCTCACTCACCAACACACAGGGCCTCACAGCCCCTAATCTCACCTGATCAGACCTTAAAAATAATGTTGCTACTGTACCTGAACATCATCTACATGAGTAGATCCACCCTGTAGTATATATCACCCACTTCTCTGAGACAGATATAGATAGATACATTAGATAGAGCTGAGCTCTATAAAAAACTTACTTTGATATGATTTTATCTCTGAATATCTTTTATGAGGCATTAAAATATAATCTACAGAATTAGCAAAAGCTATATTTGGAAACATTGGTAGAGGTAATAAATTTGTGTTTGAAAAACTGGTAAATAAACATTTTTTATTGAATTGAATTTGAATTTGCTATTTTTGTTTATTTATATATTTTTTTCCTCATTGAGAGTGCCTGACAATTTGTAAGGGTGCGGCCCCCAGGCACTAAAAAAATACATTTATGAGGCCCTCCTGGTGATTGGCACTCGTGTTGACTGGAGCCATGGGCCTCTGGTGGCCCCGCTCCAAAAAAAACCTTATTTGACCCTGTAAATGAGTGGACTTATATCAAATGTTAAACCCTGGTGACGGGACAGTCCTAACAGAGGACTCTGCTGAGTCAGCGTTCGCAGGCTCTGCATTAACCTGGTTTACGGTCCAGGTCGGACACAGAGTAGCTTTGTTTTGGCTTTTTAGTGTCTCTGCGGGGCATTAGTGAGAGTGCAGACTTTAGGAGGGCGGAGCTTACGTCCAGGTAGTTCTTCAGGGTCTCAGGTGTGGGCCCGCTGCTGGACGGGAAGCCCAGGTTGTACTTCAGGGAGTGTTTGTCTGCCAGGAGCTCCTCGGCCGTCCTGCCCGAGTCCGTCAGCTGGCGTCTGATGGAGCGGAACTTCTTTAGAGGGATCCTGCAGAGAGAGAGCAGGCCAGGGATTAATACAGGCCCGTCAAAGGCCCTGTTACAGACCCATTATGGGCCTGTTACAGGCCCCAGGCCAGAATAAGTCAGGGGTTATTACAGGCCCATTAAAGGCCCTGTTACAGACCCATTATGGGCCTGTTACAGACCCCAGGCCAGAATAAGTCAGGGGTTATTACAGGCCCGTTAAAGGCCCTGTTACAGACCCATTATGGGCCTGTTACAGACCCCAGACCAGAATAAGTCAGGGGTTATTACATGCCCGTTACAGGTCCAAGGCCAGAGTAAGTCATGGGTCGATACAGGTCCATTACAGGCTCGTTATAAGCCCTGTTACAGACCCATTACAGGCCCGAGGTCAGAGTGAGTCAGTGGTCGTTACAGGCCCATTACAGGCCAATATGTAACAATCACCCAAAATGATTTAAAAAAATGTAATAAAACCTGAAATGTAATAATTGGTCAATAATGTAACAAAAGTGCTGAGCACTAAATGTAATAAAAAAACTGTAATAAAACCAAAAATGTAATAACTGGTTGATAATGTAACAAGATGCTGAGCCCAAAATGTAATAACTTTTTGATCAAAATGTCACAACTTAGTACATTTTGGGTCAGTTATCACAATATGAGGCTGACAATATATATTTCTCCTAATAGTGTAATAATTTTATTACATCACAGAGTCAGGGATTTATGGATTAAAGGGCTCATTGCTTCAATGTACAGTGTAGTATCACACAAAAATGCCCCATCCTACGTATACACTTAAAAAAGCCTTTTGGAGACCAAAACTTTTTCCTTAAACTCGTTCAATTTCAGCTCATTCACAATATTTTGCCTGCCCCATATTGTAATAACTGACCCAAAATGTAACAAGTTGTTACATTTTGATCAAAAAGGTTATTACGTTTTGGGCTCAGCATCTAGTTACATTATTAACCAGTTATTACATTTTGGGTCTTATTACCTTTTTTATTACATTTCATGTTCAGCACTTTTGTTACATTGTTAACCAATTATTACATTTCAGGTTTTATTTAAAAAATTATCACATTTTGGGTCATTGTTACATTTCAGGTCATTGTTACATATTGGGCTCTAACAAGGCCTGTTACAGACCCCAGGCCAGAGTGAGTCAGGGGTCATTGCAGGCCCCGTTACAGGCCCATGAGGGGTTAAATAAACCTGAAGTATTCGGTCAAACATCAACACAGTGAGAGGCTCTGCTGATAAGATTTAACCCACATTCTTCAGTTTATCTTCACACTGATATCAGAAGGCATGCTGGGAAATAAACTGAAACATGACAGCTGAGGCTGTGGACACGCCCTGTCTACACAAACAGGTACCATAAAAAAGAAATTTGAGCTTTATAGAGGTCATAATTCACCAGAAGAAAGAGAAAAGGAGCAACTTTCATCTGCCTAAATCAGACTACCTCCATCAGCTATCAAGAGGGTAGGGATGGATGATATTGGATGTTTGCTGATATTTCTACAGTTATTACTGCCGACAGTGATATTGTTTGTTGAGGTTTCCCCTTTAAACAAACTGACATGTTCCTCTCATCTTGACAGCATATTTGTGTATTTGTGTGAAACAACATTTTGTTCTCTAATGGAAGACACTTTTGTTTTTGAAATGTAAAAATTGAACATATATATATAACAATATTGTTGCTTCCTCACTGTTTCCTGTTGTAACACTGGTAAACCATTCCTCAAATTTCTGGACGTTGTCTTCAGTCACAGCAGAACCGCTCAGGTCAAAGTTCACCTCCACATAGCTCTGTTAGAGGCTGATTTTCAGGCCTCAACATGACAGCAGACTGTGTAAGTTAGGGCTGGGCGATATGATCTAAAAATCATAAAAAAATATGATTTTTTTTTTCACAAAAGTCTATTTTATAATTTGAATCATTTTTTTTCCCTCACTGACAGAAATATCTTTGTAACAAATCTCAAAACTGAGTTCCCCTCTTATAGTTTAAGTTCAGGCTGTAATTTTATCTTAATATCAATTGTAATTTTGGATGTAGACAGGCTCATCTACATGAACACCGACAGTTGCACTATTTTCACATTATGTTAACATGGAGCTCTTCTGTCAGCATTTAATCATTAAAAAACAAATCCATACCTTATTATACTAGTGAGAAAATGGCAAGGTCTACCGTTTGACACAGAGTCTAAATTTTCAGAATTTATATTGTCAAATACTGCAAAAACTTACGAGTGGAGTAGGAGAAAGTCGAGGAAATGAGCTTAACTTTTAATTTTTAAAATCATCTGCAAAAAATTAGTCAAATCAGTCAATTTCTTGCCCAGCCCTGGTGTAAATACTGAGCATCTATATATTTATTTTAACACTGTTTGACACTTTTTGACCTACTTTGCACTGTCTTTGCTAATGTCTTCATGTTTGTTTTGTCCTGCCCTATGTGGCCTTTAATTCTCCTTTGAGCATAATGAGTTTTTAGGACTGAAATAATTGAATATTGTTCAGCCTGTGCTGTAAACGTGTATATCTGCTTTATTAAAGAATAACACTATAAGGGTATTTTCTGTCTGCAGGTGCACCCCTCGTTTCGATATGAAGATAAAGAAGGTAAAGACATTCTCTATAGGGAGGATTTTTTTCTTGCATTTTAGCTATGTATCTGTTTTTATTGATGCCAGTGCCATTAACAATACTGCTCATTGATCAGATTCTTTATTGATTCCTGCTGATTTTATATATTCTCTGTTACATAAGCAGTGTGACAACAGACCCCGGTCTCCCCCTTGAATGCCTCCATTTTGATGTAATTAGCTCATATTGCTGGCTGTTACTGTTGAACAATTATTTTAAACCATTACAGACCTGCTTTAAAGTCTCTGCTCTGGTGTCCTGTAGCTATGGCACTGATTTTAAAATCCTTTTATTAGTTTATAAAACCAAACACGACCCACATCAGACAGCTCCGCGACCCTCTTTTTGGCCCCAACCCTCCAGTTGCGAACCCTGGTGAGGACAGTGAGGAGTGTTTTGGCTGAATCACTGCGTAGATCTTTACCCTTAAACAGGCCTGTATGATAATCTGACCTAAAGTCTGTTTATTACTCTCTTATTATCAGATTAATGATCTTATTGATCAGTCGGCACACGGAGTGTCGATCATTTATCGGTTATTATCGTTAATTAAGCTGACCTGGATCGCCAGGATCATGACTTAAGTTAAAGTTAACAGGTTAACCTGATAATTCTTGGTGTTTAGGCCGTAATATCTCGGTTATACATGTTTTATAACAGCTTCGTCTCACGGTAACCCCTTTCTCTCCTCCCCGCTCGGTACTCACCGGATAATGGCGTCGCCCGTGAGGACGAAGCCCGCCAAAAAGACCAGAAAGAGACCCCTCATCCTCGGACCTCAGGTTAAACAATGATCATACAGGGGCACGGTGACCGAGCACTTCTGCTGTTTACCGTCTCACCGACTTTATCAGCTGACTGGGGAGCCCAGCAAAGTCACGTGACCCCGGGGGTAGCTCCTGTATGACGTCACTTCCTGTTTTATTTAACAAGAGCGCGTGATCTGGGCTGAGACGCCAACGGGTGTTTAGATGGACGGAGTGTGAATGTAAGCATGAAAATAATGTTAATTAAACATGAATGTACAGAATTAGGACGCTTTAAAACAGCCCAGAGGTGACCTCAGGTACCTCAGGTGAGCTCAGGTGAGCTGTGGTTAACAATGAACTAGAGAACTACCTCAATAATTACTACCTCAATATTTCTGTCGCTGAACGGCCATAGATATTATTAACCAGATAACTAATTAAAAACCCATTATGAAGCTTAAAGGATCCATTCTTTTGAGCTGACCTGACACGTATGGAAATGGACATGTTTTATATTTTTATTCATATCTGCCTCATTTATATCTTCGAATCTGCCATATAATCCTGGTCCTGGAATCTTAATTTAAGATTAGGTTCTAATTTTCTAATTGAAGAATAAGTTCTATCAAATATAATCTAATCTAATTGAAGGGGGAGACTGGGGTCTGTTGTCACATTGTTCATGCAGGAGTAGAAGGTCACTATTGCCCTGAAGAGTTTCCATTGTCATATTTGTTATGATATTTTTGGTCATTGTAAAACTCTCGTGTGAAAGAAAAGCCTTTTTATTAACGGCTCAGTGTTTCATATTGAATTGAATTATATTGAATTCTTTATTTTGAATGTGTAAAACAAACATAGGTTGTCACCTTAAACAAATACATATATATATATATATATATATATATATGTATATATATATATATATATATATATATATATGTATGCACAAAAAAGGTAAACTGCTGACGATATCATGCAGCAAGTTTACATGCTCAAAAAGGCAAAGGAAAAAGTATAAACTTATTTAATCCAACCCCTTTTATTTACCATGTAAAAACAAGTTTCCATATTTATAATATTTACAACATTCAACATCTATTCAGGAACCAATGGTCTTTATCATATATTGATTAAAATATATTATAAGCTTATGTAGAAATGTACACACAATACTTCCCCTATATATAATTCTTAATTTCTATGCATATGATATACCCCTATCTATCCATCTTTCTATCTATCTATCTATCTATAGATGTACGTATGTATGTATATTTAAGCTGCAGCTGTGATGCTGTCTTCTGTGGCATCTCCATGATTTTAATCCGACTCTCCTCACATCAGCTGTAATCATATCCTTCAGTCTCTGCACCAGAGACGCTTCAAGCTGCCTCCAGGCCGAGGCCAAAGTCATCCTGTTTGGTGTTTTGGTGACGAACATTAATGAGCATGGCTCCATCATGTCTTCTTCTGTGGGGCTGTATTTGTTGTGAGTTCAGGAGAAGGAGGTTTTTGTTGTCTCTTAGGTTTCTTCATGAGCTTGGCTGGTCTGAGGGACCCCTCAGGTGCTGCTGCTCTCTCTTGGGTTCCTCTGTGTTTTGGTTTACTCTGCTGTCTGTGTTTGGATGTGATGGTGCACTGATTTAATTTGAGCTCTTTGTGAGTTACAGAAGCTCATTCTTTGCTTCAGCTCTGCTGTTTTGTCTTCTGTGTGTTCCTGTCTGATTGTGAAATCACTTTGGAAACATTTTGGAGGAGCACAACAACATCTGCTTACAATGACAAACATAATCAAATTATAAACTTTTAATAACATCTTTCAGATCAGTTATAGTATCTTAATAATGCAGCGCTGGTTCACTCTCCTGATGGAGCAGGTAAAGAGATTAAACTTAGAGCTCAGGACCAGGAACAGTCACAGGAGGATCTTTTCCTGCAGACAGTTTTTATGACATTTGTAGATCCGGTTTGATTTCAGATTCCGATTAATGATTCTAATATGATCAGTAAATTGAAAAAAAACTTCAGTTTGTCATTTATGTTCACCAGGGATTTTACAACCAGATATATGGAAACAAAATCTTATTTTTTCACTTGAAAAGGAACCGATTGAGATGAAAAATCTGTCTTACAGGAGTGTCCTGGCTGAGAGACAGCAGCTTAGTTAACAAAGTTACTCACAATAACAACAGCAATAATACAAATACACACAGAGCATTGAAACACTTAAAATACAATGAAAAATAATAAATAACAGTGACAAAGAAACAGAATCATCAGTCAAAGCATGGGAGCTGCAGATTTAAGGCTTTTCTTTTAAACTTTTAATCTTAGCACATCAGGACATAAACGATTAATCAGAATAAAGACAGAAACATGTGGGGCAGTGGTGTCACAGGGAGGCAATCAATCAATCAATCAATCAATCAAAAATAATCAATCAGTCAAACAATCAATCAATCAAGTGATCCATTCATCAATCAATCCATCTTTATTTGAGCAGCACAAACTGCTTTACATAAACAAAGAACAAATAACAGAAAGTTTGTGAAACACAAACTTAAATAATTATAATATAAAAGCAATCAAACCTAAATTTAAGAAAAACAGGGAAAAAAGAGCTTTATCAAAGATTGGGATATATCATGTGGGATTTTTTACTGATATTTCTGAACTCTCAGATATTTAATGTGAAGAGCACAAAGTCTCTGCTGAACAACAACTGACCTGTCACAGTCTGTTTGTGTTAGAAACACGTGAAAAGCAGATTTTATGCTTTGATAAATGACAGTTTTGATTTATTAAAGTGGACATTGAGTAATGATGAGGGAACATGACAGTATAATTGTACATCCTGCCAATATTACAGCCTATATATATAATATAATTATGGCAAATTTAATGGTCAAAATGTTCATATCTGCTGATACTGATATTGATCTGATAATATTTTGCATCCCTTTCAAAGACCTTTATTTAGCAGAACTGTGTGAATGAGAAAACATCTTTATGAGTTCATTACAGGAAAACACTGAAGATGTTAAAAATAAAATAGAATAAAAACAGTTGTAAAAGTAAGAAATACGTCTGACTTTTTTCCTCAGGATTAATAACAAGTTTTGATTGATTGATTGAAGTCTTTATTTCGAGCATGGTCATGGACATGAGCATGAGACAGCAATGAAAAATAAATCGATAAATAAAGAAGTAAAGAAAAGAAAAGAAAAAAAAAACAAAAAAATGAGTCCAACATGCTCGAAAAAGAGTAGGAAGAAGTAAAAAAACTTATTTAGTCCTACCCCTATCCCTATTTTGTTATTATAATTTTTTATCATAGTAAATTAATTCTATATATACACATATATATATATATATATGTATATATATATGTATATATGTATATATATAAGTATATATATATATATATATATATATATATATATATATATATATATATATATATATATATATATATATATATATATATATATAATATGTATATATATATATATATATATATATATATATATATACACACACACATATATACATATATATATACATACAAAAACATAAACATTTATATAAATACTTAGAAATATGGGTATCTACATATTATAATTTATTAAACAAAGTTTTATATAGATATCAATATATTAGTATAGTAATAGTGGATAGTAAATAGCAATAAAATAGTAATAGTATAGTTATAATAGTAATAGTAAATTCATTCCTTTATAGTTTTTGCGCATAGACGTAGTTAAGAATGCAAGGAAAGGCAAAAGGTATACATATACATATCTTCGTATATACATACCTATATACGTAAAAACATAAGTATCCATATATATAACTAGTCAGATATATAGATATTTACATATTATAATTTCTTAAACAAAGTTTAATATAAATATCAAAATAGTAATAGAACAAAGAAGGTATACATATACATTTCTCTATATATACATACATATATATAAAACACAAGTATATATATAAATAGTTAGATATATAGATATTTACATATTATAATTTCTTAAACAATTTTTTATAAAGATATCACAATAGTAATATAGTAATAGACAGTACAATAGATATGCATATATATACATATTATTATTTCCCCTCCTTCCTGTATTTTGTAAAGACCATTTGCTTATATTTGTTTTTAAACTGTTTGATGCCTGGACATTGCTTTAAATCCTCACTGAGTCTGTTCCATAGTCGTACTTCGTTGTTCGTTATGCAAAATCTTTTCATTGTAGTTCGACATCTCTGAGTCTTGAAGTTTAGTCTTTCCCTTAAAACATACCTTCCCTCTCTTTCATGAAACATTTTTTGTAGGTGACCCGGTAATAAATTGTTCCTGGCTTTGTACAGAAATTGTGCTGTTTGGAATTCTATAATATCATTAAGTTTTATTATTATTATTATTAAGTTCAGCCTTTAATTTTCTTTTCTTTCTTTTTTTTGCCCCTATGGTTTTCATGTTACCAAAATAAGAAAATGTGCAGGGTTTATTGTTGTTTTAAGGACAGCTTGTTGTCATTAAATTCCTCCAACTATTACTATACTGTGTGGCTGCTCCGGGCCTGGTGATAGGGACTAATATCATTTTAACTAGACCAAAACATTCAAAAAAGACCAAAACATTCAAACAAAATCATTATTATTGTTTTATAATCATTAGTAGTGTTTGTTAACTCTGCCCCCACAGCATATGGCGAGTAAGAAACTGTCCCTTGTTCCTGCTGTGGAGGTTTGGTTGTTGTTGGTCTGATAAATGAGTGAACCTGAGCGTCCTCCTGGGTTAATGGAGGGTTAATGGGTCTTGTTGTAATGGCAGCGCTGAGCACTAGGTGGCGCCATTCTCTCACAGATTACCGACCAGACTCTACATCGTCGAAGGATAAAACCTTCAGAGACTATACTCTGGTCACTAAGCAGGTCATAGGTCAGCAGGTCCAAAGTCTGAGGACCTTCTGCTGGAGATAAATACACATGGAGCTGGAAACACAGAGATGATCCACAGTGATCCAGAAATATGATGTAAATATGTCAAACAGTCAAGTTTTACTCATGGAGGCGTATAGTTCCTCCCAGGACTGAGTCTGAGTGAAGCTGTCAGAGCAGAACATGAAGATCTCCTCACCTCAGTGTGGTGGACGTCAGCTCTGCTCACCCTCAGTCTGAGGAACATCTACTTTCAGAGTGGTTGGTGCGTTTGCTGCAGTGTGTTAGCATATTCTTATTTTATTTCACCGAGGTTTGGATCAGTAAATATCAGAGAGATGGTCCATCTGTCCATGTCCTCTACAGCAGGGACGGGCCCCATGAGTTTAATCTGAAGTGTCAGAGAGTGAACCAAAGTCTATGTGAGATCTAACAGAAGAAGCAAAAGCTGAGAAGTTATTAAATGATAATTTATGTGATTAAATCAGCCGATCCTTATATTTATGTTTATGTCTGAGGATGAACAGTGGATCACGAGGATCCTCTGACAGCACTGAGCTCAGCTGGACCAGAGGAACTTCTGCAGAGTCACTGTTTCCTCTTTCACACAAACTGAATCATCTGATCAGTCCTCAGTTTACTGACTCTTCATGTCTCAGCAGGGTCAAAGGTTAACAAAGCTCAAAGAGGAGGATGTCATAAACTCACAGACACCTTAAATCCTGCCCTCCATCAGCTCATGGAGAGAAACATGCTGGATCCGTTGTCAGGATGAGGAGCAAAGTTTAAGTCTGAGGAGGATGGATATCATCAGTCTGTCTGCTGATCAGTTCCTTCAACTTTGTTCTTCATGCTTTGTCATGAGGGACGACAAAGCAGTCAAACCTCATGGTGACGGGGTAGAAGTAGTCAAAACTGTCTCACTTTACATCTTTCAGTGAGAGTTTCCTCTTCCTTGTTACCTCCGCCAAGGAGGTTATGTTTTTGCCAGCGTTGGTTAGTTTGTCTGTTTGTGTTCAAGGTAACTTGAAAAGTTATGGACGGATTTGGATGAAATATTCAGCAAATGTGTGGAATGGGATAAGGAAGAAATTATTAGATTTTGGGACTGATCTGAATCACCATCCAGATACAGGAATTGTTTAAAGGATTCTTTAACATTTTCGCCAAAGTGGACTGAAGCTGCTTGGCGGAGGTCTGCACTCTCTGAGTGCTTTTCTAGTTAGATAATTGGATCAATCTGCAGGATCGTTAATGGCATTGGTATCAATAAAATCTGATCAACCATCCCGTAGTCTGAGGTACACTGGGTTCCTGGTGCCTCACAGTAAGAAGGTTGCTGGTTCGACTCCCAAATCAATCTGGTCTTTCTGCATGAACTCTATATGTTCACCCCGCGCATGCGTGGGTTAATGCTGACTGAATGGCTGTAGGTGTGAGTGTGTGGGTGAATAGTTGTTTGTCTCACTGCTTAAGTCCAAATTCTTACAAATAAAAGAATATATGATGCCATTAAATCTTACGTGACAAATGTGTGTTTAGTTTTGATCATTTTAACATTCAGATCTAAACTCAAATGAAAGTACTTATGCAGTATTAAATTGTCTAAATGCAGAATTTAAGCAGTTTAGTCTCTTCAATTCATGGACCTGAGTGCTTTCTGAGTTTTTATTATTGTACCGCTCCTTTACGAGTTTCAGGAAAATGGCTGCAGCCATTCTTCATGAAAACATAACTACTCATAATTAAATGTTTTGGGTTTTTTTTTTGAAAAGGTTTGAGTCATTTATGCAGACCCAAGTGCTTCTTTACATGCAGAGAGCCTGTGTGAGGCAGCAGTTACTCAGACATGTTTATTCTCCTCGAGAAAAGTTTGTTGTTAGTTCAGCCGGTCATTTCTCCCCTTTATTCCCCCCTCATAACTGGTGCTGTATTGGAATGTCTCATCAGGATCGCTCATAAATGATCTAAATGTGTGGGTAGATCCTCAAGAATCTCCTGTACCTGTGGGAGCTGGTGTTGTGGTGCGCAGAGTGTCTGGATTATTTGGTGTCAGCCCTGGTACCATTTCAAACTTAGGACCACGAGACCCATGAGACTGCTGAAGTCAAAGACAGACCGTCCCAGGTCAGCAGGCCTTGCTTCATTGAGGAACCGTAGGCTTCAAGGGAGACAGGGGATGTTGGCACATTTTCTATGTAGTTGCACTCGTTCAACTGTGTTGGAAAATTAAAGGGGAGAAATGATCAACCAAATCAATCCAAACTTTCTGTAGTTTATTTGGGTTTGTGAAAAAATAAAATTAGATGTGAAATTAAAAATGTTAAGAGGTTTATTATTATTATTTGGGGCAGATTTTAGGGCGTTTTCTTCATGTATGTTTTAATAATGCATCAAATTTTTGTAGCGCTTTTCAGAAGGACTCAAAGACACTTTACAAAGGATAAAACAGAACAAAAGTTATGGGTGGTTAGGGGTCATATGCATTTGTGAACAGGTAAGTTTTGAGTGATTGTTTGAATGATAACAGAGAGTCCGAGTTTCTGATATGGAGGGGGATTGAGTTCCAGAGGGTGGGAGTGGCGATGGCGAAAGCTCGATCCCCCAAGGGAGATGCCAATGGACTGAAGGCGGTGGAGGAGGGTGGAATGGTTGATGGTGTCAAAGGCTGCGGACAGGTCAAGGAGGATGAGTATGGTGAGGGAACCAGAGTCAGATGCAAGCAGGAGGTCATTTGTGACTTTTATGAGTGCGGTTTCGGTACTGTGGTGGTTTCTGAAGCCAGATTGAAAGGTCTCATAGAGCTGGTTGGAGTGGAGGTGTTGTTGAAGTTGTGTTTTATTCACTGTTAGAAATGGACAGCATTTTTTAATTTAGTTTTAATTATAGTCTTTTGCCTGAAAATCTTTTAGTTTTAGTCATAATTTAGTCATCTGAATTGTTTTACTTTTAGTCTAGTTTTAGTTGATGAAATTTCACAACATTTTAGTCGACGAAATCTACTGTAAATTTAGTCGACTAAAATATGAAGTGTAAAAGGTAAGGCATTTTTTATTTTTCCTTGAATTTCTGAAGTCATGTTTTACACTTGGATAAAATGAAACACCTAATAACCTTTTATTGAATGCCAGTAAAGTTTGAATGTAGAAATTAACAAACAAATTTAACTTTTGTGTGAAATGCAGTCACCTTTATTTAGGCTACCTGACAGAGCATCTCAGTTACAATACCAGAACTGACAACAAACAGTGAACCTGCTCTACATGAATATATCAATTCATAAAGAGAGGAGCTCTGATTGGATCGCTCCACAACTTATCCCACCACCACCAAGCTAAGGCAGCTGTGATTGGATGTCCCTCTTAACTCATCCAACCTTTCCACACAACCAAAGTAGCTGTGATTGGATATATTCCTAACTTGTCCCTACTTTCTACATGACCAAATTAGGACTGATTGGATTAAATCTCTGTCAAATTTTTTAGTCTAGTTTTTATTTGTTGAAATGTCAGTTAATTTAGTTTCAGTTTTTGTCCATGTGCACTTGTTTTTATTAGTTACTGTCTAGTTTTCGTTCGGGGGAAAAATGGTTGTTGACGAAAACTATGACAAAAATAATTAGACAACAAAATCAACACTGATGTGGCCTCGGGGTCACTTAAGATCTTTGGAGCAGATTCTGGTGTGCAGACCCTGTTCCTTTTTTGATGGATGGATGAAAACGGTGTGACTGTTATTTTTATTTAAGCACAAATAAAGTGATAACTCGGCTAAGACAGTGAGAGTGGTGCAGTCATGAGTCGCTAAACTCTGGAACTTTCCTCCTTGCATAACAGCCTTTGTTAGACCTAAAACCACGACCTGTCAGACCACAGACCGTCTCATCGTCCTCTCTGGTGCTCCTCTAGGCGGTTGTTGTTGAGCCGGATCACCTTCAGTGCCAAATATTTCAGATATCAGTCCAATCACAGCACAGGAAATTCACTCCTTTCTGTTGCCAAAGACAAGCCTAAACTAACCTGTGAACTCACTTGTGTGTTCATCCACGTGCACTGTTTGATAAATAAACTATCAAATAAGTAAATGATTCTTTAACACAATTGAGTTTTACGGCATACAGAAGAACCTGAGCTCAGCATCAGCACGATGAGATGGCAAACAGAAACGATCACGTGAGTCTGAAGTGAGCGAGCGGAAACAGCTGAGTCGTTGTGTTTCAGGTTTGAATCATGAGAGTGAAACAAGAAGGAGGAACAGTGAGCCACAGATCAGAGTTTACCCCGAGTCACTGTTTGACTCCTGTACAGCAAACTAACAATGACTCAGCAGAAAAACACTCAGCAGAGGGTCATCAGCAAACTAGGTTCCCAAACAGGCCCAGAAGAACATCTCTAACAAGATTAACCCTCTTCCCTCAGATTTGACCCCAACATCTGATTTGGGCTGAATTAGGACTCTTTGGAGAAATTTCACTTCAGTGTAGCTCCAGGTCAAGGCTCAACCTTTTCAGCCAAATGTTCAGTTTTTGCCTGGATTTGCTTAAATTTAGCTCCAAAGCTGAGGCCATTATTATTATTTGGGTCAAATCTTGACTTTTGCAAGGCTGACCAATTTCTCTTGAATTTAGCTCCAAGTCTTAGATCTTCATTTTTTAAAAATTTACGGAGCTACTCCTACTGTTTGTCCACTGTGTTTGGATCTGCTGGGGTCATGAGCATTTTTGTTTACGCGTGTTACTGGAGGACACCACCAGAGGGCGCAGAAGACTTCAGGCTGTATGAAACTACCTGTTATGTGAGAAGTAAACTGAAAACATGGCTGTAGTAAATATACACTAACAATCAGTGTCATCATAAAATATTAGTTGCTGATGATCAGAGGTCAGACCTCTCCATCAACATCTTCTGTCTTGGTGTTAAAGTCTAATAAGTGACCGTGTTAACTGATGACTTTCAGCCCACTGTGCTGACAGATGTAGTTAAAGCAGAGGTGTAAACAGAGGGTGATCTCCTCAGAGCTTTATTGTGGAGAGTTTTTTAAGCATTAATATATAGATGAGAATAAGAAGCTGTCAGAGGAAATAAACACATACAGGAGACACTCAGTGACTGTGGATTATTTTGAGCCTGTGTGTGATTCTGTTTGAGACAGTAGTTTAAATGTGAGAAGCTAAGCTGACACAAACACACCCACAGACTGAGTCCGCCATGTTGTCAACTCCAGTCAGTCATCATTAACACGGTCACGAGTTGAACCAAAACACTGACATTATGTCTTTGTTTTCCTTCTGCAGGAGGATTTCTCCTCATGAGCTGGTAATCAGTCATGTTTGGATCTGTTCAGTCTCATTATTCAGATGTTGATGATCGTGGTCTTCATTTATGAGTTTAAACTTAAACTTCCTGTCGACTCAGTCAGAAATCACCCACTCTGATCCTACTGGTCACCTGCTGCATCCTAAAGATGATCTTACCTGATCACACTGCAAAAACTCAAGTCTTTGCAAGTGTGTTTGTCTAATTTCAGGTCAAAAATATCTAAAGCACTTATTTTAATTCATAGTCACTTGACAAGCCAAGATAAATATCTTACTACAAGGAATAAAAGGCAAAAAATTAGGTATTGAATTGTTTATAATGAAAAGAAAATATCTGCTGGTGAAACAAGTGAAGTTTTACTGAGTGAGGGTCTTATATTCTGCTTTAATAACTACTTTGGATGGAAAATTTCATTTAATACACACCAGGTAAATTTGGCCTGTCTCTTTGGCAGATAGTTTCACATATTACAAGCAGCTTAGGCCCTATATTTAGTTCTGATATCTGCAAATAAGATGTTAATCCAGACATGCTATGGGATTTTGCCATAGGATAAGTCTACTGAGATTTTTTGGACTTGAAATTGGACAAATATGGCAGTGCATCCTGAGGTGTGAGGTGCGTTCAGAGTCATTTCATCCTCTCTGAAGAGGATCAGGGCCCCGGTTTTACATCATGAATATTAAACATGTTTAATATTTAGGACCAGAAGTCCTGATGTATGAGCAAGTGAGCAAAGCCAATCAGGAGGAAGCAGGAAGCAAACGTAGCCATGGTAACGAAAGTAGATGTACATCAAGATGGAGGTCAAACTCAATCTGTTTAAAAAAACAGGAGCATCTAAACAGTAATAAACTGATGAGGGGAGGAGCTGAAATCAAAGCCACCAAGGATGTTACAGGAAGCTAACGTTAGCCTCATTTAGCCCCCTGAGTTGTCGGCCATGTTTGTTTACACTGAAGTCTCGTGTTGAGAGCAGAGGTGCTGCCTTCTTGGTAAATGAACACACTACAGGAACAAGCTGATAAACATGACATTATCTGTCTCCCTGTGTGTGTCTCTCTCTCTATTTGAACATCAGTAAGGTTTTAAAAATCTGTACGTGGACCAGGACTGAAGGTGATTAAGTCCTTTGACTACATGTTCAGTCCGTGATTGTTTTTAGCTGAACAGGAGATGGGGGCCCCAATATTGTCCGTCACCCAGGGCCTCCAAATCCCTGAGGCCACCCCTGTAAGAGTAGGCAGTGTGAGGTGAAGGTGAATGTAATGAGACGTGGAGTGTTGGATCATTACCCTGGTCTGAACACGTGGAGGTCTTCTTCTGTCTGGTCATGTCTCTGTGAAGCTCTGGGCGAAGAAGACAAACTGCAAATTACAGCTTCATTATCATCAGCACGGCGAGGGAGGGAGTCTGATGAAGAGTCTGGGGTATCAGGGGTGGAGTGAGTCAGGGTGAAACCAGACCAGAGAGTCCAGGTGATGAGTTTAGGGGGATCCATCAGGGCCAGCAGGTAATTACCAGCTCCTCGAGGTATGAGCACTGAAGAATCAGATACTAAAGCTCCTTTACATGAATAAAAGCTGTCTTTTAAGGATGAAACAGGAACCAAGAGTTTATAAAACAGCACTCAAACAGTCTTTAATGGTCCAAAAAGGTCTTTAAGGGTCTTTAAGATGTCCAAGCCCTCATTGCATGGTCCTCACCTGAAAAAGACTAATGATTAGATTTGATTAGTTTAGATAGAACTTTATACATCCCTTTGGAAAACTCCCTCAGGGAAATTAGGAATGTCTTCATATCAAACAAACTGTATCAAGGGGCCTTGAGATCAGGCTTTACCTCCTCCCCTGGAAGGTTCCTTAGTGAGGCAAAGGTGAGGAACCGGTCTTCGTGGGGTGTTGTCCTCC
The DNA here is from genome assembly GCA_037902135.1 of Cetoscarus ocellatus. Taxonomy (NCBI): domain Eukaryota; kingdom Metazoa; phylum Chordata; class Actinopteri; order Labriformes; family Labridae; genus Cetoscarus; species Cetoscarus ocellatus. The sequence continues at coordinate 1,509,514 of JBAMNC010001116.1, forward strand.
TGGGATATTCTGTCTTTGACTTCAGCAGTCTTATGGTTCTCAGTTTTGAGATGGTACCAAGACACCAAATAATCCTGGCACTCTGTGCACCAGAGCACCAGCTTCAGCTCCTCTGTATTTTGGCAGATTAATTTGGGCTCCACCAACCTGCTTGTTCCACGAACGTGAGATCCTCACAGTCTGTACCTCGTTGTCAAGGTGACTAATGAGGCTTTCTAATGATATAAAACACCTGTTAATTTTATTAAAGGGAAAAATAATCGACTTAAATAGTGTTTGTTCATCGTGTAGTTAAAATCTGTTCTGGTGCCTCTTTATTCTCCTTTTTCATGCCAAAGTTCACACGGTAAAAAGGTTGTAAATTTTACAGTAACCTACTGTTAATGTCTTCACAGTAGCATCTATTTTTATTTTAAGTATCATTACTGTATTTTCTAAAATAGTTTTAGTACTGTACTTTAACTCAAGGTATCATAGATACTGTCTTCCAGTTAACAGTTTAATTACTGTTACAGCATCATAACCAGGGGTCAATGTGGGCCGGAGCTGAGCTCCACCACCTTAGTCATATAAGTACATTTTTCATTTCAAACTGGCAGTAGCGCCGCAGACTACAGATCATTTTCGCATGTACAGCCTGCATGGCTCTCTCGTAAGCACCAAGATGCTCAACAAATTAGAGCGCAACATCAGCGTCTGCTGGCCCCGCCTTCTTTAATACGCAGCATCTACGAGTCAGTCACACCACAGTGTTATCATTTGAATGAGTGCATTGAATCACGGACTAGCTAAAGTAAGTGGATTAAGTTCAATTTACATTTATGGTGAAGATTTGTAATATTCAACCATTCAAACAGGCCAATAAGAATTTAAAGGTGTAGTTTGTAGAAATTGGCATTCTAGCGACATCTGGCATTCAGATTTTGGAATGAGCTCGTCCGCTAACAAAACATCAGATCACTATGCAACGGGAGCCAGTGAAGTCCAAAAAGGATCGTGAACAGTGCATAATTTACAACAATTATGAGGTGAGGGTTTTTTAATTCATGTTTGTAACTATTATTTTCATAGGTTAGAGGTCAGTTAAGATGATGATTATAGGTTTTGCAAACTTTTGTAGACTCGTATTCAAAAATCGTGTTTTGCTCTTTTTGTCCCCAAAACCAACCCGTAGACAACATGGCTGATCGTTATGTTGGCCTCCATGAACGGGACCCGCGGTAATGTAAACTTTTGGAAGCTTTTTCTAACTAAATAAACAGAAAACAAAAGTTTTATGGGGATGATTGTACTCTTAATTTGACAGACTTTACATACAAATAGAAACATTATATCCTGTATTCACCGTTTTTGTTTGGCGAAATGCTGCAAACTATAATCAAAATCTGAATGCTAGATGCCAATTTCTACACACTGCGCCTTTAAATTTAAAAATGGCTGATGCTTTAGATGATGTGCCTTGTATAATTGGCAAAACTTTGACGGTTAGTCAACCTTTATTGAGGATGCTCCTATTTATGCTAACAGCCCAAATTGCTAATAGTGCATTAGATAGAGGTATGTGTTTGTATGTGTGTTTGTGTGTGTTTTGCCTGTTAATCCGGCCTGTATTTTTCTGTTGAGAATAAAGCTGATGCAGTTTTTTGTAATCATTTACATCATTTTTCCTACTGCGCCACAACACCGTATTTTTGGGCTCCCCCACCTGTCAAATCTCACTTTAACCACTGATCATAACCATATTTTATTCTACAACTTTTTAACTATATTTTAAATTACAGTGAACTAAAACCACACACCAGACTGCATCAGATCATCTTTGTGCTGAATGCAACTCCAGGAGAATCATTTAGCTCAGTGTGATCCTTCACACGATACCCACACTCATCTGGAATTGATTGGATGGGGGGGGGGTGCTGTAGCTGTAGCTGTATTAAAGTTCTCTTTCTGCCTCACTCCATCCTGCCCCGCTCCTCTCAAACTCTATAAATAATTAACCAGTGATCCATCACCGCGAGAGCCGCTGAAGTCAATATGGACGGAGAGGCCCGTCGATCTGATGGAGCTCGTCCAGAATGAAGACTTTATTTTACGTCTTGGCTCCTCATCTGCGGTGAACTTTCTCCTTCGTACGTCAGTCTGACGGAGGTCATCTTGTGCTGAAAAGTTCATCACTGACATCTGAGGGAGGAGCCCGGAGGATCATGCCACCATCTTAAATAAACATGATGAAGGCGCCAGTCTCAGAGCGACCACCTGGTGCTTACCCTGTAAACTGAGCAGGTGTGAGGCAGTGATCAGGTCACAGGAATGTTGACCTTTGACCTCCAAAATTAATTCATAGTGTCCATCAATCAGGGAGCACATTTGTGCCAATCTGGATGAGAGGCTGGAGACTATAAATGACTGAGTCCTGGCTTTAACCGAATGAGTCCTGGCTTTAAACGACTGAGTCCTGGGTTTAAACAACTGAGTCCTGGCTTCAAACGAGTAAGTCCTGGCTTTAACTGAATGAGTCCTGGCTTTAAACGAACAAGTCCCCAGTTTTAAAGAGTCAATCCTGGCTTTTAACAAGTAAGTCCTGGCTTTAACCGAATGAGTCCTTGGTTTTAACGAGTGAATCCCGGCTTTTAATGGCCCTGGAGGAAAAACTCACACCACATAAAGACTCCATATTTACCCAGGGGAATCAGCCGATGAGCTGTCAGATTACGAGAGCGTGTCCTGATCTGACCTGACAAACACAGGACAAACACAGAGCTGGGATAAATCTTGTTCTTCGTAGTTCACTCTGATGCCTGACATGAAGTCCTGCTGAGGGTTTGTGGAGGATCAGTCATGGTGGACGGTCTCTTACGCTCACCACTCTAATTGTCAGCAGCTGGGATCAGGCTCGTAAATGTGGTCTCTCATTATTAAGCTGTTATCACTCTGAGACGGCCTGAGGGCAGCCTCTCACATAATGCATGCTGGGTAACTCCGCAGCGCTATCGAAAAAGAATGAGTCTGCAGAGGAGCCATTAAAAATCCAATCAGAGGAGAGAGTGGAGACTTCTGCCTCTGAGTCATCAGGAAGACATAAAACAACAACAGAGCACTGGACGATTAAGATCAGACAGACGTCCACTAATGTAACTGAGGATGAACGAAGGCTGCAGTTCTTCAAGTGTCCTCTAAATGCTGTAAACATAGAAACATGTTTACAGCTGAAATAAAGATGTTTATAGCAGAATTAATATGTTTACAGTGAAGAAAAAATACTAACACCAGAGATAAACATGTTTACAGTAGAATAAACATGTTTACAGTGGAGAAAAAATACTAACAGCAGAGATAAACATGTTTACAGGAGACATAAACATGTTTACAGAGGGATGAACGTGTTTACAGTAAGGATAAAATTGTTTACAGCAGAGATCAAAGCGTTTACAGTAGAGATAAAATTCACACCAGAGATAAACATGTTTACAGAAAATTAAACATGTTTACAGCTGAAATAAACATGTTTACAGCAGAATAAACATGTTTACAGCTGAAATAAACATGTTTACAGCAGAGATAAACATCTTCACACTGATAAAAACTCAGATCTAAGGGAGAGTTACTGGCTTAATTCAAGACAATTTTTTTTTTTACTAGATTTATTCTAATCCACTACTTCCTGGCGTATCTGGATTAACATCTTATTTGAAGATATAAAAACTAAAATAAGGCTTGAGTAGCTTGTAATAATAAGTAAAATAATCTACCAATAATCCAAGACAAATTTAACTTGAGCAGATATTAAACCTTCATTTAAGACAGGGAGATATTTTCTCTTCATTACAATTTAATGCCTAATTTTAACATTTTATTCCTTAAAGTAAGATATTTATTTTGACTGGTTTAGTGAATGTGGATTAGAATAAGTGTTGTGGATATTTTTTGACTTGAAAATAGTATAATAATAACATCAATTGGGCACGCAGTCATTGTAGATCACCCGCAACACGCCCACTAATAGTATGTGAAATTTTTAAGTTTGCACACACATTTTAGTGCTCATTATTTGGGATCTTAGTAGATCAGGCCCAGAGGTGTTTTTTCTCTCCCTAATTTTGAACTTTGATATTCTATTAAAAAAATTCAAATCATGGTCCCTGAGGCTTTCAGAACTCCAGACTTGATTTAAATCAGTGAGTCTGATTTTACGGTAGAACTGCTGAATAATTTAGAAACTGATTAAATCTGGCTTCAAACTAAAATTGGAATTAAAAGACTGTAAATCATAAAATGATCATGTTTCTCATGTTTTATCGGGAGTTTTATGGTGATTAACTTAAGATAACATTTTTTTAAAAATCAAACAGGCAAATTTAATGATTGTTCAAAATCATGTGATCAATGCATCAAAGAACAAAAACTTATTTTTTTTTTGGAGCAACAATGCTTCAAGGCTTTTTTATTTCCATCTGAAGGTTTTTGTGACTCAGTAGGTCTTCATGTGGACTTTTTTCTGGATCTTCCTAACAGTAAAATCTGTGCAGAAAAGATTCTGGAAGATTCAAGCAGAAAAAATAAAAACTGCAGTCATTTGACAGCAAACAGGTTGAAGACTGTAAATCTGCAGAGTGACGCTCCGCTCATCTCAGTGGTCCAAATCATCTGGAAGGAAAGACGAGGAGAGACGTTCATGATTGAATCCAGGAGAACATTTGCTCAAAGTCTGAAGACCACCCTTCATTAGAGACTGACTTCATTCACAAGAATCAACCTGCACACTGTTCCCATGTATGTCCGTCTCATGGACAACCTGGAGACATGAAGCCTTCGTCCTCTGATGTCCCCAGCCTGGAGACGAAGCAGCCTGGAGAGCCTAAAGTAAAGTTGGAGCAGCTGAAGTTATAGAAACGCCTCCAACATCTACACATCATTATTCAGCCACAGAGCACAGCTGCAGTCTGAGAGCTCTCTCTTAAACCCACATCTTGTTTCCATGGTTACCGCGGGGACAGGAATACTCCTCGATTCGGTTTCTTTTTCCAAACCAGTCAGCTCATCTCTGAGATCCACTGAGTTTCTCTGCCGTACTCCAGTGTGAAAACTTTTCAGCTGAAAATGAGACCAAGCAGGTCCTGAAGATCCAAACACCAGGAGAGAGGAGAGCCTTGGGAATCAACAAGGACTGGATCAGTAGGGTCAGTCTGAGGAGCTCTTTGGACTGGACCAGTAGCACATGTGGGTTAAGGCTGTAGCTATGACATCATAAACCCCAGGAAGTAAAAAACAGAGCGTTTTAAGGAGCTTTTCCTTCAAAGAAGTGTTCTGACCAATAGCAACACCATGTGGGCTTGTATCCATGCCATGCTGGAACACTCAGTGTGAGCCTTAGTTATACTGAGTATTTAGACTGAAGCCGTTTATTGAACCATGGGTAACTGTAAGTCTGTGTACGCCCCCCCCAGCATCAAAAACATCAGAGCTGATAAAATACCACCAATAATCAATAGAGACATCAAATCAGAACTGATAAAACACCGTCAATTATCAATAAAAACATCAGATCAGAATGCTGTTTTTACATCGTTGCCCTCTGTTTTCATGAGGTGTAGTGGTTTAATTAGTTATCATGCCAACATATTGCCGTTCAGCTGACTGAAGGAGCTGATTAAAACAGACAGTGTGCTGGTGAATGTCTGTTAGGACTTATTTTGTTTGTGGCAGTCGTCAGCTCCTCTATGAAGGCCAGTCTGTGACCGCATTGGGTCATAAATCGGGGCCGTGGTGCAGAACACGCCTGCTTGGACCGGCCTCTCCGTGGCTCTTCAGACTCTGCTCCAGCTGCTGTGAGTTCTGGTCCAAAATCACTTTGACTCTGTTTTTACACTCTGCAGGGTAAATGATGACAAACCCACCATATCTATATTTAATATTTATTACAGGCTGCTCTCATTGTTATGATTGATTATACATTCAGATGATTCATTATGAAGGAACATGAGGGATTACAATAATCACATTTGAAGCTGAAAAACAACATTAATGATTTAAAGCTTAATTAAACTCTCATTAATACATCCACTCATACCAGGACTTCTGCGTGTCCTCCCAGCATGCATTAGGTACCTCCTGGGTGTTATAGAAAAATAATAACTCAGAGGGAACACAGCATAAAAATGAGCAATGTGCTTTATTACAGCAGGTGGTTGGTTAATTACCATCTATTGTCCATGTTTGTTTAAAACGAACTAAATCAGACATGTGCAATAAAACCTATTTCAGAAATAAAAAATATGAATAAACACAAATAATCTTCACATTTACTCTTTAAATATGTCAAGTATCAAATCATACATGTCGTATTAGGGCTGGGAAACTCATCACATTTCAATTTTTAACTTTCAGTAATTATGAGAACAATATAATTAAGATTGTTATTGAATGATTATGTGTCAGCTGCCATGCTGAGCATGTTTGGTTCATCAATTTGGTAAGTGATTTAAACAGTTAAATTTCTGCTGTTATACTTACAATAAGAGAACATCACCTCTGCTGAAACTCAAGCACCTGGTTAATTTATTGTAATAAATGTTATAAACCTCCTATCGGCATGCTTCTTTTTCACGTTTTATCCATTATTGGCTCTTTAAGTCTGAAGAACATTAAATAAGTCCACACACCGAAGTAAGCTGTGCAAGTACCCATTCAGAGCTCCTTTAGTTTATTGATGCAGTTATCTCTTATGTTTTATGCCACTATTGGTTTCCATGAGGCTAAATGTGACTATTCTTTTGGTGAGAGTGTACTTAAAAATGCATTAAAGTAAGGTTTGCCAGTACCTGTGTTGTTTGAAGCATCCACTTTTCGTCCCCTACAGGCTTAATCTGACTTTTTTCTTCAGGCGAAGTTCTACTCAAACATAAATGCACCAAAGTAAATTTTGCATCTATCTGTGTTGATGTCCTAGACTGTGTTGATCCAGCTTTTGTCTTTTTTAAGTGTCTACTTTTTGTCCCAAACAGACTAAATTTAGCTTTTTTTCCAGGTGATTTTTGTAAGTTTTGCATGTACCTTCTACCCTCGTAGAAGCACAACCATGGGCGTGGAAGTCGAGACAATATCCCCCGGTGATGGAAGAAGGGCCAGATACGTGTTGTTCATTACATAGGTATGCTGCAGAATGGGAAAAAGTTTGACTCCTCTCAGGTGATGTCCTCGACCGTAAACACACAGCTTCACAGAAAAAAAGTTCCTTACAGTCAACCTCATAAACCCAATTTAGTCCAATTCAGGTGAAAGTCCACGGGGAGCGATTCTCTGATACGCCGTAGGCTAATTAAAGAGAGACAGCAGGGAGTAATTACAGATCACAAACAGGTAACATTAAGAAAGTGACAGGTTAAAAAACAAAAGCAGCAGGTCCATGTGTGGTCACCTCCTCTGTTCCTTAGCATTCAGGGCCTGGACAGAGACATCTGTGCGGATGGACGTCTCCTGCTCTCGTTTTTTTAAGGTTTGTCCTGGCAGTGTTACTTGACAGAAGTCTTCTCCCTCAGATTGCTAAATACTAATAGAAAAGGTGGAAAGCACAGTAAACAAGAGTCTTTCGGACCTGAAACTTGGCAAGCCTCTCCATACAGCAGAGCCTTTCTCACTCAGTTCACAGTTTCTGTCAGATTTCAGTTTATGGTGACTATGAGCTGGAGAAGACCTCCTACAGTCAAATGTTGTATGTGTTCACTTTTTTTAAAGGGGCATGAGGTTTAATATCTGAGCTGTGTGTAGAAATATAGGATGAGTAATGCAGTGGGATGTTGTCCCATGAGCAGAGCAGAAGGCTCAGATGAGTCCACAGGATCGTCTTCATTGTCATTCCTGATCCGTCTGATGGTGATTAGAACAATCAGGATTCCTCCTCGGTTCCCTCACCTTAAGTTCCTCTCAGCCTGGACGAGCCCCATCCTGAGGGTGAATAATGAACCTGTATTCTGGAGTAGAGGAACTGTCAGGAGATCTTTAGGGAGGCAGAGGAGATGGAGACAGAGCCTCAGTAACATCTATTTTATTTTAATTATGGACTCTTTCAGTGCCAGAGCAGAGGGAACATGTCAGACAGGGTTTAACAGAGGCTTTGTTTGTGTATAGAGCTCTGTGGGGGACCAACAGGGAGCCCAAACAACAGGTGAGCATCAGGTATTACTTCACACAGCATGGGACGCCCATCGTCCACATGGCATCTACTGAATATTAAAGAGGACCTGCCATGAAAACCTTTATCTGGTCATCATGCTGTTCTGGGCCTGTTCATCAAACATGTTACTGCAGCCTGCGGGGAGGGGGAATCCATGAGCTGAGAAACATCACCCAAACACCAGAGCCAGATTCACATTTAATGTTGTTTCTAACAGACGGTTAGCCATGAAGGCTATTTTCACTCATCTTTGTGTTATTACTTCAGCTGTTAAGGGGATAGTTCAGGTGTTTTGAAGTGAGCTCACCTGAGGTCCATGGCTCTAAAGCAACTTTGCAGCTCTGCCCCTAAAGGGAGATAATCGAGCATGGATGCTCGATGATACATAGCAGTGCATGGTGCCACCTAAAGCCTCATATTGACCCCACTTACAGGGTAAAACTACTCAGAAAACAATGCTGCCTTTACAGCATTAACTTTTCCTCCACTAAGGATCTATTTTGCAGATCAACAGGTTGGCTTTGTTTCCTTCAACCAGCAATGGACATCAGCTGTTCAGGTCAGGCTGTTGCAGCAGGGTCAGTTAGCACACACTTGAGGACAAACTGATATAAATTTAGCTCTCCTGAATAGTTATAAGATGTTTAAGAAAGCACCATTTGGGAGCAACAGTAATGACTTTGGACATCCTATAGTAATGACAACAGGTGGTTTTAGCGGCAGGGCCTATAATACACAGTGAAGGAGAATTAGCAGGTACTCAGAGCAGGAACCATATATTTACGTTGTTTTAGGGCAGATCCAGTTATGACAGGTTTCTACCATAGCCTTGCAGATTTATGTAAGAAAGCTTTGAATTAAGGTCTTTCTCTTGGTGAAGTGTTTTTTCCTCCTCTTAAATCAGCACCATTACACACTGAAGAGCTGAGTGATAAAGATAAAGTCACATAAATTCTTCATCTTGTCATTTTAATGACCCGACAGAAGATCTTTTTGTTTTTCTGTCTCATTCATCTGAAATAATTGATAGGAAGTACTGAGGGTTTGTGTAAAAGCTGTCAGACAGATTTTTCATCTCTGACCTTCTGATGATGAATCGCCATCTTTTTATCCCTCATACTTTTTGTTTTTACCTGTCCCTGCTCGTCCTTGTCTGTTCTTCACTGTTTCCTGCTTCAACACAGTGATCTCAGTGATTTGCTGATGCTGTTTTAGTTCTTCTATCAGCACACACATTTCTGCAGTGGTCCGTTCTCATGGTCAGCTCATTGTTGAGAATAAAAGTCACATCATGACCTTTGGGCTGAAACCTCGTATCTCTGTTTCTTAAAGATTTTGATTTTCTTTTTTCAGTAAACAGTGCTATTGGTCACCGTCCACATTTAATTCATCATCTCTCAGTAAATATTATGTTTATTCTTAAAGGAGATTCAGACAGTGTAAATAAATCTGGAATAACTCATCAGTCACGTGTTAATCATCTAGTCTGTTAAAACATGGAGACATAGATCAGATCCTCTTTTTTTTGTCTGTCAATAAATCTTTATTATTTCACTGACAGCAATAACTTTATTATTTAACTAAATCACAGTGCTTTTGATATGCTTGTTAGCATTAGAGTTTTGGTGCATTCCAGTTGTACTGGGAAGTCTGGATTTTTCGAGTTTGGACTGGGAAATTTTAACTGGAACGCCCCCTGAAGTTGGATTTCAAAGTCGGAAAGTCGGAGAATCCTTATCACCCTTGAGTTGACAATTGAAGATGGCTACCCCGGCTGTAATGGCACGCTTTAGTTGATCTTAGAACTGGGATAGTCCTAGTTGCAAATTAAATTAAATGTAGTCACTGGGAATGCCCCCTTTGGTTGGAATTTACCAGCTCCTAACTGTAACGCTTCTTGCTGGAATGTGACACAATCCTCCCTCCACTCTTCCCAGTTTCGACGTGAATGGGTCGCACCTTTTGAACCCTGCCATGACGCCATGCTCACTGTATCTATTGTGGAACCAGGACGGTGTCGGAAAAGGTGATGGGTGATGATGCTGTGGTGTTCATTTCAGACATGGACCACTGCAGGTTTTAGTGTTACTGTTGGATGGATGAATACAAGTGTGCAGGTGGTGCAGCTGCGTCCTCTCCATCATAAACATAATGATAGTTGGCGTTAGCTGTCAATCACTCTCTAAATTAAAGTGGAGACTCGGCGGCTGCAGACTGTACCATGAGTGTTTCTTGAGTGTTTTATTTTAGTGAATCCTTGGTCTGATTGGTCGCTGATATGTGAGAGGATTTTCTCTCTCCATCTCTGAAGCACAAACTGCGTTGCAGATAAGAGGCCGCACAAATTGAAAGGCTGCGATCTGGCTCCTTTGTTGCTGTAAAATTGAAAAGCACTTTGTGTTCGTCTGCAGCTGTCTGCCTGATGACGGCTCCATTCATCAGTCGGTGCTCTGCTGACAAGGACTTCACTGAGAAACTTCATAAAGTTGACATGCCTCCAGAAAAAGCAGAAATAAAGATGAGACGCTGACTCTGCTCAAACCTCTCGGTGTCATTATCGTCACATTAGGGGGTCTGGACTGCACCGTCCTGTCGGATGAAGTTTATTTATACCTCCTCAGGCAGCTGTCAGCAGGTCCTCCGTTAGTGAAATACACTCGCTGAAATGTTTGAGGACGTCCATCCTGGTGGTTCTCAGTTATAACCTGATATTCTTTGTTCAGCCTGGACACGTCATTATGATCATCACTGAACCTGCTGTGCTTCATTTTACTGTAATGATTGCCTCTCTAAAACCTTATGACCCAGATGACCCTGTTCTAACCAGAAGTTTCAAGCTTTAATGAAAACGTTTGTAAAGGGAACTTTAAACAAGTCTTTTTGATCAGTTATGTACCAAACCATAATATTTAAAATGACCCAAGAGCTGCTCTTGGCCCCTGGGTCATGGCTTGGTCAACCCTGATCTAAGGTTTACCTCCTTTGATAATCAAATGACTAACAACACATGACTGTTGAACAGATCTTCAGGAGGATTTATGAAGAAACCTCAAATTAATTATTAATCTTTTAAACTAGTTAATATTTTAACTGGTGTGTGACCTGTCCTTTAAAATATTATAATATTCCAAGTTTTCCTTGCTTTATCAAGCACATGAACATGTTTTGGTTGGCATTTCCTTGTTTATTAATTTTATTAAGTACTGGGTCATAGTCACTTGATTTCATGTCCCTGACTTTTGTGATTTTTTTCTATTTTTTTACTTAATGATAACATATCTAACTCTAATAATTATTAATGACAACCATTTAAATTTAAAATTGTATTTAATTTGGGACGGGAATGTGTAACTGAATTGTGTGCATTCCCTGGTGGGGCTAGACTCTCGTGGGTAAAACTGAGACGCCTCCAAGGACAAAAATATTAGGATCAGCTGATCAATGTGTGGCACGTCACTGACACATTCACATGGAATAATCCACCACAACAGAAAATGGAAATCACTGAGGTGAAACCAAAAAGAAGCGTCCAATTTTCTCCTCATTATTATTCGTTAAGAGGAAAGAGAGGGCCCTTTCAGCTCTGAAAATGCAAATCAACCATTTTACTGTCAGTACATCCAGACTTTCTCTGAAGGAGACAGGGCTCCTCAGACTGTCAGATGGTGATGGGAAGGAGCATATTCCTGCTTAGATCAGGTAAACAAGGAATACGATGAACCACTTTGACTTTTATGAAAACAGATAATCAGAGAAATGATCGGCATGTTTTCATGAAGGAGTCTGCAGCTGAAGTGAGGCCTGAAGTGAGGCCTAAAGGGAATTCATGTAGGTCGAGATTTCTCCTTTATCTCTGACCTTCATATGGTCGGGGTATATGGGGCACTGGTGTCTCAGTCTGGTGGTCAGAGGGTCCAGGGTCTGCTCCCAGCTTCAGCTGTTACATGTGCCCGTGTGTCCTGATCCCACTGCTGCATCAGTGGCGTGTTAATGTGTAGGACAGGATGAGGATGTGTTCGCCAACACTGATGATAACTGACAGATAAACTCCAGCCATCAGAGAGTGATGCTGTGACCACGATCGAGTCCTTTCACCATACACAGGGAAGAAGTCCTTCTGACGTCATGGTGTTCTGAAGTATTTTGTGAATACGGTTATGGCAGGTGCAGCTAAAAGGGTTTGCGTCCGTTGCCTCGTTGACTTACTCTGAATGTAAATGCCGATGACTGAGAGAACAGGTTAGCGCTGCTGGTGGAGCCGAGGTGTCATTGGGTTCAGCAAAGTGCCATCCTCAAACGTACTTTCATACCTGCCCCGCCTGATTATGTGTATGATGAAGCCATTTTGAAGCAATCATGTCATTTTCACCTGAAAATAGTCGATCCAATACTAAGTGGATTTTTAGCAGAGAGACTGGCCTCTGCTCTCTCCTGTAGAGCTTATTTTGCTCATTTTGTGCTCCAGAGTATGATGTCTGTACATGAACGTCTGTATCTACTATTACCTGATAAAAATGGACAAGCAACTTTTCAAGTCATGAAATACAAACCTGTTTTTAACATTACATTTGACCACATTATGATGGGAAGAAGAAAAAGTAGGAAATTAATTTTTAATGCTGATTTTGACTCAGGTTTAAATATTAGATTCATATTTTTGAACCCTGATATTTAGAGTAATCAGCAATTTTTTTAAAGGTCAAAAGGTCTGACATTTTAGCTGATTTGATTTGCACTATACTTACATGCTTATTAAAAGTTTCTCAGGATGTTTCTCTTCAATGCCCAGGTACTGTTTTTCCTTTGGCATTAAGTGATCCAGAAAGTTATTTTAGTCAAGTCAAAAGTTTTTGTTTTCCTCTATCATTTCAGTTTATGTAGTCAGACTCCTGAAATGGATTCTGGACCTCTGGACTCACTGCCACCGTGAAGGTTGGTGTATTGCCACTGCTGGTGCTCTTCAGATTCTGTGAAGTTGACCAATAATTTTGTCATCCAAAAACATATGAATATGTTGTCCACTGTAGTCTCAGTGTTGGCCAAGTGACTCGGCCACTTCAAAACTCCTTCCAGTGGAATTTTAATTTCGATTTTAATAAGAAGATCTTTGTTTTTCCAGGTACGTCTTATTTTACCAAACTGCATTCATCATCAAAACAAAAACATTTAAAGTTGCATTGAAACATCTTCTGATGTAAAGCCAGAGCATCATCAGTGATGTTTCCTGAGATCAGTGGGCACATCCATGTCTTGGTCTTGGTATTTCTCGCTTTTCTGTTCAAAGGCCTCCTCTTCCCAAGGCACGTTGAACTCCAGCATGACTACATTCTTTGTTGCCTTCAACTCAGAAAGGTCTGAGGGTGGTGTTGGTGATATGTTGGGGGAGCTTGAGTCGCCTGCCTGGGTCCACTTTCAGCTGCCAGTCCTGCGCAGTGGTCCTTTCGATGTTGCTTGTGGTTTCTCTCTAGCCTTGATGAAGCTGATGCTTTGCTTCATTAGTTTGGACCTACTCTGTGATGGTCTTAAGCCCCTTCAGCCCCTCGCCAATGGTACCAGCCATCCCCAGAGCTTTTGGACAGTGACTCAGGTTGTGCCCCAGGGTCTTTCCTTGGGCAGAGGGGACACGATGGTGAATCGGCCAAACTCCAGCAGTGCAGGTTAGACGGGCTAGAGAGAACATCTAACCTGCCTGAGGTCAGTCCACATGACCATCCTCTCCACAGCCTGCTCGCATCTTGTCTAGGCACCTTGCTGCCTTTTCCCCACTGCTTTGCTTGACCTCTGGCCTCTCCTCCTCCACAGCTGCTGTCTCCCTGTTCTGGACGAGTTGCCTCTGCTCAGTGTCTGTGCATTTTATGGGGCTTTCACTTAAAAGTTGAAATCCAAGACCTGATGTTTGTTAGAAAAAAATAGACTACGGTAGTAATAATATGCAGTGTCAACAAACTGAAGATTCATTGATTACTGTGTTTAAAATATTCAGAGCTCTGCTTTAGTCCAACCCCTTCCTCTGTTACCTGCAAACCCTCGATTGCCCGTGGGGGGTTTTGAAGCTGCTGAATGTGCAGTTTTATACAGAAAGTGAAGTAGATCAAGTTCTGATAAAGTGAACCAAAAACACTCATTGGTTGCAGAAGCTGCAGGAATCTGACAGTCACTGCCCCGACCTTCCCCTGCGGGCATTTCTTGGTGTTTTAATTCAGAGATATTCCACACCATGGACTTCTGTTTTAAATGGTCGAACACTGCCATGAACCATCAGACATAATAAATTATCCAGCAGAGGGAAATGTATCTCCCAAAAATGATCAAACCACAGAAGGAAATCAGAAGTCAAAGGAGATGGGGGTAATGTTCCCTTCTTTGCTCCATCAAACTCCCCCATGATAAATTTATGGGTCTATCTGTGTCAGTTCTTGATGCAGGATAATTTATAGATCTTTGTGGAGTCTGCATCAAACAAAGACGATGTTAAGATCCATTCAGGCGCGCTTTCTTTTTTGGTTCTTTCTCCTCCTCTCCATTCAGAACACCTCCTCTTTTTATCCATTCAGCCCTCTGATTGTCTTGTTTCAGCTCAGTCCTCTGATGAATTCCTCTTTGTCTCAGTCCTTCACTCCGACCTAAAGGTAGAAGAGTTAATCAAAAACAATCTGGGTCTTTTTGTTAAGCAGGATGGATTCATATATCCATTTATCTCTATAAAACAGTCAAAGATGAAACAAATACTGTCTTCACACCACAGCTTTTCGTTCAATCAGCCCTCAGAGACAGGTCTGGTGACTTCCTCTGATTAGAAGCTGATTCAGGACTGAAACACCCAGAGACCAGACCAGGGGACCGAGGATGGAGGGATGGATGGGCTGTTGAGAGATTGATAAACAGATGAATGTTAGATTGATGGATGAATGATTTCTGCATTGATAGATAGATGCGTGTATGGATGGATTAGCCCCTTAAAGCCTGTTGTATCATATTTAATACTTACTTTTATGATAATAATAATAATAATAATACATTTTATTTTTAAAGCGCCTTTAAAACCTCTATCTAATCAATCAATATGAGGAAGCACAGAAGAAAGCCATGCCTGTAGGCTAATCCTGTTTGTGAGCTTATCGAGTTTAATAGGTCCAATATTTTATTTCTTTTACAATTCATTTATACTAGTCCTGTTCTTACTTTATGCCAAAAATTCAACTCAGATGATGAACTTTGTTTATTTAAACCTGTGGCAGCACAGTGGTGAAGCAGGTCAGTGCCTCAGAGCAAGTAATGTAATCAATATGATCAACAAATTACTAAAAAAAACTTCTGAATACAATCAGATAAATGATAAAAATGTCCTCAAGTGGATTATTAGTTGCCAAAAACACCCGATGTATCAAATGAGATACAAAAATCTAAATGTTAAATTTTATGGAAATTTTGATTTTTTGGGATTTCAGTAGAAAGTGAAATAAACAATCCAGCTCAAAAAATTAGAATTTTCTGGCCATAATTTGTGTTTTCAGGCTTTAAAGGGTTAAAGGATGGATGTAGCGGCGGAGAGTTCCATGGATGAAAGGATGGATGAACATTAATGGATAAGCAAATGGATGGACTGATGTGTGAATGAGTTAGTTTAGGTTAACCTGATCAATGATCGACTGAAATGGGTTGATAGATTGATTGACAGATAGATTGAAGGATGGATGGATTGATGGATGGAATGATGTTGTATGGGGGAATGACTAGATGGCTGGATGAAGAGATGGCTGGATTAATGACTGATGGATGGTTGGATAAAATTGGTTAGTAGCTGTATGAATGGATGAATGGATTGATGATGGATTGGAGGGATGGAGGGACAATTGGATGGATGGATTGAGGTTTGTTCGCTTGGTTAAATGTATATTAAACCTAAACATTTAAAGGCCAGAGCACGAATGGATAAAAATCTGTCCTAACTAGAAACTTTGGGTGTTGATCATCTGAACCCAAGCAGATAAACAAACAGCTGCAGTTCCTGGAGCGTCCACTAGAGGCTGCCTGCGGTAGCACTGAATCCCTCTCCATTTTAAAATGTCCTTGTCACTGTGACAGTGTTATCATGCAGACTGGACTCAAATCCACCTTCATCGACCACACAGGTGAAGTTTCTCTGACTCCACAGCTCTCATTTTAGAGCTTATTGATCATTTTAATAATCAATAATCCTCTGTGATTTCAGATAATGGTCCCATTTTTGAGGAATGATTTCAGCATAAACACATAGAAAGAAGCAAAAACAGATAAGGAGTAGGAGAGGATGGAGAGCAGAGGAAGAGATAAATGAAGGATGATGAAAGATGGAGAACATGAATGAACAAAAGGAGAAGCACGCAGAAATCAGCAGGGACTGATGTTCAGACATCAGAGGTTGCTGTTACACCCTGTTTCATAAACCACACAGCACTTAACGCATTTATTAGACCACCTGTCATTAAAATGAGAGCAGCAGCAATCTTTTCTTTAGATATACTGCTAGCTTAAAAGCTAAACAGTGCTCCATTCAGAAAAAGTGACAGGACTCTGACACAAACAGAATGGAGAAGCTATAAACTTTTTATTTTTTTAAAGATTATTTTTTTGGGGGGAATTTTGTGCCTTTATTGATAGAAAAGAGAGTGACAGTGGATATGTTTGTGAAGGCGGGTGAGAGAGAGAAAGGGAGGACACTCTGCAAACTGGCCACAGGTTGGACGGCAGAAATATTTGCTTCATGCCTGTTTGCTTGCCACTCCGCCAAACCAGCACCCCGAAGCTATAAACTTTTGTTTTTCTTTGGTTTTTTGGGTTGAACTTTGTGAACCAACAGAATAGGGCAGAAAGTCTGTCTCATCTGTGCAGCTGGTTAATTAGAGTTGTCTTCTGTTTTTAGCTCTGAAGGTTAAATGATCACCTTAATTTCCTCTGAGGTCTGCATGATGAGACATGAGGATGAGCAGACTTGTACCATCGGTGGACCTTCAGCTCGTGTCTCATATAAACGATCTGTTGGACCCTCAGCGTGTCATATGGAGACACATGGGCTCTTCAGGAGACACTCTGGGATGTGAAGTGACCGAATATGAGGCTCTAATGCGTACAGAGGGACATCCTGCAGAGATAATTAGCATCCATGTGGAGGTGGAGGACGGGGGCGATTAGTGGAAGAGCCAATGAGAGGGGAGCACACTGTCAGAGTAATTATTTCAATAAACATCATGATGAGTTTATTCTAATTAATCAGGAGGTTGGTGTCTGAAACTACACTGTAAAAACCCAGCAGCATTTTCAGTTAAACATGTCTAAAATATTGAAGCTGGATAAAATTAAAAGATTCAAATTTGTGACACAACACTGTGACCTAGTTAAAGGCTTCTCATGAGTGATTATTAGTTCATATGATCCTCAGATGTGTCCGAAGGAATATTTAACTCATCAATGGACAAGTTTGGTTATCGAGAGAGACTCATTTTTGCAGTTTAAAGGTCCAGAAAATATGAATATGTTTTCTTAAGATTTCTTTATCTTAAAGTTCAAATGGAATTGGCAATGTGAAACCAAATGAGCTAAACACAGAATTAGAGCCAGTTTAGCTGCTTCTTTGATTTACTGTCGATCAAAGTTATGCCACTCATGTTTTACAAGGGAGAAAATCAGGGAAGCAGCTAAACTAAATTATAGTTCTTGTAGCCATGAAACAGCCAAACTCAGAAAGAGGCATTTTGGTCCCACAAACATGACTCTCTGCTTTGGCTCCTCCTAACAGGGGCTGCCAGGGATTTCAGGCCCCATGAAAAGAAATCTTACTGGACCCCCTATAGCCAGCCATAAGGCTGGCGGAAAATTTTGATACTGTTTTACATAAAACTGCATTTTAATGATATTTTTGACTATCATTCCTATATCTGTGAAAAGAACAACATGACAGTTACTTGGTAGGGGAAGCACTGAAAATACAATGAAATTCATTTAGATTCATTTATTTGCTGAAAGGCTGATACTCTATATACCAAAATCCCATCCCTTCCTTTAAATACTTGAACTTAAAATTCTATTTAGAACAATTACCTGAAAATACAAAACTTAAATACAAAATAACCTCTTCCATTAAAATGAAATGCAATTATAATCTGTAGAGAAAACACCATCAAAAAGAAAATGGCCAGTTGCCTTTTATGTGTTTAATTTATGCCCAAAACTGTAGGCTCACAGGTGATGGCATTAGATTTGTGGTGAAAAAAAAACATATATGAGGCTATGTGGTTGTTGCAATTTAATCTTCTGATTTCCAGAAAATGTAAAACATTTCTCTGATTGGATTGAGAGCAGTACCCCGGTCTGCATGAACTACAAATGTCCTCTGTTCCTGATGCAAAGCAGAGTCCCAAAGTACTGACTAAACATTGTATTTCACAGATAGCTGATGCTTTTTAAATCATTAAAATCATCCTGAAATAAATACAGACTATAGGCTTTTTTATTTCAGAATGATTTTTTATTCTTTAATGTTTTTTTCTCCATAATAATGGATTAATTTAACACACAGCTGCTCACCTCCTTCCTCAGGGGGTACTTGGGCTTGTTCAGGTGGGGCAGAGGGGACTGACAGACAGCTGCTGCAGCTGCTGCTCCTCTTGATGTGTCTGTGGGGGAAACTGATTGACTATGGGCATAGGAGCTTGCTAAACGTTTGCCTGCATTAATTTTTTAACTAAAACAACAGTGAAATGTCCAGAGTTTTCTTCAGAAATATGAGCTAATATGGGAGAAAAGTGAGCTAGTTCATAAACTATGGACAAAGTTAGGAAGAGACAACAGGCCAATGCAGAACTTTCCATCACATGAACCACTAACAGACCCACCTTGCCTGTGGAATAGCTGGGTGACATATTGTCGACCCCTTGCTTCATTCTCCTGTCTGAGCCTTTTTTCTTTTCGTTTCTTGCTCCCAGATTTTTTAGGCATCCTGGCCTCTCTGCCTCCACTCCCTGTCTGTGAAGAGTTAGCGCTGTGCAGGCTGTCTGATGGAGCAGGTGGATTGAACCATTTTACGTAACAGAAGGTTGTGGGGGAGCTTGAGAAATGCTTTCCAAAACAAATAAACTTAGTGTTACCAAAAATTGTATGTAAAATATATGTGTAACTGTAAGTTTAGTACTGAGTGCAATAATTTTTTGTCAGTATTATAATAGTATTAGGGGCCTCTCTGGGCCCGTCAATCATTGGCCCCTAGAATCCTCCTTTTGCTCCCCTTTTTGGCGCCCCTGCTTCCTAAATGTTGTCACAGATTCCTTTGATTTCTCCTAAGAGTGATGTCACAGATGGCTTTGATTTCTACTAAGTGTGATGTCACAGATTGCTTTGATTTTTACGAAGTGCGATGTCACAGATTGCTTTGATTTCTACCTAGTGTGATGTCACAGATTGCCTGGTTTGCTTTTTGGTGAGATTTCACAGATTGCTTTGATATCTCCTTGGTGAAATGTCACAGATTAATTTTATATCTCTTTGGAGTGAGATGTCATAGACTCCTTTGATTTCTACTTAGTGTGATGTCACAGATTGCTTTGATTTCTCCATTGTGTAATGTCACAGATTGATTTCATTTCTCTTCTGAATGTGATGTGACAGACTCCTTTGATTTCTACTTAGTGTGATGTCACAGATTGGGTTGATTTCTCTACTAAGTGTGAGTATCAAATTGGGTTGATTTCTCCTTGGTGTGGTGTCACAGATTGCTTTGATTTCTCTACTAAGTGTGATGTCACAGATTGCTTTGTTTGATTTTGGGTGTAATGTCATAGATTGCTTTGATTTCTCTTTGGTGTAATGTCACAGATTGCTTTTATTTCTCTTCTGAATGTGATGTCACAGACTCTTTTGATTTTTCCTCAGTGTGATGTCACAGATTGCTTTGATTTCTCCTTGGTGTGATGTCACAGATTGCTTTGATTTCTCCTTGGTGTAATGTCACGTGTTAATTTTATATCTTTTCTGAGTGTAATGTCACAGATTAATTTTATATCTCTTCTGAGTGTGACGTCACAGACTCCTTTGATTTCTCCTTAGTGTGATGTCACAGATTCCTTTGATTTCTCCATGGTATGATGTCACAGATTGCTTTGATTTCTTTTTAGTGTAATGTCACAGGTCCCTTTGATTTCTCCTTGTTGTAATTTCACAGATTGCTTTGTGTTGTTTTGGGTGTGATGTCACAGATTGCTTTGATTTCTCCCCAGTGTGATGTCACAGATCACTTTGTTTGCTTTTGCGTGACATGTCACAGATTGCTTTGATTTCTCTGTGGCGTAATGTCACAGATTAATTTTACTTCTCTTCTGAATGTGATGTCACAGACTCCTGTGATTTCTACTTAGTGTGATGTCACAGATTGCTTTGATTTATCTAAGTGTGAGTATCAAATTGGGTTGATTTGTCCTTGATTTGATGTCACAGATTGCTTTGATTTCTTTTTAGTGTGATATAACGGATTGATTTTTTTTGTTTTTGGGTGTGATGTCACAGATTGCTTTGATTTCTTCATGGTGTAATGTCACAGATTAATTTTATATCTCTTCTGAATGTGATGTCACAGACTCTTTTGATTTTTCCTCAGTGTGATGTCACAGATTGCCTTGATTTCTCTACCAAGTGTGAGTATCAAATTGGGTTGATTTCTTCTTTGTGTGATGTCACAGATTGCTTTGTTTGCTTTTGGGTGTGATGTCACAGATTGCTTTGATATCTCTTTGGTGTGATGCCACAGATTGCTTTGATTTCTCCTTAGTGTGATGTCATAGATTGTTTTGATTTCTCTTTGGTGTGATGTCACTGATTGATTTTATTTCTCTTCTGAATGAGATGTCACAGACTCCTTTGATTTTGGGTGAGATGTCATAGATTGCTTTGATTTATCTAGGTGTGAGTATCGAATTGGGTTGGTTTTATTTCGCTTCTGAATGTGATGTCAGACTCTTTTGATTTTTCCTCAGTGTGATGTCACAGATAGCTTTGATTTCTCCCCAGTGTGATGTCACAGATTACTTTGTTTGCTTTTGAGTGAGATTTCACAGATTGCTTTGATTTCTCCTTGGTGTGATGTCACAGATTGCTTTGATATCTACTTAGTGTAATAACAGATTCCTTTGATTTCTCGTTGTTGTAATGTCACAGATTGCTTTGTGTTCTTTTGGGTGTGATGTCACAGTTGGCTTTGATTTCTACTAAGTGTGATGTCACCGATTGCTTTGATTTTTACCAAGTGCAATGTTCAGATTGCTTTGATTTCTACGTAGTGTGATGTCACAGATTGCTTTGTTTGTTTTCTGATGTGGTATCAGAGAATGCTTTGATTTCTGTCACAAATTGATTTTCTTTCTCTTTTGAGCGTGAGTGTGATGTCACAGATTGCTTTGATTTCTACTTAGTGTGATGTCACAGATTGCTTTGATTTCTACTTAGTGTAATTTCACAGGTTCCACTGATTTCTCCTTGTTGTAATGTCACAGATTGCTATTTGTTCTTTACGGTGTGATGTCAGAGATGGCTTTGATTTCTACTAAGTGTGATGTCACAGATTTCTTTGATTTTTACCAAGTGTGATGTCACAGATGGCTTTGATTTCTACCTAGTGTGATGTCACAGATTGCTTTTTTTGCTTTTGGGTGTAATGTCATAGATTGCTTCGATTTCTCTTTGGTGTAATGTCACAGATTGTTCTTATTTCTCTTCTGAATGTGATGTCACAGACTCATTTGATTTCTCCTTGGTGTGATGTCACAGATTGCTTTGATTTCTCTTTGGTGTGATGTCACAGATTAATTTTATATCTCTTCTGAGTGTTATGTCACAGACTCATTTAATTTCTCCTTGGTGTGATGTCACCGATTGCTTTGATTTCACCTCAGTGTGATGTCACAGATTGCTTTGTTTGCTTTTGGGTGTGATGTTACAGATTGCTTTGATGTCTCTTTGGTGTAATGTCAAGGATTCATTTTATATCTCTTCTGAGTGTAATGTCACAGATAAATTTTATATCTCTTCTGAGTGTTATGTGACAGACTCCTTTGATTTCTCCTTAGTGTGATGTCACAGATTGCTTTGATTGCTTTCTGATGTGGTATCAAAAATGCTTTGATTTCTGTCACAGATTGATTCTATTTCTCTTCTTAAAATCCTTTGATTTCTATTATTGTGACGTCACAGATTGCTTTGATTTCTCTATTCAGTGTAAGTATCAAATTGGGTTGATTTCTCCCTGGTGTGATGTTACCAATTAATTTAATATCTCTTCTAAGTGTGATGACACAGACTGCTTTGATTTCTCCTTGGTGTGATGTCACAGATAAATTATATATCTCTTCAATTTATGCTGACACAGACAGCTTTGATTTCTCCTTGGTGTGATGTCACAGATTGCTTTGATTTCTCCTTAGTGTGATGACACATGTTGCTTTGATTTCTACTTAGTGTGATGCCACAGATTGCTTTAATTTCTCCTTAGTGTGATGACACATGTTGCTTTGATTTCTTCTTGGTGTGATGTCACCGATTGCTGTGATTTTTACTTAGTGTAATGTCACAGGTTCCTTTGATTTCTCCTCATTGAAATGTCACAGATTGCCTTGTGTTCTTTTGGGTGTGGTGTCACAGATTGCTTTGATTTTTACTAAGTGTGATGTCAACGATTGCTTGGATTTCTCCTTAGTGTGATGTCACAGATTGCTTAGATTTCTAATTAGTGTGATGTCACAGATTCCTTTGATTTCTCTTTGATGTAATGTCACAGATTGGTTTTATCTCTTCTAAGTGTGATGTCACAGACTGCTTTGATAACTCCTTAGTGTGATGTCACAGATTAGTTTGATTTCCAGAACCACAAAGAGATCAAAGACAGGCTTCCGGGATTTCTAGATTAAAGGCGAAGTTTCAAAAAAAAAAAGTTTTCAAAGTCATCCAGAACTATAAACTGGACATCTAGATCAAAGGTGAGGGTTCCAGAACCATTAGGATCAAAGGCATCCTCCCAGGGCTATGTGAAAGTTCCAGAACCACAGAGATCAGAGACAGGCCCCCAGGATTTCTAGATTAAAGGCGAGGTTTCAAAAAAAAAAAAAAAAAAAATTATTGCTATCAAAGTCATCCAGAACTATAAACAAGACATCTAAATTAAAGGTGAAAGTTCCAGAACCACAGAGATCAGAGACAGGGCCATCCAGATCAACAGCAGGGTTCCATGAGACAGAGCACAGTGTAGAAGCAGAGCAAACAAGTTTGCACCATTCTTGTTTGAATGAGTAACTAACCTTCAGGGTTCTTGTCTTTTTCTGGATGTTCAGAATGATCATTTCGGGTGTAAAGAGGTCTGACTCAGCTGCAGCGACCTCTGCTTCCTTTGACTCATGTCTGAATGCTGAACTGATATATCTCTGTATTAGATAAATATTTCTTTGACTTCTCTCCTACTCTGTCACACTTCAATCTGAACTCTCTCCTCAAATTGTCTGAACCCGCAGAGCTTTCTGAAAAGCGTTTTTTCTAACTCCATCCCCCTTTTGACCTGCACAGGAGCATGAATAAAAGGCAGACACCTCGACTGCGCTGACTCAGCCTGATGATTTATTAACACTTCAATAGAAGATGTTGATACTGATATTAAGTTCTCATCTGCACAAAGATGGATCTATGTTCAGCTGGTTTATTCTGCTCTTAATAAAACAGAATCAGAGTCCACCCACGGTCTTCTTTTAAGTTTAACTAACTCATCTCAAACATCTGGCTGCTCCATAGAGGTTAGAAAATAATAGCAAAAGTCTGAGTGATGTCAACTGCTCCCTGACTTTGAAGCGACTTTAAGGACCAGTCTGTGGTGTTCTCCAAGTTGAAACCTATCTCAAACAAACTTTAGATCAACCTATAAACAGACAAAGAGGCGGAGCTGAGGTGGGTCTGAATCCTAACAACAAATGACAGCACAGCAAAGGTTATCACCGGAAACACATCACTTATTATGCACAACTGGCATCCTTTTTCAAACAACAACAAAAAAAAGAGTTAGAAACTCAAAAATAGTGAGACTTTCATTAAAAGTCTTTTCATTTAAACCAAATTCAGCTTAAAGGACAAAGTTTAGAAAATGTATATAAAATTAACAGCAAGCACTGTACCAGTCAACCCATAATACTTTACCCCACAATGCAAAGCTCCAACAGGTCAGGGGTGGAAATGGCACACAGACAGCATGAATACTTTTAGCATTACTAGCTTTATAGAGCAGTACAGTAAATCAAACCTCAGTACATTTACTGAGTTGTGACATAGATGTTACACCTTTCACAGGTAAAATTTCAGCTCTGAAAACCACCACAATCCAAATAAATCTCTTGTAAGATCATTTCAGTCCATAAATGGATGCTAGGGTTAAGCAACATTAGCCGTCAGCTGAGCTGATGTTTGGAAGACACTTTAGCACAGAAGTGGCAGTGACTCACCCTACATGATAGTTACCACAAAAAGAAGAAATCAGCTTGGCGAAGTCTGACATACTGAAAAAAACAAACAAACAAACAAACATAACAGCAGTTTGGCGGTCAGAGTCATGCAGTGACATCTGCTGCTGTTCCTCAGGTGTCCACTAGAGTAGTTCCCTGATTGTGCAGAACAGATGGTATGAACGACCTGAATAATCATCTTTACAGCCTGGTTCAAAAAACAGCTTCAGTCTGAATATCTGACATGGGCACATGGACCTTCTTTACTCTATAACATTCCATTCTGATATTCTACAAGCTAAAATATTCCAGACCTATCTTTGACATTCCACAACATTACAAATCTTCCTTTCATATTCCACAACATTCCAGATCCTTCCTCTTTATTCTACAGCATTCCAAATCCCTTGTTGATATTCCACAACATTCCAGATCCTTCCTCTTTATTCTACAGCATTCCGAATCCCTCGTTGATATTCCACCATATTCCAGATCCTTCTTCTTTATTCTACAACATTCCAAATCTTCCTTTGATATTACGTAACATTCCAAATCCTTCTTTTGTATTCTACAAAATTCCGAATCCCTCTTGACATTCCGCAACATTCCAGAGCCTCCTTTGATATCCCACAACATTCTGAATCCGTTTTTTGATATTCCACAATATTCCAGAGCCTTATTTTAAATTCCACATTTTAAATAGTTCCTTTTCACTCTAAAACATTCCAAAACCTCCTTTGATATTCTACATACTTTAATATTCCAGAGCAACCTTTGATATTCCACGACATTCCAGATCATTCTTCTTTATTCTGCGACATTCCAGAACCTCCTTGGACATTCCACAACAATTCAAATCCTTCTTTACTCTAAAACATTCCAAAGCCTCCTTTGATATCTACATACTATAGTATGTATTCCAGAGCATCCTTTAATATTACACAACATTCCAAATCCTTCTTCTTCATTTCACAACATTCCAAATTTTCTTTGATATTCCACAATATTCCAGAGCCTTTTTTTGATGGTCAAGTGGCTGTCCTCAAATAGCTTCATCTAATTCTTCCAAAAGTTAATGGATAGACAACTCTCTCGTTCCAAACATGGTTTTCAGTTTGTACAAAATCATTTTTCAAATAATATACTGTGTTGTTGGTCTTATGATGTTTGTCAGTGAACAGCTCCTTTAAGTCGGTCCCTCAGTCTCCTTTATTGTGTGATAATGAGATCTTATTAAATTCTTATCATCATGTTAGCATTCAGATGAGTTAAAGCTGAAAATAAATCCTCTGAGCTCCTCTATTCAGAGCACTCCATGATGTTCTCTCACCTTGAGTCCCTCTTTGTTTGGAGCTCATTTGGATTCACACCATGGAGCTTATTTTACAGTCTGGCACTGACTCACCTCATTGGTTTGGGCAACACAGAGGAACACAATAGTTCTGCTGCTGCCAGGGGGAACAAAAGGACTAACGGTCAGACTGAAAACAACTGAATAGAGACGTTTACCCAGGGCCTCGAACTCCAAGGGGCCTCATGGGCATTGGGTGAGCATGAAAAAAGAGGTATGCTTCTGGACTGATTTAACATGATGAATATCTAATGAACAGCACACTTACGTTTCACACACTTGTCCAAATGTTGACTTGTAGTAATTTATCTTTTAAATAAGATTACAGCAGGTAAAGTCCCTGCCCACTGTCTCAATAACACAAATATGTTGGCAATATTGGGAAAGTGTTGAGAGTTTCAAAGAGTGTGGGAACATATATGAAAATACATAAATACATATATGTATTTATATACACATGTTGACAACTCAAGTAACAGAAGACGACACATTTGGAAAAGTAGAGTGGACGTTTTTCTCCCGTCTTACCAGTTTTACCCTCTTTATATGTTTATGATTATGTTATCCAAAATGCTTCCAAGTTTCATCCACTTGTCCAGACATTGCTAAAATGAAATACAGTATATAGACAGTACTCTGTTTTCATTTGGTAAAATAAGGCCCTGGTAATCCACGCAGGCATTGATCAGACCTCTTCTCAGGACGGTGGGGTTGAATTGTTTGACTGACAGCTCCAGAACCCTGTGAGATATGTAGAATCTGTACTTGTAGGAGGACTTGTCGATCTGTTTTTATTTCAACTGGACCTTAAAAATCATGGCCTCAAATGTCTCACCATAGCGCCACCTGTTATCCACCTCTGAGCTGGTCGAATCAACCAGAGTGATCACCACACCTGCACCCTGAAAAGCCTCAGAGCATCTTCATACCAGAAAAATGATGGTTCAACTGGTTGACAGTGAATCAGCAGCGGGAGAGGACTGTCTTGCCAAAGGTCAAAGATGTGTTTGGAGGAGCTGAGAGCAAAACCTAAAACACGGCTAAACATTGGTAGCATGTTTGTGCAGTTGGACAGTGCTCTGCTTCTTTTGGTTAAAATACGACTGAAGATCATTCAGTGTCTGAATTGTCAAAAAGCCTAAAAGATGCTGTTGATACGTGCAGTGATTGCTCTTGGTCTTTGCCCAGGGGCCTATAAATGACGTTGGCATCAAAGAGGCTCTGAGTGTTGGAGTCAGAGAGCAGAAGCTTGAAAAAAGAGAATAATTCATTATTATTCTTACAAAGAATATGATATAACATCTGCAAAAGTACAGAGTGTATATATTATGGTATATATATATATTTATAGAAAAAGCTCATTAACATTAATCTGCTCGATCTAAAGGCCACGTCTTCATCTAAATAAATAATCTTCAGGTTCACACTGATGCCTGATTTATTCCACCACTAATCAAAATGATTTCCAGAGGCAGAAATTTCATCTCAGATCTGAAGATTAAACTGATAGACGAAAACTGAAGAGGACCTCTGCTCAGGGTCGTAATGAACAGCAGTAATTAAAGACAGAGTGAGGACATTCATCTGAGACAGACACCCACACCCTGAACACAACATGGTCCAGGATGCTCATACATTGGACTCTCTCAGACTTAGCAAAGACGTCCATCATGACACAGGGATAAAGTTGTATGATTTGAAGGTCATGCGTCAAAGGTCAAAGGTCATGAAATCCATTGTCTCCCTTTGCTTGTGAATGCATTGTCTTTAGAATGCTTTGTTAAAGGATCCCGCATCTCAATAACGCTTCCAGAGATTGTGATAAAACTTTGGTCATCAAGGTAATCTTTTGCTTGTGCAACACAATATATCATGAACACGCTGAGGATTTCATTAAACTTATCACAAGCGTTCACTCTTACTGAAGGATGACCTGAGCAGATTTTCAAGACCAGGACATTTCAAAAACAATCCTGCGAACAAACAAGAAATTTCAAAAGCATCAGTGTTCACAAAAAAGATGTATAAACACATTAAAACACTTTTATCACAATGTTATGATGTCTGTGATTTAAAACTTTTTTCTTTGCATTTTTTTCGGCCAGAGCATAAACAATGGGTCTGAGCAGGCATTTGATTTGATATTTGTGTGTTTATTATTTGAAACCTCACCTTTAATCTAGAAATCCCGGAAGCCTGTCTCTGATCTCTGTGGTTCTGGAGTGTACCTGTAGACTCTTGTCATGGAGATGAATCATGATCATTTCTTAATTCTGTGCCCTATTAGTCTGACCTTTATTAAAGGAACACTCCAACGTTTTTGTTGTTTTCATGTCTTGCATCGCTCCCAAGTCTATGACAAGCAGGTAGTCACCATTATTTTGACTGTTTGTCCAGTAACAAGAAAGAGATGGAAAAAGTTCGCCCACCGCTAGTTAGCTTGGCTCAAACGCTGAGAGTATATGGGTAGTGCTTTAGCCTGCCTCTGCCTACAGTCATCAGATAACTAAACAGTCCTGTGTGTTTGTTGTATTTTTTTATTGACCACGTTAGGTTATGTTATTTATTTTTAGACTAAGATTAGCACTTTATACAATTTTTGAAAGAAATACTTATGAAACTAAGCCACAAGGCGCATGCGCAAACCACCGTGACAGTGCCTCTCAGCAGGTCAACAAAACAAAGCCTCTGTTTATGAGTAGAAGAAGATAGGTACTAAGGATTATGGTCACCTTTGTAAGAGAGGACAAGGATGATTCTTTCAGGACTGACGAAGATCCACAACCTTACCTATTTGAATTTATGGAGGAGGAATACATGTTTTGGAAGCTTAGTAGAGGCAGGCTAAAGCGTTACCCATATACTCCCTGTGTTTGAGCTAAGCTAACTAGCGGTTGGTGAACTTTGTCCGTCTCTTCCTTGTTACTGGATGCACAGTCAAAAGAATGGAGTCTACTTGCTTGTCATGGACTCGGAAGTGAGGCAGGACAAGAAAACAACAAAAATATTGGAGTGTTCCTTTAAATTTGACACCATGAGGTCTGTCTTTATTTTGACATCAGAGCAAAAAAAGCTAAATTTGTCATATTTTATGTTTTTTTTCAGTGGACAGTGGTTTTATTTCAGCCCATAATTTGATGCATGTCGATGTAAATTTCTATTTATTAAACTTTCCACTTACATTTCAGAAGACGTTGCTCCTCACAGCCCCATTGGCCACCTGCTATACATTGCCACACTACAGAGGATTCTGGGTAATAGTCAATAGCAAAGTGTGGTCTGATGCATGCTCACTGGAATGAGACAACAAGGGCACAAGAGGATGCCCTTGGGCAACAACATTGGAGAATTGGGTGTCTAAAAATGCAGAAATTAGTTAGCATTTAGCACTTCATTGCTCCCAAGACTGAAAGTATATGGTGTTTTTGAATAGCTTAGTGTTGTGTGTTTAAAAGGGTAGTTGCTTAAAAACAGCTGATTAGGAACACACAAAAAAGAGAAAAATATATTAATCATGACTTGCTGTTTAAAGCCTCACATCTTTTAGAAATAGTGATAGTAAGGCTTTTCTTCTTCTTCTTAGTAGGAAGTGAAAGGGTAGGTCTGATCAGCTTTATAAAGATAACCACATCAACCAATCAGACCCAGTATGGTCCACCAGATGGCTGAGCTGGGTGCTAAAGGGTTAACGGGCTGTGCTATGTGAGCAGATATTACATCATTGTTCTGAGCACCATCAGGGGTAAAACAGCAGCTTCAGTGATTTTGTCAAACTTCATGTTGCTTGGCAACCAGATGATGTAAACACTCGTCCTTGGACCATCTGTCTGTGAAAACCTGAGATGAAATGTCTC
Organism: Cetoscarus ocellatus; assembly: GCA_037902135.1. Classification (NCBI taxonomy): domain Eukaryota; kingdom Metazoa; phylum Chordata; class Actinopteri; order Labriformes; family Labridae; genus Cetoscarus; species Cetoscarus ocellatus. The sequence continues at coordinate 1,539,388 of JBAMNC010001116.1, forward strand.
ACCTGCTGATCTTCTCACTCTCTGACAGATCCATGCACCTGATTCTTCTCACCTCGAGAGTTCTGACCCAGTTGACCTCTTCACCAGAGCTGACCTCAGGTTAAAATGGGACTGATCTACAAAGTCCAGTGGTGTGTCGTGTGACCTATGACCTAATATCAAGTAAGGAAGGACATTTGTGTAGAGTTTGACAAAAACACCTTTAAAGGGATGGCTCTGGATTTTTAAGTGGGGAAAGAGTCAACCAATAAACCAAACAACAAACAAACAAAACCTACCAAACAACAGAACCAGTTATCAAACCTGGACAACCAACCAGCCAACCAACAAACCAGACAATCAACCAATCAAACAACTAGTCAAACAACTAACCAAGACAACCAACCAACCAACCAACAAATGAACAACTAGCCAAACAACAAACCAGCAAAACAACCAACCAACCAGCCAACTAACATTAAAAACTTACCAAGCAATAAAACCAGTCAGCAAACAAAGACAACTAACCAACCAGCCGGTCAAACAACCTACCAACCAAGACAATCGACCAACTGGCCAGACAGTCAAACCAACCAGCCCAATAACAAACCAAACAACCACCTAACCAATAAATTAATCAATCAATCAAACATCCCTCCAGCTAAACAGCCAATGAACAAACAAACCAATCAGATAACTAATCAGCTTATCAAAGAACCAACTTAATCCATAGCCTGACAACCAACCAGCAAAACAACCAACCAGCAAAACAACCAACCAACTATTCAATCAACCATCAACAAACAATAAAAACTACCAAACAACATAACCAGTTAGCAAATTAAGACAACCAACCAACCAGCCAGACAGTCAAACTAACCAACCAACCAACCAACCAACCAAACCACTAACAAATCAAATAACAATTAATTAATCAACCTACCAGCCCATTAACCAAATGAAACAACTGATCAACTAATCTAACAACTAACCAACTTGCCAACCAACCAACATCCAAACAGCCATCCAACTAGCCTATCAACCAACCAAAAAAAGAGCAATACAACCAGTCCAAATAACCAATCCCCCGACCAGGACAATTAACCAACCAACCAACCCACGAACAAACAACCAAACAAGGCACCCAACTAGCAAAATGACAAACCAACAAACCAATCAGCCAACTATCGAAGACAGACAACCAAGGAAACCAGCCAGCCAACTATCCAAGCAATAAACCAACCAAGACAATCAATCAACTAACCAACAAACTGAATAACTATTCAACCATCAAATTAATGATCATTTTTATAGCTTTCATTCACAATTATGTTTTCTTCAAAAACTTTTGCAGGACAGTGGAAAATTGCAGATCTATTTGAGGTCACGTGACTCAACACTGTACTTTAACTCTCTGGTGATGAATAGAGTTGTAAATCCTCCCTGAGGCAGAACTGGTTTTATTTTTTAATCATGTTCACCGAATCAGAGGTCAGGTCAGGTGGCAGCAGGTTCAGCAGGTCATCCCTAAGCCCCTCCCCCTTTCTTCATATGGACCCAGACTCGATCATTCCATTGTCTCCCTGCCATCGAAATGCCCATGTTCTCAGAGATATGAGTGATTCAGTCCAATCCAGACCTTTGCTGGACGCTCATGTTCCTGAAGTCAGTGTCTTTATTCTCCAACCAGGGAGCCTTTCCTCTCTCTGTTTGTGGCTCTGCCTGCAGAACAAGAACTTTTGTGTTCCTGCTTCATCCAAGTCATGCCACATCTGTCTGATGACTGTAGTCCATCAATAAGTTAATCAAAGTCTAAAAAAGAATTAATGTTGCTCATTAATTAGATATATTTATTGTATTCTATTGAGTTTAGGGTTAGCATATGAAAAAAACATGATCCCTGCACCACAATATTTGTGTAAACCTCTTTACTAAGGAGCTTAGTACTGTTTAAGCATTTTCAGCTAGTCTTCATATAGCATTTTTCTCCACTTAAAGCATTTCCACATGTTTTAAAGCTAACAGCACTACCATGCAGTTTCAGAACAATCTATTCCAAAATTAATGTATTTTTAAGATCTAGTTTAATTTTTCATTTCAGCTTTTTGTAGTTGTATTGAGAATTATCCAACTTTGTTTTTTTTTTCAAAGGTATGGTATTAAAATTTACAATTCTGGTATTGTGGCAGTCTCATTCATGTTCCACCTTTTGCATATCTTTTTGATTTTTATATAAACACATTAGTATTATGCAGCTGGAGGGCCACACTAAAACTGTTGGGTACTGATTATTTTACATTTATGCCCACTTTATTTTAAAAAAAAAAGGAACAAAGTTAATTTTTCTAAAATAGTAGTTCTTACAATTATTCACAATAAGTTAAAATACAAATAATTAGGCTTCAGTAAATGAGCAAGACAGGACTCTAGCCAATTGAAACATTTTTTTTGGTGTAATAAATGTAATATTTATCCATCTTTCTGATAAATTTGAATTTATATCTAACTTGCAGGTCTTTGCACACAAATACATAAATAGTGATGCGTTTAAGGGTTGCACAGTATTGGATTTTTGCAGGTATCTGATGTGCCAATATCTCTGAACTCGTTATTACTGATATTGATAGTATTTGGTTGTATATATGTAGTCTCTACTAAAGTCGATCTGTTCCTTATGTTGTGATTGTTTATTTGTGTTAGACACATATGTGAAACACAATAGTACATTTATAAATTCTGCCAATATTTCAGCCAATATATTGGTTATATAAGGCCATTATATGGCCAGATACAAGCAGATACAAGTATTTAACCTTTGGTGCAATTACCTGCTGATATCAATATTGTACTGGTAATATCGTACATCCCTTGCGCATGTACAGGATTTCTGAAGAAATAAGGCTTCACATGCACCCCCACAATTCTTGCAAAGAAATAAATGTATTTCAAAAATCAATGATTCTCATGGAAATATGTTCGGATTGGGTCTTTTCTTGTTTTTATGTCTACACATTATTGATGTTTGAAATTAACTTGTGGGCCTCATTAAGTGAAAGGGAGGGCCACATGTGGCTCATCCCTGTCTTATCATCATCCTCACAGTGTCACCATCATCCCCATCATCATCCTCGACTCTCTGGCATGAGGAGTGAGTCACTCAATGATCAGTGGTGTTTGAATAATGAATCAACACTCGGGTGTATGACAAGCCCTTTAATGTGGCCGTGACGGCACAGTGGAAAACAGGATTCACACACGCTCGCACGCTCTCACGAGGCTCTGTGCGTCTCAAACAGGATCTTCTTGAAGGCCCTCCTGAAGTCGCGGTTGAACACGGTGTAGATGATGGGGTTCAGGCAGCTGTTGCAGTACCCGATCCAGAAGAAGAGGTTGAAGAGCGAGTCGGGGATGACACACCTCTCCCTGCAGACGGCGTGCAGGCTGTAGGTAAAGAAGAACGGGAACCAGCAGAGGACGAACACCCCCATCACCACAGCCAGCACGAAGGTGAAGCGCTTCTCCCTCATCTGAGCAACCTTTTGCCGGGACAGCGACGCCCGCCTGCTGCGGAGCGGCACGGGTGAGGGCAGCAGGAGGAGGTCCGAGGAGGCCCAGGAGATGGAGGTGCAGGACGGGGGAGGAGGCTTCAGTCTGTTGGTCTCCGCCTGCCTTCTCTCTTCTGCTTTACCTCCAGCCCTCTGTGGGAAGCGTAGAGCTGAGATGAAAGGGGAGGAGCTTTTGGAGTCGGTGTCTTTCTCCTCCAGGTGGATGTCATCCAGGTCTCCTCGCCGGCTGCTGCAGCTATCCACGTTAGGCGAGCTGAGTCTGTCTTTGGGCTGTGGGCTCGCCAGCTCGTATGGCGATCTGTTGCACATGGCGCCTTTCTGGTGCAAGGTCTTGCTGGCACCGACAAAGCAGGTCTCTGACTGCGATGGCTGCCGCTCCATCACAGTCTTTGCCACGAACACAGTGGAGGCTCGCTGCTTGGCTACGCGGTAGATCTTACAGTAGACGAGGATCATAATGACGCCCGGGGCGAAAAAGGACACCAGGCAGGACGAGAGGATGTACCATGTCTGGTTTATGAGGAGACATTCCTGCCTCTTTGCGTCCTCCTCATCCACCTCCAACATGTTCCCCTGCTGCGTCATCAGGAGCGGCGGGGATGAGATGACCACAGAGATCAGCCACACGATGCTGATCATGGCTTTGATCCGTTTGGGTGTCCGTTTGCGGTTGTAGCTGACAGCTTTCGTAACGGACCAGTAACGGTCAAGGCTGATGGCGCAGAGGTGTACAATGGACGAGGTGCAGAAGAGGACGTCCAGAGCCAGGTAGAAGGAGCACCAGGTGGAGCCGAAGTACCAGTACCCCATAACCTGGACAACAAGAGACAGGAAACAGATTTTATGCCGATCCCACAGAAGACTTTCCTAAAACTTTGTTTAGACCATCACCAGACTGTAGCCTGACCCCCTCTGCCTAATCCTACGGAGCCCCTAAGGTGCCACGGAGAAAAAAAAATATAAATCGTGTGCACGAGATAGTAAAACGTGGGCACGATATATTAAAATGTGCGCACAAAATACTTACTCATGCGCACGTTTTAGCTTAAACGTGCGCAAGAGATACTAAAACGTGCGCACGAAATACTAATTCATGCGCACGTTTTAGCTAGAGCGTGCGCTCGAAATAAAGTTATTTACCACGTGTTGACTTGTCCTTGTCCTTGTCCACTACGGCTTCCCGTAGTGACGTCAGATGTTTACAGACACACACAATGGAGAGAAGAACTGAGCCAGTTAACTTTTACTTCCACCTGCTCTTGCCATGAGAGATGGAATAATCCTAAGTTGGAGAACTTTGCTGCGGATACTAAAAGACAATAGGCTCAGCTGGCGGAAGGAGTACTCAGATTCAGTCAGTGTCCTGACCTGGGATGCACAGGGGGGACTTGTTTTCTGCTACAGAGGCGAAGTTATAGCTAACTTCGGGGCTAACTCCCTCCACCTTATTCAGCGGGTGGCAGCAAGACACGAGCTTTGCTTGAGTCTTGAAAGTTGTGCAGCTTTTATTTAAGGTACTGATAAATAGCCTAAGGGACTGTACATACCCTGCACTCCTACATTCACAGACACAGCTAACGTTGGCTGGTTACTGGGGTGCTTCAACCGAGCCCAGCTGTCTGCTTCTTCCTCCTCTTCTTGGTTTTTACCGGCAGGTGACCACAATATTATGGGGCATTACCGCCATCTACTGATGAGCCCGGCTGTCTGTTGCCGCTTGCCTGTATAATTAAATCGAGCGCACGTTTTATCTTAAACGTGCACACGTTTTACTATCTCGTGAGCACGATTTCTATTTTTTTTTCTCCGTGGCACCTTAGGGGCTCCGTATGATCCTCATGTGTTTGGACACTTTTATGTTGTGTGGGTGCAGTGTGATTATAGGAACGATGCGCTTTAGTACACCAGAGCTTTGCTTTCTGTTTATATTCCAGTGGTTGATGGACGGGGTTACATCATCAACCGCAGCCACTCACTGGCTGTGTCATAGGCCGATGCGACAATTCTTTATCCACTTCCAAGATGCCATCTTGGCATGGGTTAAAATTTACATTGTGTAGCAAAGAATTGAATATCTGATATAAAAAAAGTGTCTTTCCTCTGAAAATCAATAATTATGCTGAATTACTTACATTTATGTGCTCACTTCAGTCTCCATTCTGTCATCTTGTTAGTGTGCGCGCTGTATTATGGGTAATTTCTCATACCTCCTTCAAGTGAGGTCCTGGTTTGTCTTCGTTTCAAGGGCTGTGTAGCCCCTCCTTTTAGCTCTTCCCCTCAACCTTACGGAGAATTGGGATACCCCTTCACTAGACGTGAATGCGCAAAACCAAGGGCTAAGGGGTAAGACAAGGGCTAAGGGGTACAATTGGGATTGGCCCATAGTGTCTTGCCCAAGGACACATTGACAAGTGACAGCCGGAGTTAGACTCAAACCTGCAACCTCCCAATTAATGACCAAGTACACTATCAGACTGAGCCATCAACGGCACTAACCAGGCCTTGTTTATACGACAACGATCCACTGAAGATAGGACTTTTTTTTTTTCAAAACTGATTTGTGGTCAGACAACAACATTAAAATAACCAGCACTGTGCACATGCACATAGTAAAATAACAAGAACAATGTAGTACACATGCCTGGCCAGTAGTTTGCTATATTACCTTTGTCATATAACATATGTACATGCTTGTATAGAGTGGTGCAGGAATGAGTAAAACATGGAAGTAAGTTAGTATTACACACTTCTTGGCTCTCGACCCTCCAGAGTAAACAGGACCCCTCGTACTGTAGAATGCGCAAAAATATCAAAGGAGGCTTTAGAATGTTCTGGAATATCAAGGTGGGCTTTAGAAAATTTGGGAAAATCAAAGGAAGCTTTGGAATGTTTGGGAAAATCAAAGGAGGCATCAGAGTGTTTTGGAAAATCAAAGGAGGTTCTTTATTGTTTGGAAATATCAAAGGAGGCTTTGGAATGTTTTGAAAAATCAAAGGAGGTTTACTTATTGTTCAGGAATGTCAAAGTGGGCTTTGGAATTTTCAAGTTTTCAAAGGAGGGTTTGGAATGTTTGGGAAAATCAAAGGTGGCTTTGTAATGTTTGGATGTATCAAAGTGGCCATTGTTATTATTAAGTTATTCAAATGAGGTTCTTTATTGTTTTGGAAAATAAAAGGAGGCTCTGGAATGTTTGGGAAAATAAAAGGAGGCATTTGAATGTTTTGGAAAATCAAAGGAGGTTCTTTATTGTTTTAGAATATCAAACTGGGCTTTGAAATGTTCAAGTTAATCAAAAGAGGCTTTAGAATGTTTAGGAATATAAAAGGAGACTTCGGAATATTTGGGAATATCAAGGGAAGCTTTGGAATTTTCTAGTTAATCAAAGGGCGCTTTAGAATATTTGGGAAAATAACAGGCTTTGGAATTTTTGGGAAAATCAAAGGAGGTTTTTTATTGTTTGGAAATATCAAAGGTTGCTTTGGAAAGTTTCTGAAAATCAAAGGATGTATTGTATTGTTTGGGAATATCAAACTGGGCTTTGGAATTTTCAAGTTACTCTAAAGCGTAAAAGGAGGCTTTAGAATGTTTGGGAAAACCAAAGAGGGTGTTGGAATGTTTGGTTAGAAGGTGAAGAATGTGAATTAATGACAGAATAAAGAGGTAATGATAGTATGAGGAGATACTATACCCTCCTGTACAGTAGGTGGCGGTATGCACCTAAAAGTTGTTTGGGATCCTCCAATTAAGCAGAAGAAAAAGAAGAAGAAAGGTTGCTTTGGAATGTTTCTGAAAATCAAATGAGGCTTTGGAATATTAGGAAAAACAAAGGAGGCATTGGAATTTTTGGGAAAATTAAAGGAGGTTCTTTATTGTTTGGAAATATCAAACTGGGCTTTGTAATTTTCAAGTTACTGTAAAGCGTCTTTTGATTAACTTGAAAATAAAAGGAGGCTCTGGAAAGTTTGGGAATATCATAGAGAGTGTTGAGACAGGACTCTTAGCTGTCTGACCAGTCCAACTCCATGCGATTGTTGATTTCACTCTGATTGAATGAACCATGATGTCAGGTGTACCAGTGTCCATGCCCAGGTCCTTCCTCCCAGAGTTGAAGATCAAGCCCTGATGCCCTGACTTTAGTCTGCCTCTGAAGAATCGTGTCTGTGACTTTAAGATCAGTTGAAAATCACTTTGTTGAAGGCCCACAGATTGTTTGAAGCAGAGGGATGGACAAACAGAGATAGTCTTTGTTCATGGTGTTTTCTGTCACGGAGGATAATCTCTCCTCTTCATAGAGATTCGGTCAATATCTCATCAGCGTCAGGTTTGCTCAGTCACAAACCCTCTCTGTGTGCGGCTCCACATCAGTTCCCTCTCTAAATAATAAATCCTGACAGTCTGTTCACAGCCGTCACACAGCGTTAAACAGCAGACACTCGCCCGTCTGAAGGCTGAGGAGGAAGACCATGGTTTACCTTTTCAGGAGACGAGCTGTTCTCGCTTCGTATGCAAAACGTCAGTGAGTCTGATTCACCTTCATTAGCTTTTTAAATCACTTAGTGATGATTACAGGCCGTCGTGATGCTGAACAGAGAGAGATTACAGAGTGGCCCACGAGAACATACCAAGGAGGAGAGAATCAGACAAACACTGTTAGTGAATGATCAGGACTGCACAGCATCATGGTGGCCTCAGAGGACATCCTGCAGGTCACAGGTCAATCAGGTCATTCACAGCATGTGAACACATGGTTCATTTAACCAGTGGTAGATGTGTGATCTGGTTAATGAAGGGGGCTTTGAGCCAAATCCACGATGGGACAGCATATGAAAAACACATGCCAGTGCAGATGAATTGCTCAATATTGCAGACATGTTGGGAGCAACCTTTGACACGTCATCTTCTTCTAGAAATGAAAATGTTCCCTGGAAGTCAAACTGGAATCCACATCAAGGTCCTCTGACCTGCAGGGTCTTGTACCATCAAGTTCTGAACGATTCTGTTTCACTCATTGGTTCTGTTTTTTTTTTACAAATCCACATTTTGATTCCACATTTTTGAAGGATAAAATATGATGAATGTGTTCAGAATAAAAATCTGACTGCTGATACTGTTGGCCTTGTGAGGGTCTCATTTATCTACAGAGACTTTAGTTTTCCCCTCTATGCCAATAACCCTGCCCTGAGGACCCTGATAATTATTAACTCAAAAAAATACAAATCCAAACTCCAGATTGAAAATGTTGATAAAATGAACCCTGAAGCAGGTTAAAGTGAATATTACTGTGGAGAGAAGTCACACTGTGACCTTCAAACATAAAAACAGCTGACCCTGTCAGACCTTCATCACAGGTATCATCACCTCTCTCCTCCGTCCTCGCTCGTCCATCACCGTGGATGCGTATCTACAGATTAGATTTATAATATTATTCTGATTAATTTGAAGACATGAGTTCATCTGTGTTCACCTGTGTGACCAAAGTTAGCACAGGTGCTACCTCGCTCTGTGGCTGAGGATGTAGTGACTCATGTGGACCAACCTGACACGGTGACCTGGGAGCACACGAATGCCATGATGAAGGAAACACTTCACCATGTCGTCTATATGGACTTTTCTGAACCGTCCTCATCCTCAAAACTCTGTACACACCAAGTCCTGCATGACACAGCAGGTCCTCAAAGATAAATAAAGCTAACAGCAGTGATCATCAACAGGCACATCAGCCCCTCCACAGCTTCCAATCTGGCCCCCAGAATATGATCAGATTGAAGAAATATGAGGGGGAAAAGTCCGTCCATCAGTCAGTTTCTAACCAGGGGGGCGAGAACACTGGGAGTCAAATCCAATGATAGAAACAGGCTAAGACTAACAGGACTAACCCCAGAGAGAAGAAGCCAAAACATCTCCATGTCCTCCATGTCCTGATCTGCCTTCTAAAGGCTAAGAAACACAGAACAGTTGGAAAAAATTACGATATTAAACTGATGATGTGTTAGCTAAACTAAAAGACGTGTATTTACTGTTTTAAAATGTGGCCCCCGTAACATCTGTCTAGCTAATGATTGGCCCTTGCATGGATGTAGTTTAAGACCCCTGGTTTATACGGATGTCCAAATTCACTCTGAAGTTTAATCACTGAAAACATTAGGAAATAAAAAGTGGAACTGAAGCAAACGTTCCTTGCCGGTTTTAAAATCTGGGAACTGGTGCCCAAGCCTACGGACCTAGTGCCCATTTTTAACAATAAAACCATATAGAGTTGACCTAATATGATCATGAGACAGTGTAAAGCAGAGGTGAACCTTTAGTCGGCTTTCCCCAACTTTACCCTGTTCTACTCTACTCGCTTTGTGCTACTTTTCCACCAGCCCGGTCCCCTACCCAGCGGGAGCGGGGTCGCCGTGAAACAGCTGGGCGACACTGTGTTCATGTCATTTTGAGTGCGACACAACAACCAAAACAGTGGAGGACTTGGAGGCAATAGTGTACTTGCTGCTCGGTCTGTGGCTTTTTGTTACAAAGAGGAAAGCAGAAGAAGGCTGCAGGCGGCAGGAAGAAATACCCTTGAGAAGTACAGGAGAGTTTTGGAAGCTATACAACAGTTTGAAGCCGAGGACGAGAGCAACCGGGCTGCAAAGAAGAGACGTATGAGGGTAAGCTAATGGAAGCTACCGCTAGCTTGTTAGCTAGCTCGTAATGATAAAGTCCGGTGTTTAACATTGTGATGGCAGCAAGTTATTGCCATAAAGTAACAAAGCGTATGTACTGCAGTCCTGTTTTGGGCATTGTGCTCATGACCCATCGGTAACAACATTCTCTGACCAATCAGTAGCCAGCAGTCGGTCGACTCAGCTCGCTTAGAACCAAAGCAGAGTAGGTACTAAAAACTGGTTTGTTTTTGGAGATACTTTGCAAGTGAAAACGCAACGCAAACCGGGTAGAGCCGAGTAGGGTAGAGTAGAGTAGGGCCAAGGCGGGCTGGTGGAAAAAGGCCATAAGTTCACCAGATTGTTATGCATTTATCACGGTGATGTTTTTCCAAGATCCGCCATCTGAGTTCTGAGGTAAATCAAAAACGCCACGGCTCATCCCAAACAGCTCGGTCCCAGTCTGAAAGCTTGTTCATGGTAAGAGTTCTGTGACATGGGAAACCCTGAAGTCCACCAGGGCATCAGTCACACTTCATGGATATAAGCGTTGACTTTTCCAGACTTACCCAGAGTTTATGGCACAAACTGAGGGAGTAAGGGCATCATCCTTCCGGCGGTGCTGCAGTATTTCAGTTAAAATGGCGACAGTGATTGGAAAGCATTCAATGAAAATGAAAACTGGTTGTATTTTTATTTTGTGGCTGCTTCAAGCACATTTGAGGAGTTATGGTATGTCAGTATTTAAATGTCTTTAAAGAGTTTGAAAAGTTTATTGGAAGAAACAAAAAAAAAACCTGGAGAGGTCTGAGATCATAGGAGCCTTCAGGATGCTGTTGATGTGTGTAAAGGACACCACCATACTGCACGCCATCTCAGCTGAACTTTACCTCCACCTACTCTCAGACAGGGAGGCCATGTTAGGGTGGGATTGGACCGATAGCAACTCTGTGTGGACGTGAAGCCATGTTAGTTTGTCTCAAAGTCTAAAATCAGAAGTTGTTCGTAAAACAAAAAGAGGCGTGATGCGAACACATTCATTCATTTAGACTGATCATGATGAATTAATGTTTATTCAGGCCATAAAAACTGTCTGCTCGCCATCATCACAACACCTCAGGGTCCCTGCAGCAGCCTCTAGAGGAAACTCCAGGAACTACAGTGCTGGCACTTCGGCACAGGCTTCCTTATTGTTAAGAGTGTGCTGTCAGTGTGGTCAGGTGACTTGCTTCAGCTAGATAGGTTCAGGTGTGTGGGTGGGGGGTGACTTTCTATGGTTTCTCTTCTGTGAGGGAGGAGAAGGACCTCTGGTTGCAAGTATTTATTTACCTCAGAATTCTTCATTTTTCTAATTTACACGTGCTTTAGAAAAAAGTTTGTAATCAGAGTTTCTCACATAAAATCATGAATCCTGCAGCTTTTATAAACTTCAGCGTCTTCCTCAGAGTCAGAAATATTAACAGAGAGCCTAATAGCTGAATATCTGCTGCCACCTAGCTGTTGGAGGCTGAAATGCAATAAAATCCAAACATCCCCAGTGCCTTCAAATTTAGTATCATGCAATATCATGATATTGCACTAAAGTGTCAGTCCAGTTTTTTTTTCCTTTCTTCTTCTTCAGTGTTTATTTCTTTTGTTAATAAAAGAGGAAAGAAAAACAAATCATAAATGAAAAGGCACAGAAAAAACCTCTCTATGATTAACAACGTACATGATAAAGGTCACATGCACTGAAGCTAACCTGGTACCTGGGGTGCAGTACCATTGTGGCGTGCTCACCTCATTGGCTAAAGAGAACGGGATGACCAGCGTGGCCACCAGGATGTCGGCTGAGGCCAGGGACACCAGAAAGAGGTTCTGTGGCGCCCTGAGGGCTCGGCTGGTGAACACGGCCACCACCACCAGCACGTTCCCCACCACTGTCCCCAGGATGATCACCGTGACCACCAGCACGATGAACACAGACGCCACCTGGGAGTGAGGGGGCAGGGGAGGGGGCTGTGGCGAGGGAGATGGAGAAGACGTCTGGTTCTGCAGGGAAGAGTTTGGAGCTTCAGACATGGCCGGCATGGTGGCCAGGACAGGGGTGAATGCATCCAAGAAGTCCATCCTGGTCACAGCTCAGGCTTCATGGTCCCATTGTTGGTGTGCACTGGCTGCAGATGGACCGTCTGACGACGACTGGGTGGATGATTAGAAGTTAAAAAAGGAGCTGTGAAAGCGGAGAAGCTGTCCTCCTTGGTCACTGAAAGAAAGCCTCAAATAAATCCAAACATCTTGAGTTTCAAAGTCATGACTGCCGACTTCATCATTTCTTCATCTTAAAGCTCCTCGTGCTTTTGCAGCAACAGTCCACAAGAGGGGTCTTCATGGTTTAGGTCAGGACTGGAAGATAAAAACCATCCATCCAGAGCCCCTTGAGGGGGATGACCGCACTCAGGTACCTGCCCGCTGATATTACATCCAGTGAAACGAGGTGACTGGAGAGCGGCGACGGTCTGCACACCAGAGACAGAGCGAGGATGGAGGGCTGCTTGGAATGCAGCGAACCCTCAGACTGCTGCAGAACATCAGCATGGAGAGAGACAGAAGTGAAGAGAGATGATAAAGGACTGTGAACGGAGAGAGGAGACCGAGAAAGAGGTGAAAAAGAAAAGAAAGGAAAAGAAGACGGGAAAGAAAAAGAAGAGTCCTCACTGTGAGGGGAAACGATTGAGAGCGACTGAGCTGCTGTTCAGTGACACAGCTGGAGGACGGGGGGGGGGGGGGGGAGAGAGAGAGAGAGAGAGAGAGAGAGAGAGAGAGAGAGAGAGAGAGAGAGGCAGAGAAAAAGAGATGATGAGGGAGAGGAGGTGTGATGAGGGGAGATTTCTCTGAGAGACGCGTCAGTGAATCAGAAAGTGGAGGACGGAGGAGGATGTTTGACTGAAGGACTGGATCAGACCACACAGGGTGGGAGCACACCATCTAAAGGGGACCGAGGGGTACTGACGGGTCAGGAGGAACAGTCGGGTCGGGCTGGTTTGTCTTTCTGTGTTTGATCAGAATTTTATGAGCCCTTGATGAACACTAGGTCCAGAGACCCTGACCTAAAGTGTCCAAAATATAATCTGTTTGTGGTTAAGCCAGAATGGACGTATGGAAGAGGATAAGGGCACTAAAAACTTTTTAAAGTTCATTTATTTTCAGTCTGTGATGTAAGTTTGAATTCTAACTTGAATCTCAGAACTCTGAAAACAAAACCACAATAATGGTATGAATTCTGAGATTAAAATGGTATACAGGATTGAAGACTGAATTAGAAGATTACCTCAGAATTCTGAGATTAAGTCTGAATTAAGATTTATTCTATAAATTCAGAGATTAATTCTGAATTCAGAGATCACATAAGAATTCTGAGATTATTCTGAACTCTGAGATTTAGTCTGAATTCAGAGATTAATTCTGAATTCAGAGATTAATTCTGAATTCAGAGATTATTCTGAACTCTGAGATTTAGTCTGAATTCAGAGATTAATTCTGAATTTAGAGATCACATAAGAATTCTGAGATTAACTTCGAATTCAGAGATTAATTCTGAATTTAAAAAATGACACCAAAATTCTGAGATTTAGTCTGAGTTAAGTTATTACACCCAAATTCAGAGATTAAGACTGATTTCAGAGATTACATCAGAATTATGAGATTTAGTCTGAATTCAGAGAAAACATCAGAATTCCGAGATTTCGTCTGAGTTCAGTTATTACATCCAAATTCAGAGAGTAAGACTGAATTCAGAGATTACATCAGAATTATGAGATTTTGTCTGTATTCAGAGATAACTTTATAATACTGAGATTAGTAATCTGAATTCAGAGATGATGTCAAAATTCTTAAATTAAGTTGGAGTTCAGATATTATATCCGCTTTGAAACATTAAGTCTGAATTCAAAGATCATGTCAGAATTCTGAAATTGAGTCTAAATTCTAAGATTAATTCTAAATACAGAGATAGAGTTTATGGCAGAATTATGATATTAAGGCAGATTTCTTAGATTAGGTCTGGACTTAAAGATGACATCACAGTTCTGAGATTTAGTCCAAATTCAGAGATTACATCAGAATTCAAAGATTAGTCCATTTTCTGATATTACAGAACAGTTCTGGGATCACATTAGAATTCTGAGATTATGGCAGAGTTCACCCAAATTCAGAGGGTTTTGGGGAGTTCCTCACACCCTCCAGGATTCTGGCATATAGAAAAGCTTCTGTGATGTCGAGCACCTCAGGGCTGTATACACTGCTGTTGTCATACACCTGCTGGATGATGAGCCCATAGGAAAAGGGTGAGATGTTCAGCATGTTGAGCAGCGTGGCTTTGCTGGCACCAACCTTGTTCCTGGGGCCAGCTACAAAAATCGGTCATTCAGTGTTGTGTAGTGTGTCATAATGGCCACAACAGCAGATCGGTTGCCACACAACTCTGTGGCAGAAACTCCAGCAGGTTTAATTTTTGTCCTCCTACAATCTGTTCCTCCACATCAGAGACATAAACAGTTAGAGCACAAGAGCTCTGCATGACGATCATGGATGTAAACAAACTGAGGTTGATGCCTTGAGACCTTTAAGACAGAACACAGCATGTCTACTCTGATGATGATGAAGAGGAGCTACAGACTGTAAACAAAAGAACAGCAGAGGAACATGGAGACAGAGACTGCTGCATTTGTCAGCAAACTACCATCATCAACATCACCAAACTGAAGTCCTGATCTCTGAATACAGTCTGTTAGTTTGTTTGTGGTCTTCAGTATTGCTCCTCCTCCTTCTTCACAGCAGTTGTTTCAGTCCTGTTATCTCATGATTGTTGGGAAAGTCACTGCATGAATTTGTGGCTCTGTTGTCGCCCGGTCTGACAAACTGAATGTTTTCACCGATTTTCCCTAAGCTGAAGATCAAGTCAGCACAGAGGAGCACCTGAGGAGCTCAGGAGACTGATCCACCTCTGAGGGTGGAGCTCACCCAGGTGCACTGCAAAAACTCAGATCTAGGTGAGAGTATTTGTCCAATTTCAAGACAATAAAATCTCACTAGACTGATTCTATCCACAGTTTCCTGACATGTCTGGATTAAGATCTTATTTGAAGATTTAAAAACTAAAAAATAAAACCTGCTTGTAATGATAAGTAAAATAATCTGCCAATAAGACAAGACAAATTTAACTTGAGTAGATGTTAAACCTTAATTTAAGATCCTCACTGAATCAAACTTTCCTTGTTTCATCTGCAGATATTTTCTCTTCATTACAAGCAATTTAATGCCTAATTTTTGCCTTTTATTCCTTCAAGTAAGATATTTATCTTGACTGGTTAAGTGAATGTGGATTAGAATAAGTGTTTTGGATATTTTTTGACTTGAAAATAGACAAACATACTTGCCTAGATCTGAGTTTTTGCAGTGTGTAACAAGTGTTTGTCTCCTTGAGGACGTCCATGTCTCCATGTTTGTCCATCTGCAGCTCCACCCCTGCTGGAGTCAGAGACATGAGGAGCTGAGAGGAGCAGCTCCTCATCACTGTGAAGTTTGAGGAGAAGAGCAGCCTGAATGTTCCCTGACAGCTGCACAAACTTTCAGAAGAAGCTCACGACTCCATCGGATGAAAAATACACTCAGAGCCTGGAGAGAAAGAGCGAGAGAGCAGAGGGGAGCGGGGGAGCGAGGCAGCCGTGGGAGAGTCATTACTGCACTGTGGGTGGGGGGCAGAGGATAGAAACATCCACACACATGGAGCTCGAGTCCACAGGTAGAGGTGGGCCAAAGGAGAAATCTGAGCTCGTGGTTTTCCTCTTCAGCTTCAGTGTCCACCGAGAACTTCAAATATGAGCCAGTGAATAAGAAATATTTTTATCAGGGCTTCAGTCTGAAATCCACGTTCCACTCAGGGCAGCCTTCCCCAGAGTTTGGGTCCAGGTTTGGTTTTACTGGGTCACTGACTGTCAGACTAAAATCCCTGAAATGTCTCTGAGGGACACTGAGGACTGATGTGTCCATGAGGACAAAGCTAAGTTATAAAGACAAGTTAATGAACATTGGCTAAGCCCAGGCCCTTCAGATGGAGCAGAGAGGCTACACAATGTTTTATGAGGGCAGGTGTGTGGACACCTGACGGACACCTGAAGCCTCTGTAGCGTCAAGAGAGAGGAAACTATGTGACCTCAGGCAGGCGTTATGTTTGTGAGGCTTTTTAAATCATTATCTCCAGGAGGTTATGATTCTGCCTGTGTTCGTGTTTTTCTGTTAGCAAGATTCCAAAAAAACTTTAGGATGGATTTACATGAAAATTTTACCAGAGGTGTGGTTTGGTCCAAGGAAGATGCCATGAAATTTTGGTGTTGATCTGGATATTTGTCTTAATGCAAAAAATTCCCAAAATTTTCTAAAAATCTCTTCAGATAACATTGGGCCATATTTAAAAAAAAAATCATATCTCTGGCACCATTAGATGGATTCACAGGGTAATATATGTAAATATGTCTCTATCATCAAGTTGAATTTTTATGTGGATCTGATCAAGACTGAAGTCACAAAAAAACATAGAAGTTTATAAATGGAAATCCCATTCATTTCTGCTTGGCTGCTGTGAGGGTTTCACCCCCTTTACTTCATTGTGAAAATCATGGTTTATTTGCAAACTCATGTCAATGTTTTTCAAGCCTATGTGACTTCATTTCCCAGCTTCCCTTGCAATGGCAGTGAAAGAGCTCTCTAGATGTGAGCGGAGACTCAGCGTCACATCAGAATGCGTGGTGATCCAGAATTGTATCTTTTACAGGGGTTGTGGAAAAGCCACTGCCGTAATTTGCTGCTTGACAGAGGTCTGTGCTCTCTGAGTGCTTTTCTAGTTCACTTTGTGAGAAAACAACTTCTTTCAAAACCACAAAAGGCTGATATAAAAATATCACAAACAGATGAATCTGCAGCCTCAACTGAAGGAGGGATTTACAACAGGCTACACTGTTCATAGGGGAGACCAGAGACAGTTGTAACACTTATAACCTACACCTTATTTGATCCACAACTTTTGATTGTAGAAACAAATATGTGAGCACAAATAAATGAAGCTGTTTCCATATTTTATCTCATAACGATGAGACTGTTTATTAATTTGAATTAAGTAATTTAAAGAAAGAAACTGTAGCAACCCTTTGGGGCAGTCATCAAACCATAAAACCTTATGTATCTGAAATAGAATTACAAATTCTGTTATTTTATAAATTATATATTATCAAAATTAATATATATTTCTACTGTCTTCTTCTATGATGTTACCTAATTTTCCTCTCTGCCTTTGTTTTCAACTCTTTTTAATTTCAGGTATTCAAATGAATTGGTCTTCTTCATGTCTTAAGTGGCATGCTGGTTTAGTGGAGTGATAAGCAACCAGGTACGACCTAAATACATGCCTCTGCTGGTCTATGACATCCTTCAGTGTCCACATCGTGACAGGCTGTGATGAGACATGCGGATCTCGGCTTGTTTTGGTGACCGGATCACTTGGTTCAGCTTGGGAGGAACTTTCAGGTCCACAGGCTCCCATCAGCAAAGTCTGACCCAAGACTGAAGGTCTGTGACGGACCAGTTCAGACATCAGTGGCTCAAAAGTGCTGATCGGCTTGTTGTCTCAGGCTCTAGAGAACATCATGGTCCTTCTACATTCACCGGGTCATTTATTAGGTACACTGTCCTAAAATTTCTCTCCAACTTTAGTAGTTAACTTTTATAACATGTCCAGAAAACTTGTCTGAAGCTCTTGATTGTACTTCACAATTAATCAGAATTTAATTTGATGTCAGAATCAGTCTTCATTTTTTTATAGTTTGACTTAAGATTAATCCTACTTATATGTAATGTCTAGAATAAGTCTCCAGTGTTTGTAATTAAAGATTAATTGACTAGTTGCATGTCCAGAATGAGTCTCACAACTGTGACAATACCTTGAGATTAATGTAACTTTAATCTCATGACCACAACTTTTTTTTAGCTTAAATTTATCTCAACATTAATTGCATTTTAATCACCAGTCTAGAATTAGTCTTTGATTTTTAATACAAGATCAATTGCACCAATTTGATGTCTAGAATTAGTCTTGATGTTTTACAATGAAGATGTCCAGAATTACTCCCCAATTTCCATTAACTTAAGACAAATTCTGCCTTAATTAAATGTCCAGATGTGATCCTAGTTTTTATAGTTAACTCAAGATTAATTGCACTTTAATTAAAAGTTCAGAAATAGTTTCCAGATTTTCTTGTTAACTAAAGATTAATGGCTTTCTCTTACATGTGGAGAGTAAATCTTCTGTGTTCTGATGCTCAGTTTTAACTCCAGCACATCGTCTTGACCATGTCTATGTGCCCTGATGCATGAGTTACTGCCATGTGATTGGTGATGAGCTCATTTTTTTAATGAGAACTTGAATGGTTTAAAAGGTGTTTCGGTAAAATCAGATGAAGTCATAAACACTCAAAAATGGATAAAATCAGACTCAAACACGCCAAAGTTTTCATTTCCCAACACCATTTTATTTTTTTTTTCTTTTGGATGCTCAAGGATTAAGGAAAGTTAAGACAGAAAGAAGACAACTTAAGACAGATTGTCAGTTTTACATTAAATCATTGAGTTTTAGAAGTTTTGGTTCAACGTGGATGCACTGATTTGGTGGTTAATACTCATTTTAGATTGATGTGCTGCTTTCTTCAATATTAATAAAATCAAGATAAAGATAGACTTAAAGGTGTAGTCAGCGATCTTAATACGGTGCACTGTTTGTCAAAATCACCATATTTCTCCTCACCATCTGCAAGCTGTCACTTCTGAGACCATGCTGAAAAAAAGTCCAGTTTCAATACACAGCCTAGGCTCTGAATTTCAGCACGTAAATCCTGTGTGTCGGACCGAGCCACCAAAACAGCGGTATACCACCTCACGCACAGAGGGTGGTTCATACTCGTGAGCAGGTCAGACAGAGGGGAGGGGGAGTAGTAGGTCGCATAGCGTGCGCTGTTAGCATAAGAGAGAGACACGGTAGTTACCGCCGAGCGTTGGCTGGTCCGGCCTCCGCCATGTTGGTCAGCTACACAGTTTCTACAGCCGTTTTCATGACAATGCGCGTCCGTGAACTTCGGGGGTGGACCCCGGGGGTGGAGTATGAAGGGAGAGGTGGGTCTGTTTTCATTTAAACGTAAAATATCAACAACCTCTCTACTCGTTTTCTCCCACATCGCTGACTACACCTTTAAGTTAGTCTCTGTTTCTCAGTAAAACCCACTCATGAAAATCCATTAGTTTAAATCAATGATAAACATTCAATCAAAGCATGGTAATTATCCAGAGTTTACCATTCCCTTAACCATAAGGTTTTATCAAAAGAAGATCTTCCGCTCTTCTCTGAGGTGGTCCAAGTATTTGAGGCTTCACGTTGAATCACAGGCGGTCAACGTTTAGAGCCTGCATGAGCCTTAAGTCCGTCCAGGTCACTGTGGGAACACTCTGAGAAGACAAAGAAGAGGACAAACTGGATGAGGCTTGGCCCAATCACATCATCCTGAGGCACTTAGCTGAACCTCAGCCTTTAGGTATGAACCAACAGCTCTGAGGGATGTTTCAGGGGCTTGATGAATTAAGGAGCTCTGAAGGTGAAGGAGGTCCAACCTGGGACTAAGGTATATCTAAAGAAGTGGCCAGTGAGTGTATAAGCAATGGAAAAGGCATAGACTGGGACCAGAGCTGAGGAGAGTCAAGCTTGTACTATTAAAAAACAAACCCCAGCAGAGAGAGAGCTGCTTGGAGGTGAACAAAGTTGTGTCTCACCTATTTGGTCATTGTCATGGTGATCAGAGCAGGAGAGGGATCCAGGTAAATGGACCTGAGGGATCTGCGCTGTTTGGTCTTACAATCCTAGAGGGTAAAGACAAAGAGAAAGTCAAAGAAATTCTGGTCCTTTTCTCAGAGATCCCCAAACTTTCTGACCCACAACCCTAAAATTTTGTAAAATGTTTGTATGATTCATCGTGATTGGAATTTATTTCTAGCAACCTGGAATGAAGATTCACCAATACAAAGGATCTTCACTCAGAAAAACAAAATCAACCAGGAAGCTTTGCAATCAATTAGGGCAGCTTAGGTGATCTCCAATTATTAGGTATGAGATGCAGGGGGAGGTCTGTTGACCCTTAAGTCAGGAGGTATTCTTTTGCTGGTTCTTTTGGAGCATTATATTCAACAAGAGGACAATTCAAGCACCAGGAGACAACAGATAAAGGCCCTGAGAGCCAGGTCTTGTGGTGCCATTACATTTAAGCCAGCACTGACCCTGCAACAAAATGAGGTCCAGTGTCAGCCTCATGAAGGGCCAAATCTGTAAGCTGACATTATTAGTGTTACGTCATCAGTCACATCATCTACATCATATCATACATCAAATCCAGTCAATGATTAAAGGGTTTGCGTCTCAAACATGATTTCCTTATAGAAGTTTTTGGTCGATGGTGTTGCCATGGTAAAACATTTATTTCCTGATAACTTATAGCACATCATTCCCAATCAGACAGATGCAGCATTGAGCTTTTTGCTTTGTTTGTTATTTTTAAAGCTTTGGGATGAGCTCTTGGACAAAAAACATTAGATGAGGAATTGTAATTATGAAACACAGAGAACAGTACTCAGGGCCTATGCTGGCTTGCAGATACTTGAATACTTTGGCTGGTTGTCCATCAAACTGAGCTTAAGGAACCAGTGGGAGACCATGTCAAAACTTAAGCCTAATCAACCAGGATAGATAGTATTCCATCTGTTAGTCACTTCAGCCTCCATGTATATGTCAACAGAAGGTCCCAAAAGGGTATAATAATTATGTTTGATGAATCATGTCAACATCAATCTGGTACAAGAAACTGTGTTCTCCTAGTGGTCAGTATTGGAACACACATGCATGATGTCCAATCAGGGTGTCACACTTGACTTTAGATTCAGGAGAAATTAGGACAAGCCAAAATCCTGTCCACGAGGCATCATTGACATAGAGAAGATTGTCACTTTCGAAGGTGTTAGCTGTTCCCTGCTTTCATATTTGTACCCAGTGTTTGGCAGTGGGGGAGAGACCACCTAAAAAAAGGTCACATTGTGGGTGAATTCATGATGTCTGATGTGGATTTTGATGATCTGTTTGAATGTCTCATGATGTTGGAGCTAAAGACTGCGGGACAGTCCATGACAGAAGGTGGACATGTTTCTGTTTTTATCAGAACAAACGTCCAGTTGAAGTCAAACGAGACACACGATGACTTATCACTCAGCCCAAAGGTGTGTGTGAGATTACCGGGACACAGGTCTCAGCCTTTTTGCCACACAGATTGACTTTGCAGTGCAGGTAGACGGCAGTACTGCTCCCAGAGAACTGGAACGTTTTAAAGGAGAAGGAGGCGGACGTTCCAGCGCCGTTTCCTGTAACCTGCACTGTACCGTCTTTGGTGTTTGGACAGCTGCACACAAACAGAAAAAAAAACATATTAAATATTAAATGGCTGCTTTTTGATTGGTTTGATCAGCCGGTGACCTCTTCCCAGGCTTGTGTCTCACCCTTTAGTGACCAGGTAGTACTTAAGTTTTGCATCTTCAGATTTCTCTTTGGTCGCCCAGCAGGAGTCGATCACCATGAGAACCAGTTTCTCATCCAGTCCAGTGGTCTTAAGCTCCACCCAGACCATCTGGTTCAGTTTAACTGATGTCGCAGCTGTTGAGAGGCGAGAGTCGCTGAACACCTTCATGGTCAAGTCGTATTTCCAAGTTCCAGAGGTGATCTCTGTTACTACAGTCCTGAAGGAGGCGCACACACACAGTTATTTACATCCAAAGGTCCACCAAAAAGAGATAAGTCAGATATTATCCATCCCTTACTTTCCCTTGATGGTCAATTCAACCGATTTGATTTGTGGCTGAGCGTAGCTGCAGGAAAAGTCGATGGCCACTTCGTCCTGGCGAACAATAGGTCCAGTGCTCTCAGCAGCCTTGATGGTGTTCTTGTAGGTCACCTTTTTATCAGTATCCTGCAAGATCAGGATCAAATGTGAAGGGAGGCATGAAACTAAATCAAGGGAACCTAAGATCTATCTGGCATCAGCCAGAATGAGCCAGAAAATAACATACAAAACACAGAACCAAGAGGTTCAATGATCAATAAGAATACAAAGAACCAAAAGGTCCAGTTGTGACAGTGTCACATAAAAAGTAATTTCATATGTTATTTTAAAGTATGGTAATTAAGGTATTAGGGAAAACAGCAGGTTTTCCATGATTATGAAATAAAAAAAAAAACCCTGTATATTTATAAGGGTAGTATGTGGGCACCCGCTGTCATGTGTGAATATTTATGTTAAATGATAAATGAAGATGGACAAGGTGATATGAGGAGGAAGTGTTAAGAGGGAAGAGGCAGAGAAGCAGTGGACTGGGAAAACAGACAATAGAGCAGGCGGATTTGGAGAATAGGACCTGAAAGTAAAATAAAAAGTAAGAAGCTGTGCACACTAATTAAAGGGAACCCTGACTGTGAACACAAATAGTCATAAATATGCTTTAATGTTTATCTAATACTAGAATGTATTATTAAAAAAGCATGAAGAATTGTTATTTCTTTAAAAATCGCAATTTTTGTAACCTGCGGACGCTGCCATTGTTTTACGAGCGCAATGCATGCCGGGTGGATGACGTGTAAGGGTTGCACTGTGCCGATCATGAAGACATGCTTGAGGAAATGCCATAGGCAGGAGATGCTTGGTGTTCTTCTGCGAGGATGTCAACAACTCGCTCCTGCAGATGTAGCTGATGGCGAACCATCGAGCATGACCACGATCACAGAGAAAACTGACAACGAGTCTGAAGACTTACGGCCTGCTGTGCTGACTGATTCATCTGCAGGAGTGAGTTGTTGACATCCTCGCAGGAGAACATCCAGCGTCTCCTGCCTATGTCGTTTCCTCCAGCGGACTTCCCTCGTTTCCTGAGGGCGTTTTGTCTGTTTGTGTGAAAAAACTGTAGGCGAGGCATTTGGCTTTAGTCTATGTTACTAGCAGCACCTGTGAGCTCTTTCAGCAGCAAACAAAAATGAATACTTTCCCTGTTGGAGTGCGCTGGATGTTGGTGATAATAATAATAAAAATAATTTTAATAATTCACAGTTTTTGTTTATTGCCTTGATAAATATTCTTTACTTTTTAAAGGTTCTCTATTTTCCTTTAAAGAGCTCCTTGTGACCGTCATCGGTCCAATCAAGACCGATGACGTTGAACCTAGAAATCTGGTATTAACTGAAAACACAAGGAACATGAAAGTCCAAATCAACAAGTAAAAAAGAACCATCAACAGAATTAAAGAACTAAGGTTAAACAGACAGAGAACAAAACCAAGAACTAAAAAGTCCAATGATCATAATTGAAACAAAGAACCAAGGGGTCCAAATTAGCAAGAAGACACAGGACCAAAAGGTCCAGTAATCGACGAAAAACACAAAGAACCAAGAGGCTAAATGATTAGCTAGCAAAACAAAGAACCAGGAGGTCAATCAATAAGGAAATAAAAAAACTTGTAGGTCAAACATTTAGCAAGCAAAACAAAAACCAATAGATCAATATGTTCATCAAACAGAGAACCAAGTGGTCTACAAAGAAACAAAGAAAACAAAGGACCAGCTAAAGGAATGATGGTGAAAGTTGAAGGAGTAGAAGAGGGAAGATGAAATGATGATGGAGTAATGAAGGAGTGAACCCACCTCAACTTCAGCCTTGCACAACTTATCCTTGCTGAACCCAAAGGTCACAAGGCCATTGCTCATTTGACCTTTGCAGGTGGGATCGTTGAGGTGTAAGGTGTTGTAGTCTATGCCTTTTTCAATTAGGAGACAGTTAACTAAAGAGGCTGTAGCAGTGTTCTTTGAGCAGACAGTGGGATCTCCTGAAAATTCAGAGGAACGGATGAGGAGCATGTACACAAAAACACCAAACAACTGAGTGCGGGTGATCTGATAAGTTTGACTGTTGTCTCACCCAAAGAGTTTGTGGCTTTGTAGGGCATGGCGAAGATAGAGCGGCAGAGGCAGCTCCAGGTACCTCCTTCCTGACCGCAGAACTCCATAGAAGCACAGGTCTTGTCCTGGCAGAGGGCCTTGGGGTCGGTGGCTGCAAGAGATAGAGCAAACAACACGGACTGAAAACAGGCAAAGATCAAATATCACAATGACATCTGAAAGAAATGATCATGTGATGGATCTGACCATTGGACCATGGCATGTGCAATCTTTCATTGGTTGTTGGTGCCATTTTAAGCAGACTTGGCATTAAACCACTTTGGTTTTGGTGCACAGAAGTGATGTGTCTTGCGGGTTGAGCAAGAACTGGTGAAAGAAAATGAACTAACAGGAGTATGAAGTCAGTTCCTATGAGACACACCATGTTGGGGTGGCTGTGCATCAGGAAAAGGGTTGGTCATGCCTTTTTCAAAAGACTGAGGGTTTGATACTGCTGGATCTAAGCTCATCTCCAGGCTTTAAAATAAGTAAGATTAGGTCTGACCTTCGGATTTAAACATTAAGTGTGTTTCTTCTTAGCTCTGGTCTCTGTGAGGAAAAGGTTTGTTCATCGTTTTGGTGAGATCTACAGAACATGGTGAATAGACTTGTTCTAAGCTTGGGTTGGGTCTACATGGTGAAAAGACCCAAAGCTTGGGTTTGGTCTACAAGATGAATAATTATTTTCTTAGCTATAGTCTGAATAATGATTAGTTTCAGTTTCTAGATCTACTTTCTGGATCTTGACCTGGTTTATTATTAGCACTGGTCTAAATTATGAAAAGGTTTGTTCTTAGCTTTGGTCTAAACCATGACCTGATTTGTTCTTAGCTTTA
The DNA here is from genome assembly GCA_037902135.1 of Cetoscarus ocellatus. NCBI lineage: Eukaryota > Metazoa > Chordata > Actinopteri > Labriformes > Labridae > Cetoscarus > Cetoscarus ocellatus. The sequence goes on from JBAMNC010001116.1 coordinate 1,564,511, forward strand.
GTCTACAGGGGCTGATTGATAAGTTGTGAGCCTTGTATTGAAGAAGATAAGCAAGCATGTCCTTTTTCAGCTCTACTATTCCCTGACTATTTAAGGCTGTGTACCCGAAGAATGGTGTCATTTGGTCAGTTTATGTCGAAGGGGTAGCACTCTAAAGTAAACAAGGCAAGTGACTTTTGCAAAATGGACAAAATGCCCCTGTTCACAAGTCTGTCATCGCCATGGCTGCCATGAAAGATTGGCTTTGAATTGATTGAGCATCCACCTTATTCGCCTGATCATGCTCCATCAGACTTTCATCTATTTCCAAAATTGAAAAAGACAATTTCCGGTACCCACTTTCAGTCAGATGATGATGGCATACATGCAGTGGAGGACTTTCTGAACAGTCAAGAAAAGGACTTCTTTGAAAGTGGCAAAAAGAGGCCCTTAAACATCGCTGGCAAAAGTGTATAGATACTGAAGGGGATTATGTTGGAAAAATAATGCAATATGTCTGCCAAAATTTAAACCCTTAAATATGAGGCTCACAAGTTATCAATCAGCCCTCGTTAATGATCATTTAGTTTGGTCTAAGCTTTGGTCTAAATGATGGCCTGGCTTGTTTGTAGGTTTGGTCTTAATCATGACCTGGTTTGTTTGTAGGTTTGGTCTACATGATGACCTGGTTTGTTCTTAGTTTTGGCCTAAACCATGACCCGGTTTGGTCAGAGCTTTGGTCTAAATGCTGAAAAGCTTGGTTCTTACGGCATTGGGCCTTGGCCCTCCATCCTGTCAGACCCTGGACCCCTGAAATCTCACAGGCTTGGGCATAGGCCTCCAGGAACTGACATGGCAGATTGTCAACAACGGGATATGTGCACAAGGTGTCTGTGCAGGCTTTTGCGTAGGGACCCACCCCAACGGCTTTGTGACATTTAGTGAAGGGATCAGCTGTGAGGACAGCACACCTGAGGATAAGAAACATCAGTGATGATGAGTTAACCAGAAAGTTCAAGCAGTTGGAGCAAAAATGAGACACGAAAACAATTAACTCAGAAAACAATACTCACGTGACCTTTGCTGCTTTGCAGGCTTCAGTACCGTCAAACTTGTCTGGGACCTTTTTCTGACAAGCACTGGGGGGCAACAAACAAAATTAGTTCACAAGATTACAGACATCACCAAAAATGGCAAATGGCAGCCAAGTGGCAGCATGCAGCCCTCCACCTTTCTCAATGGGGCCCCCAATCAGTTTTAATTATATTGGGAAAAAACAAACATGAAGACAAATGTAGAAATCTGCTGTGACACTGGAGTTTCCACAATCAAATGTGCCCAAGGATCAAACACATTTAACATGAAAAATCAGTCTTTTTAATAATTTCCCGTTCATTTTAAAATAAAAAAATGAACTTTAACATTTTTCAGTGAGTTTATGATATGATTCTCTGTAAATATCCCTGTGAAAGTATTTGATTTGTACCAGGATTGGGAAACTGGTGACCCGGGGAGCCACATAAGGTCCTCCTCCTCCTCAATCCATGGGGCCTGCCTGTTCACTTTAAATTTCCAGAAGTTGAAACCATAAGATACAAAAACTACAGTAATCATAACCATAAGATAAACGTGGCCCTCTGAAAGTGAGTGCAACATAAACGTGGCCCTCTGTAGGACCAAAGTTACCCAACCCCAGGATCGTCCCAGCTTAATTCGGCACACTGCCCCACATGTCTACAGTCCCTTAAGAAGATGTGACCCCCAGGCTGAGATGTTCTGCAGGGTCAAAGGCTCTAGGGTCAAAGGCCTGAGGCCTGAGTTCTGAGTGTTGGTGTAAAGGTCTCGATTCATGTCTCTCCTCTGAGCTTGTGTGATCATACAGTGGTGACAGTTTTCTGTTATCACTGAGATAATGAAGTGGACTCACTGAAATCTTAAAACCAGAACAGAGCGTGTCTATGGGACATGGGGCTGGTTCAGGGAGCCTTACCTGTCCTTACTGGTCCTCACAAGGCTTGGATCTGTGTTGGCTTTGGCACATAAATGTTGCACCCCCAGCTTGGAGCTGGGAGGTCCTGGATGGATGGAGGACAGGAAGAGAGTCAGATCAGAGAAACAATGCTGTGTTAGACCTCAGTGTGATCCTCCAGACTCCTCATGTTCTCTGTTTGGTCCAGTCAAGGCCCTCTGTGCCTGCTCCACCTGCATTTCAAATGTAGGGATGGGAATTATGGTCTTATGCAGTGGTGCAACTACCTATTTTTTGAGGGGTATGCAGACCCAACACAGGCGCCCCCCCACTCCCATCGACCTGTTTTTGTGTATAAATACTAACCATAAGACTTTGATTCAGACTTTTATTATAAGTTACATTTCACAGCTGGTGATTAGCTCAGTCAAAAACAAAAAAGAATGTATAATAATAACCACATCTTCAATTCTTTTTCTAACTATCTTCCAGGGGCCAGACAGGAAGCTTTGGGGGGCCTGACTTGGCCCCTGGGCTGCCAGTTGATGATCAATGGTGTAAAGCCTTGAAAAAAGAACGATACCCCCACTTTAAGTCATGACATCTGAACAGTTTGTACTCATGGACTACTTGTATGTAAAGGAAAGTGAAATAACTCTATTAGATCATGCCATAACTGAGATTTAAGAATAATCTCTCAGAAAATTCTGCCTGCTTATTCTTTATTTTTTACATTGCAGTTAACATTTATTTTCTCTTTATCATTAGGTAATAAGACACAACTATTATAATGTCCTCTACTTTAATTATTAGTGCAACATTTCCCCCTCTATAATTCTTCATTATCCACACAATGGTATGATAATATCTAAAAGCTGGACTATTACACCCCAGAATGTGATCTATTTCTCAAAGGGTGTTCACTTTCAATTTCTGCAACCACCATATCTGGACCTAGGAACATGTTTTAGGGTAAAGCTGGCTCTGTGATCTGCTGAATCCTGACTGTATGATGACCTCTGACCTATTTACTTTCTGTCTCAGTCACTGTTAGCAGCAATAGTGTTTCTATTAAAGTAGCACATAATCATAAAAATGTACTTTTATGAAATTTTTCAGGGGACCAAAGGATTTTGAAAAAAAAAACCCTCAAACAAAGATGTGCCAAAGGGGGTGGGTTTGTAATCGGTCATAATTGTCACATTACTACACGGGAGAGAGGGAGAGAGGGAGAGATGGAGGGTGGGGGGACAAAGCACCCCAAGCCGGCATGAAGCATGTCTCTCCCCTGTAAAACTGTCGGGTCAATAAGTGAGGTTTATAAAGGTCTGAATGCATCAATCAGCTTCTTTCTCGCCTCATGATTTTAACACAGAGAAGTGCATCTTAAGTAACAGTGAAAACTCGGACATTGAGCCACTCAAATAACCGTCCACCAGTCCGCGTGAAACACAGCTTGGTGAAAAAAGAAAAAACTGAAAAGCCTTTTTTCATTCATATCAAGCAGATCTTCGACTATTAAAGTCTATAGTGTCTTGTCCTTTTTTTGATGACATAAATAAAAATAAAATGAAACAGCTGTAGGTCTGTGTCGCACTGATTTAAAAGGATATGCCAACATTTTCTTTTTCCTGTCTTTTCTCACTCCCAAGTCCATGACAAGCACATAAGCACCATTCTTTCGACTTTAGCAAGGAAGAGACGGCCAAAGCTTGCCCACTGCTAATTAGCTTAGCTCATACACATGAAGTCAATGGGAGGTGTTAGCCTGCCTCTACCTACAGTCATCAGGTAGTCTTCAGTAACTCTTAACGGTCCTATGTACCTATTGTAACCCTTTTTTTTTTAGCACATTATGTTATGTTATCTTCTACTATCATCACATTATCTTCTTCTACTTGTAAACAGAGGCTTTGCTTTGTTAACTTATTTCCACGGTGGCTTTTCCTAGAGATGTGACGTTCACGAACGGGTCGAGTCTTTTGTACAGCTTCTTTAAGTGAACAGTGTGAACCAATATGCAGTTGTATGTGAGCCACTTGTTTGTAAGCCATTCTTAAAATGCAAAATTCCCTGCAAATTTATAGAGGTTCCCATCACTACATTAAGTCTTTATGCCACAGTTTTGACCACATATGCATGCTGTCTGCCACAGTTTTGCCCTCTTTGTTGTCATTCCTGCTAACTTTCTCTGATGAGAGAAAGGCGAACAAAATGGATGAAACTGATCAGCAGACAGTTTGATGATATTGATTCTTTGAGGGGGTTGGTATTGATTCTCAACTGGGATTGTTTTTTTTTTTTTTTATTTCCATCCCTGTTCTTACGACTTCAGGGAGTCAAAGAAGGATCAAACGCTGTAGTACCACCACAGGATCACTGGGGAAGTGTGGAGCAGCGAGGGCGTGAGTTAAATCTAAGCAGCAAAGTGTTTATGAAAACCCTGTGGGATGTACGGTTTGTTGTCAAAGGAATCTTTGTAACCATAAATGTCAGCAAGGTCACTTTTTGGCACTTGTTTGGTGTCCATATGTTTGGCATTAATGTGTTGGAATGGTTAGGGTTAGAGGGTCTCTGACAGAGCCTGAAAGGTCAGTGTGAATGAAATGAATATGAAAAGAACAGAAACACATTCAGACGTCATCATGCTGACCCTCCACCACCACTGACCTCCCCTCAGGTGTCTGTACCTTGAATTTGGATCTGGGCTGTGTAGCCGTCAAAGAGGACAGTCTGTTTGAAAATTTTACTGGTGTACACGGCCGTCACTCCTTTTTCAGTCTTGGAGATTTTCAGTGGGCCAAAGTCTTTTGGCGTACTTGTTGGCTTAATTTCTTTACCTTGAAACTGCAAAAAAGTTAAAAGAATAATTATTCAGGTATGAAAAAGACACTGTAAGCATGAGCCTGCACCTCAGGACCAGGTAACCCCTCAGTCATGCTGCAGGAGGCTCCTGATTAGGCATTTGATTTACTTCATTTAACAAAATGGGAAAGCATTGAAAACAGTATCCAACTGTACAAACATTTGCTGACTTTTTAATGAGCTCAACAGAGTTCAAATGGACTAAAACAACTTTATCATTTATATTCTGTTTATTCTAATATTCAGCTCTCTGATGGCTGTTTTTAGAGTGCACTAAATCTGCAGACAAGACTCACGCCTCTGAACCAAAGACTGTGATGGAAACCATTTCACTTTTCAGGTTTAATGAGAAATCGTGGATGCTCCCAAGTTAGTCAAAGTGTTGTGTTGGAGATCACTGACTTTTACGTCTGATTTATAAATAAGTATTATGAAAGGTTAGACTGTCTGGTGATAAAACCTGTCACAGTTTTATCAATTACAGGACATTTAATCAAATATTGGGACATCCACTGGCTTCTCACATGAAGACCAGGAGTTAGAAGCAAAATAAATGAAGACCAAAATTGGTTTGAATTCAATTAATGCAAATTAATCAACATAACAATGAAAATGCATGTGTCTGGTGTTTCCTTTTAAGAAAAAAAATGTCACAATATTATTATTTTTTTCAATATCTTTCAGCATGCAGGGCACCACATCCATGATGACCAAAAACTGTCTGAAATGTGGACTCAGACCACAGCAGACTTTTCCACTTTGCCTCAGTCCTTCTCAGATAAGCTCAGGCACAGAGAAGCTGGCCCTGTTTCAGGGTGTTGTTGATGCAAAAACTCAGATAATGGCAGGTGTGTTTGTCTATTTTCAAGTCAAAAATATTTAAAACACTTATTTTAAAATCCACATTCACGTAACAAATTGAGATAAATATCTTACTTTAAGGGATGAAAGGCAAAAATTAGACATTGAACTGTAATAAAGAGAAAATATCAGCCAAAAAAACAAGGAAAGCTTGACTCAGTGAGGGTCTTAAATAAAGGGTTAACATCTGTTCAAGTTAGATTTGTCTCAGCTTATTGGCCGATTATTTTACTAATTATAACAACCATTTCGGGCCTTATTTTTAGTTTTTATATCTTCAAATAAGATCTTAATCCAGACATGTTAGGAAATTGTGGCTTACGATGAGTCTAGTTAGATTTGATTGTCTTGAAATTGGACAAATAATCTCACCTAGATCTGAGTTTTTCTATGGCTTTGTCTTTGCACGATAGAGTTTGACCTTGACCTTGTAGATGCAGAGATGAACTGCGTTAACTGACAATGGTTTTCTGAAGCGTTTCTGAGCCCACCTGGTGATATCCTTTACAAAATGATGCTGGTTTAAAATGCAGTACTGCCTCAGGGATCGAAGGTCACAGAAATTCAATGTTGTTTTTTGGCCTTGTTGCTTACATGCAGAGATTTCTCCAGATTCTCTGAATCTTTGATGATATATTATGGACTGTAGGTGGTGAAATCCCTAATTTCTTTCACTTGTATGTTGAGAAACTTGGTTCTTAAACTGTTGAACTGCTTCCTCACACAGTTGTTCTCAAAGTGGTAAAACCTCGCCCCATCTTTAATAGTTAATGACTGAACTTTATGTTGATGCTCCTTTTATAACCAATCATGACATTCACCTGTTTCCATTTAACATCTACACCTGTGGATGCTCCAAACAGGTGTTTGCTGAGCATTCCTCAACTTTCCCAGTATTTTGTTACTTTGGTCCCAGCAGTTTTGGAACCTTTTGCTGGCATCAAATTCAAAATGAGTGAATATTTGGACAAAAATAATAAGATTTATCTCTCGCCCACATCTTGTCTTTGTCATGTTTTCAGTTTAATAGAATGGAAAAGGATTTGGAGATCCTTGTATTCAATTTATGCTTTACACAATGTCCCAACTTCATTGAAACTGAGGTTTGAGAAATGTCACAGCGAGAAGGTTTAGATGATGGTTAGTCTATCACACAGGTGAGTTAGTCAAACAGGTGTAGCTGTAGGTTGCTCACCTCAACGCTCCCACCTTGCCCCAGCTTATATGAAGCAGACTCCGCTTTAATGACCAGCGTGTCCAAAAAGCTCACATCCTTCAGACGCCGGTCACCGTATTCTCCAGACACAACAAATCCAGACAGCGCCGAGGACGTCATCAAGTTGTAGGTGCAGCGATCTTTGATGGAGCCGACACCACCGGCAATGTCAACGATGGAGGGCCCGGTTAAGGTGCAGGTGAATCGACGCATACAGCTGTGGGAGGAGAAGGCCTTCATTAGCTTAAAACCAGCATGCAAATGTTCTGGAACGTTCCCTGAGGTGTGACACTGCAGGTCATGCGTTTGAGGCTTTCAGCTGAAGGACCCATAGCACCACGAGATCTTCAGGGCCGGTCCACTCTGTGGAGCTGCTGCCTTCTTAACATTTGTTCTCTCAACCAACAACATTCTGCCGAGCAGCACGCTCCGGTTCAACCAAACCGTTGACTATGACCCTCTGAAATCTTCATCCCATCCGGCACCTACACCGCTTGTCTATTCAGTGTCAGGGGGGTGGAGCCTATCCCAGCTTACATTGGGCAAGAGGCGAAATAAACCCTGGACCGGCCGCCAGCCAATCACGGGGCAACATAAAGAGATAGACAACCATTCACTCTCACACTCTCACTTAAGGACAATTTGGAGTCACCAATCAACCTAATGAGCATGTTTATGTTCTGTGGGAGAAAGCCGGAATGCCCAGAGAAAACCTACGCATGTATGGGGAGATCATGCACATAGAAAGGTCCTGATCAACAGAGGGATTGGACCAGAAACCTTTTTTGCTGTGAGGCACGTTTACTACCTGCTGTGCCCCCGTGCTGCAAAACCTGCGGTGATACAAAAGTACCAGGATGTCAGACTACTACAGGAGAAATCAGCAGCGTGCATCGGACCGGTCTCACCCTCAACCTGTTACCCACAATGCAAAGCACCAACAGGTCACGGGTCGCAATGGCGGGCAGCCACAGTGTTTATCCGTTACATGGACATCTTCAGTCTGTTAATAGACATTAATTTAGCGGCGCTTACCGTTAGCTGAGCTACTATTTACTTTTGTTTTTGTTAAAGAATTGCCCCAATCAAAAAGTGTAGAAAAACCAACACAATGACCAGGAGCAAAACAACACGGAGGCATGCTTTAGCAATTGAAGTCTGGTGAGTTCATTCAGGATGAGAGACAAGAGAAAATACAGAACAGTGCCTGATTAAACATATGAGACGGATCTGAAATCTTCTGCCTTCTCACACCTCTCTTACAGCATGCTTGTGCAACATTAGATTTCCTGTTAAGGCCATCGACCGCCAAACTCTCCTATCTCCACTCTGAACACAAACCCGTCTACATGCCAAAACTCCTTTCCTGGAATAGTAATTTTAGATGTTTATCTGAACCTTCCCGTAACACCAGGCCCACCATGCCTTAACTTGCCAGGTCACGTTGACCAGAAGAAGGATGTTCTCACCATCAGGCCAGTATAACACTTAGTCTCCTAAGAGCTATTAGGGCAAACACCAATGGCAACTCCAAACATGGATGAATAACATTTGGTTTCTACATAATAGAGTATAACAAAATAGAACAGATGTTTTCTGATGTTTGGGGCCCTTCACCCTCACATTTTTACAACCAGAAACAAAAATCAGCTAAATCAATGGATTAGGGCGGGAAAGCCTGTCCACTCGTTTGACTAATTCATAGAAATATGATTATTACTCAGGCAGCGCGGTGACACAGCAGGTAATGCAGGGGCCTCACAGCAAGGGGGTTGCTGGTTCAATCCCCATGTCGGTCAGAACTTTGCTTGTTCTTCCTGTGTATGCTTGGGTTCTCCCAGGCACTCAAGCTTCCTCCTACACAGCAAACACATGCTCATCAGGTTGACTGGTGACTGTAAGTTGTCCTTAGGTATGAGTGTGAGCATGAATGGTTATCTGTCTCTCTATGTGGCCCTGTGATTGGCTTGTGTCGGGTTCAGAGTGTTCCCCGCCTCTCGCCCAGTGTCAGGGTTGAGTGGTCTAAATAATGGTTGGATGGTTATTAATTAGGCCCTGTTCACACGGAGACTCTCTGACCTGAAATGCATATGTTTTTCCTTTGCGTCCTCAAAAACGATTCGCGTTCACATGGAGACAGAAGAAGGACTTAAAACAATGTAGCGTGCATGCCAGTCCAGTAGATGGCAATGTAGGTTTGCAGAGAAACAGCGGTGTTACAACACATGTACGAAGAAGAAAAACTTTTCACAAACAACAATGGCGAGTGGACACGAAGACACAGGAGTTTCTTGTCTGGACAACAAATCTGCCTGGATAGTTTTGTCTGGATAACAAACCGACCACGGTAAGCAGCATACATCTTACTCAGTAGACAGCTGAAGCTGTTGTTGTTCATGGTATGCGCCCAGCCTTCATGTGAAAGAGTACTGCGCATGCGGTGACATCAGCGTTTCCCCCTAAAACGATGAATCCCTTTTACATGGAGCCGGGTGGCGATGCGTTTTAAAAACTGTTTGCCCTGGACCCTGGTTTCAAAAGTTCTCATGTAAACGGGAGGCTAAAACGCCGTCAAAACTTTCCGTTTCGGGCCGTTTTCGTAAACAGGCCCTTAGAATTTATATCTGATCTACACTCTAAAACTGGTCTCTGGTCCTGGTCCTGGTCTTGTTGGCTGATCTGGAACTGTACAGCTGCCTATTGCGTCTGCAGCGTTAATTCCGGATTATGTGCATGAGAGGAAGCATGACTGCCGTCGTGCACCCATGTCTGCATTGTTAACAGGAAGAGTCTTCTGCCTTAATTCAGCCCCAGCCCCTTTTTTAAGCCTTCTGCTCGAAAATGACATCCCCATAAAGAAAAGAGAATATCTCTGAAACTACAAGGTCTATTTGAATAATTTTGGTGTCATAATAAAAGTTACACTTGAGAGATTTGTCCAGATGTGTAATTATCAGTATATGTGTTACTGGGACAGAGTAAATGAAGACAGAAGTAAGAATAATTTGAAAATTTCATCCTTGCCTTAAAAAAAACATTTTTTTTTTATTGTTAATATCCCTTAGAAATTATGCAGGAGTGACTAGAAAACTCAAAAAATGAATAATGAAATATGTTTACATCAACTCTGCAAAGGATTATTATTATAAAGTGATGAAGAGCAAAATTAGAGAGGTTTTATAACAATATGGTCAGGTGAGAAATTTTGAAAAAAAGTGCATATTGAGACAAAGGTCAAAAATATATGTATTTTGTCAAATAAAAGCCAAATTTAATAACTATAGTGTTTAAAATGCATATGTAGCACTTCCTCCATGTAATAACCTCTTTTGGATTGTTGTTCTGACATTTTTTACTCAAAAATGCCTAAAATTAGGCCTAAAACCTGTAATAATTGATGATCTGACGTCTCCATTGAGGCCTCATGCAATAAAATACAAAGGGCTATATCTCGGCCTGTGATTGGCCAAATTGGATGATTCAAACATCTATCGACTTGTCTGAGCCTTCTTGGTGTGCCCAAATCCCACCCTGATGCATCACTGGCCAATCAGTGGGCCAAAATGAGCTGGATCCGGCCCTCCTCGGCTTTGCTCGCCTCCTATATAAGAGGCCCCAGCATCCGGAAATATGTCAAAATGTACTTCTTTTTTGCCCAAAACAAACATGGAGGCGCCATACATAGCCCTGGGACAATCAGAAGCTCTCAAAATCAATAATTTATGACAAAGTTTGAACGGTCAGACACATTTTTGGACTTGCCACCATCTTCTTTGGCTGCTGATTTCCTGAGTTTTAGTTGTAGAACGATTTATTTATGGAAAGGTCTCAGTCTCAGCTTTCCACAGATGGCTCATTTGTACACTTCTTTTGCTTGGTGTTTTAATTGTGTTTGGTGTATGGCTTATATGATATATGATATATGATTTGGCTGAGTTTTTCTTGTTTACTTTGATGTGCAACATGACTGTAGTCTTAAAGGAACAGTTGACTGCTTTGTTTAGTCGTGTCTAGGAGCTTTGCTCTTTAGCCCCAGCAGACCCAAAATTGGATCCTCTGGGGCTAAAGAGGCCTTTGCACACCAGACATGACTTTAAAAAGAAAAAAAATTTAATCCATAACCAATCAATGCAAGATCTGAACTAGAGCCCTAGACGGCCCAAGTCCAGATCTCTATCATGGGGGACCTCCTGATGGTGTTAGTCTCACAGCAGCCCAGACTCCTCCAGAGATGATGACTGTGACGATCATGACTGCGTAGAGACAGTGTTGGAGCTGCAGGATGACCATGGAGTCCTGAAGCAGCTGAGGGACTCTTCAGCCCTTAAGTTCTCCTCTGCTTCAACACTCTCATGTTCTACTTTAACCATCTCAGCCCCAGGTCACTGCTGCTCTGCTGCTGCTGCACAACATATTCACGCAAACACACGCTGCTTTTACTGTAAATAGAAAGACGTGTCAAAAAATTCCTGAAATATTGGCCATGTGGTGACGTTTCTGGGTGTGGCCCTGGTGTGTGAAGGCCTCTGGACTGTGTGATGGCTCATCATCGCTCACGTCTGCAGAAGGTCAATAAACTCAACCACTTACATGTTGCTTTCGCAGACCTCGTTCTCAGGGCAGGCTGTGGTGACAAGGTTCCCGATGCTCTGGCAGGTCTCCTTCTTGCAGTTTCCCAAAGCTTTAGTTTTTCCGCTTGCCAAATATTTTCCATCTGAGAGAGAGAGAGAGAGAGAGAGAGAGAGAGAGAGAGAGAGAGAGAGCGGGTTCACATGAGGGACAAACATGGTGGCTCACCTGCTGACCTCACAAACATGGACCTGAAATGTGGCTGACCTGAGGACCTGCATGTGCTGACATCCATGCCGAACATTTGGCTAGATGTAACAGTCCTGGAAAAGATAGTCGAACCTAGATTTATAACCTTGAAGACCTGGATGGAGACAAAGAGACAGGTGTCAGGGTCAAAGGGCAGAGACTTCATGAAGGAGCAGAAACTGACTTTGACACTCAGAATTTTTAGTTTCAATCATGTGATACTGGAGGGGACAGGAAGTTAAAGATACCCACAGAGCTGCATTTATGCATTGTTGGAAATTAGTCCAACAATGCATAAATGAGTTAGCATTTAGCACTTCCTGTTTCCTGAGTCTGGAACGATGTGGGATGTAGAGTTGGGTTTGGGATATTACATAAAGAACATCTCCAGAGTGCGACAGTTCCTCTCTCTCAAGCCAATGCAGAGTCTCTTATTCATGCTTTTATTACCAACAGAATTGATTACTCTAATGACCTCCTTTCTGGTCTTCCTAAAAGGAACGTTTCACAGCTTCAGCTCCAACAAAACTCAGCTGCACTCTGCTGACGAAGAACAGAAAGAGAGTCCACTTCACCCCAATTTTAAAGTCTCTGCATTGGCTCCCTGTGTCCTTTAGAATATATTTAAGGTTCTTTTATTAGTCTTTAAATCCCTAAATGTTCTTGGTCTTTCCTATTTATCTGATTTGCTTTTACCATATGAGCCCAGTAAAGCCCTCAGGTCTTCAGGTAGTGGTCTTTTAATAGTTTCCAAAGTAAGATCTAAAACATACAGCGAAGCTTCTTTTCATTGTTATGGCCCTCATCTGTGGAACAGTCTATCTGCAGACCCGAGAGCAGCACCTACTGTTCATATTTTAAAAGCAAACTCAAGACCTACCTTTTTAGTCTGGCTTTTAGCTGATTTGTGCTTTATTCTCTTGAACTGCATTTTGTGTTTTTTACTCTATTTTAGTTTTAGAGTTACCATATTGTGTTTTATTACCTCTTTTTATTTATTTTCTTTCACTGTTTGGTTTTAAGACTGTCTTATTTCAATTAACTTTTAACGCTTTATTATATTTGTAATATCTTATGGTTTTATCAGTTTAGTCATAGGTCCTGTGTTTCCTCATTTTTAATTCAAGATGGCATTTCCTCTGTCATCTGTGGTAGTTTGGAGAGTATTAACTTGATGTCCTTGTGTGTACATCTGTATGTGTCTGTGTGTATGTGTTTGCGTGTGTGTGGCTGTGTGTGTTGAATTTTATTTTGGTATCTGTTTGTGTTCTTGAATGTACAGCACTTTTCACCACAATTTTTTTGCATCAAAAGTATGTTATAAAATAAGTTTGATTGACTGATTGATCGATCAAAGCCTGAAATGAGGTTCATGATGATCACATGATCGTGTGCTTTTATTGTTTAATCTGATGGTCCATGATCACACCTAAATGTTATTTCATCAACTTTTTCTGCTTATCTATCATTCTTTGCAGACTTTCGCATAGAATTCTAATATCTATTCATTCCTTTGCCATGGAGATGCTTTTGCTCACCATAAATCATGGCACACCATCTCTGATACAGATGCGGGACTTACTGCACAAAACATGGTGGAAGATGAAAAGAACAAGAATAGTGGTCTTTGACAAGGTGCCAACACCTGAATTAAAAAAGAGATTCAAATGTCCAGCACTATTGGAACAGTAAAAGTATGAGCTGTTAGAACATTTCCGCTGATATTTACTGCCAACACATGGGTCGTAGCAGAACGTGAGAATGCACCAGTGCTTCACCAAAGCATCGCTGCACGTGTCAGCAGAGTCATTTATGAGAGAGTGAAACGCTGATGTTCTCTGTTCCTGCTCAGTGTATCTCACTGGTCCATCTTGGACAGAGCCACCAGAAAATGTTTGGGGAGAGCAGAACCTTCAGAAGAATATCAGGCAGGTAATCGGGCAATTGTCCTGTTGATCAAGATAAGATAAGATAAGATAAGATATCCTTTATTAGTCCCACAGGGGGAAATTCCAAAATATACAGCAGCTGCAGGATACAAGAGAAGTACTGAAAGATAAGGTAATTACAGATCAAGTACAGTAATGCAAAAATAGAAAATAAAAATTTTTTGAAAAATGTAAAAAAAAGTATATACTAGTAAAAAAAAAAGTATATACTAATCACATTCATAACAGGCCAATCAGATAGGCTAGTGGGTCGGAGCTACTGCCACAATATAAAAGACAAAACATAAGCCACCAGGTAAACCATGAAGTGGAGCTAAAACATCTGTTCTATGGAGATGTTTGTAGTTCTTCATTTAATAAAGAAAAGTGGTCCAGATCTGATAAAACTGCTGCTGCAGCTGTTAGCATCTATGCTAAGCTCTATGAGCAATCAATTCCTGCCGTCGTCTCGCTCATAGCTCCACCTCTTCCTGCTCTAAAGGACTCTGACTGGGCCATCCCGCTTCAGGCCGAGCACTATCGTTGTAGATTGGAGCTTGGCGAGATGGATCAGACAATGAATCACAAGGATCCAGCTGCACTGCAAGGTTAACTGGTGTCAGTATCTGTGATAATAGCTTATTGACTCATCAGATATCTGCACAAGTCCCTTCAAATGCCTCCGTGCTTCAGAAGCCTTGTATATTTGCAAGTTGAGACAAGTACAGATAGAGAGCTGATGGGAGAATTGCTTGTGTAAAGAAGAAGCTGGAGGTAGCATGTCTGTCCTCCACATCTCCAGCATCCCCATGTGACTTCTGTGAAAACATACAGGAGCTGAACAGGCGGTCTAGCTCATAACTAACATGAAATACAACAAGAATGAGCCACACGAGGGGAGTTCACCACACAGAGTAGAAGTTACAGCCAAAAGTGTCAAATGTTTCAATGAAATTTTAAAAAACTCACCAATGTCTTTCGCGGTTTTATTATCAGACCAGCAAAAGCACCTGCAGAAAAAAATTTCACCGGGAACTGAAACGAGAAGCAGACATTTGAAAGAATTCTCGTCCCTGAATATGTGAACAGTTCATGTCGAACATTAGCAAATGTTGCTACAATCAGAGAGAGGGGCTCACCTGTCCATTACTGTCTGTGAAAAAGATGGTTGTCACGGCCTCTACCGTAGGAAGGCGTTTTAAAACCTCAGCTTTCTCTTTAAGAGTTTCAGCGTTGAGATCATCAGCTTTGATGGTATGCCCCGACTTCAGTGGAACACTGATGGAGATGCAGTCGGGCTTTGAGACATCAGCAAGGAAGCCATTAAAACAGAAATGTGTCTCCTTATCTCCAAGGGTCACCTGGAAAATCAGAGGTAATCATTAAAAAAGGCAAGCCAAGAGTCTACTGTCCCAAACTGATTCTACTGTCCCAGACTGAGTTTAGGTTTTTGGAAGTGGAGCTCAAATATCAATTTTATGGAGAAGTTTGTAATGTTAGTTGTTTATCAGTTTTGTAATGCAGAAATGTGGTACAGATCTGATCAAACTACAGCTGAAGCTGTTTGCGTCCATGCTAATCTCTATGAGCAGTCACTTCCTGCGGTCGTCTTGCTTGTAGCGCCATCTCTTCCTGCTTTAAACTACCCTATCTTCTGGACTGTAAGTCGCTCCAGAGTATAAGTTTTTGACATCAGTCAAAAAATGCGTCATGAAGAGAAAAAAAAACCTATACATAAGTCGCACTGGACTATAAGTTGCATGTATTTAGAGTTCTGATAGAGAGGTGGTTGCCTTGTATGAAGCGGTAACACCAAGAAGGCCCACTGCGTCCTTTCCGTTGGCATTGCTGTTAACCAATACATACACCGGGGGGGGCGCGAACAAATCTGTCCCACACAGAGCTCCACTTCTCCTTCGCTACCGGCCAATAATATTTCATTGCTCTCCAGTCTCCTACCAGCTGTTGTTTTGCAATTGTTTGTCCCGGTGTCCAGGCAAAATAACGTCATACAGATGTTTGTAATTTCTAACTAACTTGCAGAGTTTCTCCTCAAAAAGTTCCACCAGTATTATTTCCTCTTCGTGTCTCACTAGAGCTTCGTAATGGGTAGTAACAGCAACACTGCCCCCACAGTTTCCAGTGGTACTGCTCCGTTTGGCCCGTATCTATAAGCTTTATGGAAACATGCAGAAATATGGACGAAATAAACGCAGAGCATGGACAGGAGGCTCAGTCTGTATCTGTATCCATCTTTAACGTTGAGCATGAATGGGCCTGTAACAGGTCTCTCCCAGCAGCACGTTGTTCAAGCACCCATCTGTGGACTTGTTCCTCCAGCTCTGGTCGTCTTGTTTTTGGCCCATGATTAGCTTTCTTAATTTTCTTCATTAGAGTAAGAGTAACCTCTGCTTTTCGTCAGTCCCTCACAAGTTTCTCACTCAGTCCAAACTTTATTTCTGCTCGATTACCACTGCATATTTTACTACCTGCAGTTTCTTAGAACAGGATTTTCATTTTGAGGGTTTTTTGTTTGCCACAGATTTGTTAACTACCATGTTCCTTGCCTCCATGATACCTCGTCAAATTTTGGGGGTAACTTTTATTGGGCACTACTGTTTAACATAAACAGCTTGCTAATTCTTCACTAATTTCCTTATTAAAGCTGTCTTGCAGTTAAATGTGGCAACATCAGTTTTTAAACCCAAATCTTGATGCTGCGATTATCCTGCTGATTACCCCAACTATTGTGTTATTTATGTTCTTACTTTAACAAAACAGTAATTACCATATCACACTATCTAAAGGAAAAATGGAAAATCTGCCCACAATCAGGTCTGCAGTGGCGCCCCGGGGAAGTGGGTGAATATTTAGTGGGCAATGCTTTCCCAGAGGAAAACACTGGACAAATATGGCTCTTTGACCATTTTATGGTCATGAGGACAAATCAGAGGTTTTTCTTTGAGCTGGTTATTTGAGTAGATTTAATGATGCCTTCATTTACCTCTGGGATCACAGCCTTTTGTTTGAGCATGTGTCTTACAAAATGAAATGACACGAATGATCACAGATGATGGGTCAAAAATAAAGAAACAAACATCAGCCTTTGCACTTACATAGACAGTACTTGTGCCGACCCCAAGGTAGGCAAATTCTTTGCTAAGTTTCACTTCAAAAGTGTCAGATGATGCAGCTGTAGGACAGAGAAACAGGTTAGCATGAGTGATCTTCTGAGCTTCACTTCAAAACTGTCTGAAGTCAGATTCACTTATTTTTCATTCAGTCTCGTTGGATAACACAATAAAACAGCCCCCATGCACATGCCTACCTCCCAGCCCGGCCAGAATGGACAGCAGGACAAGGACTCGGATCATGTTGGAGGTCTTAGAGCAGGACACTGTAACAAAAACATGGAAATGTATGCTTAAAGGAAAGATCTTATGACGTTGTGTCCCCCCGAGCAGATTTTGAGAAATGTTTATTTCTACTGTAAACATGTTTATCTCTACTATAAACATGTGCAGGAAACGTGTTAACCTCTGCTTTAAACATGTTTATTCTGCAGTAAACATGACAGTCTCTAATGTAAACATTTTTTCTCCCCTATAAACATGTACATTCTCCAGTAAACTTGTTTATCTCTTCTGTTTACACACTTATCTTTGCTGCAAGCATGTCTACCTCTGAAGTAAACATGATAATCTCTCCTGTAAAGATGTTTAACTCTGCCGTAAACATGTTTATTCTGCAGAAAACTTGTTGTTTACACATTTATCTTTGCTGTAAACAAATGCATCTCTGCTGTAAACACATTTATCTCTGCTGTAAACATGTGTATTCGACTGTAAACAAATTTACTGATAAATTTATTGCCATATAAAGCTCAATTAATCAAACAATCAGTCATCTACATTTTCATAGTGCTCAATCTTGACAGAGGCTTTAGAGGTGCAAAAATGCCATACCATTCATGATTTATACAATAATTGTTTGTTTTTTAATTCAATTTATTAATGTTAAATTATTGTTATGATTTAGATTTAATTAATTTTCATACACTTTAATTTCAGAGAGATTTGGAAATAAAGAAAAATCAAATAATAATCTGTTTTAGTATTTAATATGTCAATAAATGATTTAAAATTTCTATGTCACTTTATTCAGTGTAAAAAAATGAATTAGAGTTTTTAATATACTTGATTTAGATAAATGAATATATGATTGACATTTTAAACAACTAATACTGAATTTGTTTTAATGTAATATTGTTTATTGTGATCAAATTGTTTATTAATTATCAAAAATACATGAAAAAAAAGATGTTTTATTAAGTTTGTCACTGAGTTAAATACTGAATAAATCATTAACTATGCAGGATTTATGTTAATTTTATAAGTCTTCCTGATAACCTTTGAAAGGATTTGTTTTTTTTTTCATTTATTTACTATTGGGTAAATCAAAGTTAATGATTTCAATAAAGTAATAAGTTTTTTTTCATAACATTTTTCAATAGATTCAATACTTAATGAACTTCAGGTGATGAGTAGGGTTTTTCTTAAACTTTTTCATTTTAGATCATTTGTTTTTAATATTTCTGAACAAATTCAATACTTGATATATCTTCAGGTGATAATTTAAATAGTTTTAATTATTCATGTCTTATAATTAATTATCTAATTTTGCCTTTTAATGATTCAGTTTTTATAATTCATCATTTTGAATTATAAAACCAACACTGAAATAAATCTTTAAATCACATTTTTATATAATGAATGTGCTTTCTCTGGTTTGTCTGAACTTTTCTGACATCCTGTATGCCGACCCCTGACCCTGGCAGCAGCCCCCTGTCCCACCCCTGGCTCAGATCTGTCCCTCTGGCCCCCATCTGATCCTGGGTTGTTTTCTGCAGCAGGTGTCAGTTAAACACAGAGCATCATAACATCGAGGTCCCTGCATGGTCAGGAGAACAGGTGAGAATAAAACAGGTGAGAAAGGTGAGAGGAGCAAGGTGGTCTTACACTCAGGAGGTCCGGTGGAGGTCTGATGCTGGTCTGATGAAGTCTTCCCGGAGACCAAGGTGCTCCTGCAGGTGAGTCTGCTCCCTCTCTGCTCCCTTTTTATCTCCATCCTCACTGCTGCTCACACCCAGGGAGGCAAAAAGGGGAGGAGCCAAAGAGCGGCCAAACCTGAATCCAGTCCAATGATGTCAAGGCCAGAAGGTTCTTCATGAGGAGCAGAGGAGGCCGAAACCCGCCTCAGCAGTGATGTAGAGGAAGAACCATTAGACAGAGGAGCACACTAAGGATCACAAAGGACCACAAGGACCTTTGACCGTGACCCATCCAGGTGTCTCCTCCTAATCCAGTGACCTGATGGAGTCGGTCCTCAGGGCTCTGTCTGTGTGTTTGAATTTTTGATCATTAATGATCGATCAGTATTGTTGCATCAGGATCCACGACATCTCTGTGGTCCTGATGGGAGTCTGTTAGAAACCACCTGGAGACCCAGACAGGGTCAGTGTCAGGTCTCTAAAGCTGCAGAACAAAACCTTGAAACGTCTCATGCATGTGCAGCTCCAAATGTGACCAGAGATATTAATATTAATGTTAATAACCTTCAGAGAAAATAATGTCAATCTACTGATTTTAGTGCTCCATTAAGTCCTAATTATTGACATAATCTAAGTTTAATTCATCATGTCTCAATAAATATGATCCAAAATTCAGACCTGTAAATAAATCTGGAATAACAGTGAATGTAAATGTAAACGTTCTTTATTTATACAACCCTTTACAACAACGCTTTCTGTGAACCAAAGTGCTTAACAAGAGGTAGTAAGTAAAAAAGCAATAAATAAGGACAAAAACAATTAAAACCAATAAAAGTAATAAAAACAATAAAAGCAATGGAAGCAATAAAATAGAAAAGAGAAAAAAAAGTAAAATAAAGTAAAAGTGTCACCACGCTACTGGGCATTAATGGCCATCCAAAATAAATATGTTATCAGTCTAGATTTGAAAAGGCCCTGGGCCAGAAATGAGACGCATTTCGGTGGGGAGCTTATTCCAGAGCCTGGGAGCAGCAACAGAAAAGGCTTGGCCACCCCAGTGTGTGAACTTTGACCTGGGTACTTCCAGCAAAAGTTGGTTCGACAACCTCAGAGCTCTACCAGGTCCCGAACAGTTAAAAGCTCAGTTAAATACACTGGAGGGAGACCATTTAGAGTTTTAAAAACAAACAATAAAAGTTTAAAATCAATCCTGTAATGGACGGGAAGCCACACTGTAAAAACTAAAAGATCCTTGAAGAACCTTTAGAGGTTCTTCAAATTGCAACTGTGGAGGAACCTCTTTAGGTGCTCTGAGGAACCTTTGAAAAGGGGTTACATTACTTTGTTATGGTTCTTTGAAGCACCTGCTTTCATACTGATGATCCTTATAAGTTCTTCCCGGCACCTATAGGTGCATTGATGAACTCATGGGGTTCTTGGAGTAGCCTATAAGCTCTTAAAGAGGTTCCTCAAGGCCCTACCCAGTTTTTACAGCGCAATGAAGAGATTTAAGAACAGGAGTGATGTGGTCTCGTCTGTTAGTGTTGGTTAAAAGACGGGCGGCAGCGTTTTGCACAAGTTGAAGGCGACCTAGAGAAGACTGGGAGATGCCAACATAAAGAGCATTGCAGTAGTCCAGTCTCGAACTTATAAGAGCATGGATGGCCATTTCAAAGTCGTGGTGGCTTAAAAACATTTGTACTTTGGCCAGGAGACGTAGCTGGAAAAAACCAGTCCTGACAACATTGTCTATTTGTTTGTCAAACTTCAGATGTGTGTCGAGAACCACTCCCAGATTTCTGATGGTTCGACTAAGCGTTGAAAACAAGCGTTTGTGAAAACAAAAAGCTGATCCTTTTCTGACGAGAGAGGATCAGGGCACTGCAAAATAAAAAAAATCTGTTAAAGCTTTAAAATGTGTTAACTCAGGTGATGTTTACAAGGACTCTGTTTTCAGCCCAAAACGGAGAGTTTTCATTGCGTTTTCACCTCCCATTTACATGAGAATGGTGCCTGAAGTGCCTGAGTCTGCACACTTTTGAAACCAGGGTCCAAAGCGGAGAGTTTTGAAAACGTATCGGTGTGAGGCTTCATGTAGACGGGATTCAGTGTTTCAGGGTGAAACCCTGATGTCACCGCATGCGCAGTACTCTTTTACATGAAGGCTGTGCGCGCATACCAGGAGCAACAACAGCTTCGGCCATCTACAGAGTAACATGCATGCTGCTAACTGTGCTCAGTTTGTTATCCAGACAAAACTATCCAGACAGATTTGTTGTCCAGACAAGAAACTCCTGCGTCTTCGCGCGTCCACTCGCCATTGTTGTTTGTGAAAAGTTTTTCTTCTTCGTAAGTGTGTTGTAACAGGGCTGTTTCTCTGCAAACCTACATCACCAGCTACACGACTGGCATGCACGCTACAGTTTTTCAGCTGTTCTGGCGTCTCCATGTGAACGCGGATTGCTTTTGAAACTCAAAGGAAAAACCTTTGAGTTTCTAATGAAAACGTCTCCGTGTTAACAGGGCCTCAGAATTCCAACTTTCTGATTTTTTTTTAGAAGTTTATTTCATTTTTTTTTATTTTTTTTACTTTTTTTTCACTGAATTTTGAAATCAAAGACTTTTTATAGGTTTTAGAGGTTGAATATTTTTTAAAGACTGAGATTAAAGTTAGAATTGTGATCTGTTTTAGAGGTCAATTTTTTATGTCCGTCTTTCTTTAAATCAGAACTCTAACTTTCTGGGGGTTTTTGGATGTTGAAGCAGCTGAGGAACAGTTTGAGGGACACTCTCAGCTCCTGAGGTCTCCTCAGTCACTTTTGTGTTATGATTCTGAGCAGGAGCAACAAGTATCCAGGGGACGCTGAGTCTGTCTCATAAAGTTTTTAACTACTAGCGTGAAGACGAGGAGCGTCAGGATCCTCTCTGACAGATTTTCATAACTGTATTTGCATAACCTTTGGAATTTTAAGGTTGTTAAACACCAGAGACATCTTAGATGTTTTGTTCTCTTTCTGTCAGTCCCTCAATGGGACTGCCTCCAGGCGGTGCGTGACAGGCTGGTGGTAGTTCTTCACTAAGTCTGCAAACATGCTTTAACTTTACATACCAAGGGGGGCCCACAGAGGAATGAATCAAAACCAGTCTTGATAAGGGAGGAGCGGGTCCCTGTCTGAGTGATGCAGGAGGACCTGGTCCTTGGCTTCTATGGTCCCCCCTCATCTTTGTGGCCTTTGCCTTACCCCACAGCTGCACTGTAACACAATTACACTTTAGCTGGCACTCCAGGACTTTATAATTCAGTGTGTATGAGTCCCATGATCCCCAACCTGTTCAATTTTGAACTGTATGTTTTTTATGTTGTCTATGGTTTATGTACACATCTGGACAAAATTGTTAGTACCCCTCTGTTTAAGAAAGAAAAACCCAAAATGGTCACTGAAATAACCTGAAACTAACAAAAGTAATAATAAACTAGAAAAGCACTCAGAGAGCACAGACCTCCGCCAAGCAGCTTCGGTCCACTTTGGCGAAAATTTACCTATCTGGCAATGTTAAAGAATCCTTTAAAAAATTCCTGTATCCGGGTGGTGATCCGGATCAGTCCCAAAAATCTAATCATTTTTTCCTTATCCCATTCCACACATATCCTGAAAATTTCATCCAAATCCGCCCATAACTTTTCAAATTATCTTGAACATAAACAGACAGACAGACAGACTAATCAACGCCGGCAAAAACATAACTCCTTGGCGGAGGTAATAAAGAAAAATACTGAAAAAAACTAATGAAAATCAGACATTGCTTTAAATGTGGTTCAATAGAATCATTAAAAAAAAAAACTAATGAAACTGGCCTGGTCAAAATGATCTTAGCCATTCTTGGGTGTTTTTAGCTTTACTGTGTTTTTGAACGAGGGTCGCTAACAAACTGCTAAAGAGGACTACAGACTACAGACATGGACCCTGGGGACCACAGACAGCCGTGAGGACTGGCCTGATCAGGTCATCAGATCAGAGGAGGTGCTTAAGCAGTGCTTTAACATTTCAGGTCAGGGTGACTTTAGCTGGATTTTTTCTGTAAAATAAAATAATTGAATCTCATTGTGGACCTTTGCAGTCTCACAGACTTTCAGCTTCGGGAACCAGGAGGCGCTACATGCTAACCCTTGTCTCCTTCTTTGGACTCCTGCACTGCTCTACATGACTATATTTATCAGCCTGGTGATGCATAACCTTGCACAGCAGCTGGATCCTCCTGATGTAATGTCTGTGATCAGGCAGATCCATCTCTCCAAGCTCCAATCTACAATGTCTGTGCTCAGCCCAAAGTAGGATGGCCTGATCAGAGTCCTTTAGAGCAGGAAGAGGCGGAGCTTGAGTGAGACGACAGCAGGAAGTAACTGCTCATACAGTGATTAGCAAAGATGCTAACAGCTTCAGTAGCAGTTTTATCAGGTCTGGACCACACTACTTTATTAAATGATAAACAAACACCAACACTGCAAACTTCTCTAAGGATATTTTAGCTAACACTTTCTATGGCTGTTGGTTTCATAATCCTGTCCTGTCTCAAATTTAAGGTCTTCTATTAATTCAGTCTTTTATTTTTCATATTTTATATTTTGTATTTTTATCTTTTTTTTTTTTTACTAATTTACCTTTCTTGATTAAGTTTTATGCTGTTGGCTGAAGATTTAGATTTATTTCTTTTCCTGCTAAACTTTAAAAGTTTTATGAATATTCTATGTTCTGCTCCCACTGCTTTACAGCTGCAGCGGGTGTTGGATCAAACAGGAATGACTTCCTGTTTGATCCAACACCCGAAGTAGGTTGGTCACTGATGGAAACAAATACCTTCACTGCCCCATGTGGCTGCCATTCTGATGCCCTCATGTCTTCTGGAAGTTCTCTGTTAACAGTCCTCAAAGTTAGAAAGAAAACTTAAGGTGAGGCATGTTTTTATTACTACGGCCCCCACTTACGGAACAACCTACCAAAGACCTGAGAACTGCACCTTAAGTTTTTAAAAACAAACTCAAGACCTACCATTTCAGTCAGGCTTTTACCTGTTTTTATTGTCATTACAGCACCCTTTTATTATTTTATTATTTTTTTAATTTATTTCAATTTATTATTATTTTTATTTTATTTAATATTTAACTTTACATCTTAATTTTTTTTTTTTACTTCGTTTGAATTTATTATTATTTTATTTCATTTTATGATACATTTAATTCACACTTTATCTTATTTTTGTACCTCATTTCAATTTATTATTATTATTGTTTTATTTTATGATATATTTAATTTTACACTTTAAGCTAAGCTCCAGTGTTCACTAATTTTAAACCTTTAAGATGGCGTTTCCTTTGTGCGTAATGGGTACAAAAATTTTCCTGTTCTTCTGTTGTCTTTTATCTATGATGCATTTTACCAATTTTCTGTATAGATTACAGGGTGGGTGGGTTCGGGGGTTGTGTGGAGTGGGTTTGGGTCATACTTCCTTTAATCATATTTTAATTTATCTGTCTGTTTGTAAAGCAATTTGTGCAACATTTTTTTGTATGAAAAGTGCTATATAAATAAAGTTTGATTGATTGATTGATGTTGACTGATCTTTTTAAGGTTAAGATATGTCTACAAATATTAAACTAATGATGGTGTGACTCTCCCACTCCCAGTTGCTGGAAATCAGGTGGTATTTGTATGGAAACTTTGTGTCGATTAAACTCACTGATTTTTAGATCCAGCCCTGGTTACGTCTGCCAGGCCAAAGACTGGCCCCCGTACAGGTGTACTGATCCCCAGTCCAGAGTCTGGACCATGTGTTTATGAGCTGTTGGTCAATTTCACAGTCTGGTGTTTTATTTAAAGACCATTTATTTGAATTATTGTCAAAGATTTAATGTTATGCAAGTCTCCATGTCTGGTCCATGTCAGTCCTTCCATTGGGCTACCTCCAGGCGGAGCGTGACAGGCTGATGGAAATTTTCTCATAAGTCCTCAAACATACTGTACTTAACAAACCAAGGGTGCCACACAGAGGAATGAACCAGAACCAGTCCTGATCAGAGAGGAGCCCTGCAGTCATGAAACAGTCAGAGCGAGAGCAGTGTGCAGAGCCGTGACCCCGTTCTCCAATAACTGAAGGTCACACGATCATGAAGCTTTAAAGGTCCAGGGAGTCCTTCAGCGAGCCTCCTGTCTCCTCCAAACCGTCCAAGCTGCAGGGTCAATGAAAACATCAGCGGCCAATCAAAAGCTTCAGAAAATAAAAAAAAACACAATTCTGGTGAAATCCCGTCGCCCCTGTGGAGACCTGCAGGGTCCTCT
Organism: Cetoscarus ocellatus; assembly: GCA_037902135.1. Classification (NCBI taxonomy): domain Eukaryota; kingdom Metazoa; phylum Chordata; class Actinopteri; order Labriformes; family Labridae; genus Cetoscarus; species Cetoscarus ocellatus. The sequence goes on from JBAMNC010001116.1 coordinate 1,589,532, forward strand.
CTGGTTTTTGTCTTGTAGGCTACTATGGAGCGCTGATGTGGACAGCCTGCTGCTGTGGACACTGATACCATCCCAGGTGTTTGTCCTCTTCAGCCCCTGTCTTCTATCAGCACAGCTCCTGATGTCAACATCTGGACCATCAGTCTGTCGAAGCAGCTCCATCATAGTCCCTCTGTCCCTCTACGTCCCTCTGTCTCTGTCTCTGTCCTTCTACATCCTTTCAGAAATGAGAGAAGGACGTCTTTAAATTTGATCTTCTCCCTTCTGGCCAACGTTACAGAATGCCTAGAACCAATACTAGGCGAGCCAGAACTTCTTTTAGTCCAGTTGCTTTAATTCATTGGCCTGACCAGTTTTCTTTTCTTGTGTGTGCTTTATGCACCTTGTGGATAGAATTGATTGTTGATTTTAAGTAATCCTTGACTATTTAATGAATATTTATTGAATATCTTTTTATCTGCTTTACCTCGTATGTTCATCCTTACTGTTTATTTATCTACTGCACAGCACTTTGATGACTGAATGCACTTTATGGGTTTTCTCTGATTCTTAGTCTTTGGCATTTTGTGGTTTAAGTGCCGTCCTTTTTCACTCGTGCTCAGGATTCTTCCTAATTTTCCTAAATGCCTGTATGTTTTATGTTTAATCATGTACTGGTGTGCTGATGCCTGCTGCTGAAAAACAATGGGATTTCCCATGGGATAATAATAAAGTTGAAGTTGAAGTTGAAATATAAACATAAATACTGAAAATGGAAACTGAAGCAGGTGAAGAGTTTGGCTTCGCTCTGGTGTAAAGCACTTAATAAAGACTGATGGGTTTTTTTTGGTGATTCAGGGCCTTAAATTCATGCCAGAAATGTGTGTCTCCAGGTTTAGAATCTAAAAGGAAAAATCTCGATACCAAATGAATACCCCAATGAAAAGTTCCCCTGTGAAGTTTGTGGACTGTTTTCAGCCTGTCTAGAGGAGGAATCATCAACTGGCAACCCAGGGGCCACATCAGGCCCCTGACAACTTCCCATTGGCCCCCAGCATGTGATCAAATTCTGGAGAAATATGCTGTGATTTTCAGAGCATCTTTTTGTTATTGCTCGCTAACAACTCAATCAGTTTTTACGCAACCCCCAGGACAAGTGGGGAGCATGTACGTTTCTGTTTGTTTGAGTTTTTAAAAGTTTTTAAAATACTTTTTATGGCTGTTAGTTTCGTAATCCTGTCCTGTCTCAAATTAAGGGTCTTCTATTTACTCAATATTTTCTTTTTCATATTTTGTATTTTTAGCTTTTTTGCTAGTTTACCTTTCTTGATTAAGTTTTATACTGTTGGCTGAAGATTCAGATTTATTTCTTGCCCTGCTAAACCTTTAAAAGTTTAGCAGGAGAAGAGTTTGGCTTCAGCTCTGGTGTAAAGCCCTTAATAAAGACTGATGGACTGGTTTTTATGTTTTCTGTGTTTTTTGGTGATTCAGGGCCTTAATTTCATGCCTGAAATATGTGTCTCCAGGTTTAGAATCTAAAAAAGGAAAAGTTTTACCTTTGAGATCCTGTTTCTACATTGATCATGATTGTTTTCCTTTAAAGTCTCTATGACTGAGACAGCACCCTTGAGTCCTCGCTATTAAAACAACAAGCACATCTTCACAGCTTCAGAGCTGCAGACCGCTGCACATGCTCAGGATGGTATGGTTTATTCTAGTGTTGACAATTTCAATAAAATAAACTCACAAAGGCAGGATTTGGTTCAAAATCCTCCATTTTCATGTCATTTTTTTTGAGAGATAGACCAACAGCGAACATGCCTGAATAGGTGCATGTGATTAACTTATAGTGTTGTGTTGTAAGTGACTTATTGTTTGTGTTGTAACTGGCTAATTGTCTGTGTTGTGATTAACTTATTGTTATTGTTGTGATTGACTTATTGTTTGTGTTGTAACTGACTTATTGTTTGTGTTGTGATTGGCTTATTGTCTGTGCTGTGCTTAACTTAATGTTTGTGTTGTGATTAACTTATTGCTCGTGTTGTAACTTACTTATTGTTTGTTTTGTTATTTACTCATTGTTTGTGTTGTAATTGACTTATTGTTATTGTGGTGATTGACTTATTTGTGTTGTGATTGACTTATTGTTATTGTTGTGATTGACTTAGTTGTGTTGTGATTGACTTATTGTTTGTATTGTTAACAACTTGTGTTGTAATTGACTTATTGTCTGTGTTGTGATTAACTTATTGCTCGTGTTGTAATTAACTTATTGTTTGTGTTGTGATTAACTTACTGTTTGTGTTGTAATTAACTTATTGCTTGTGTTGTAATTAACTTATTGTTTGTGTTGTAATTGACTTAATGTTTGTGTTTTAATTGACTTATTGTTTGTGTTGTGATTGGCTTATTGTCTGTGTTGTGATTAACTTAATGTTTGTGTTGTGGTTAACTTATTGTTTCTGTTGTAATTGAATTATTGTTTGTTTTGTTATTAACTTATTGTTTGTGTTGTTAATGACTTATTGTTATTGTGATCGACTTATTTGTGTTGTGATTGGCTTATTGTCTGTGTTGTGATAAACTTAATGTTTGTGTTGTGATTAACTTATTGTTTGTGTTGTAATTGACTTATTGTTTGTTTTGTTATTAACTTATTGTTTGTGTTGTTAATGACTTATTGTTATTGTGATCGACTTATTTGTGTTGTGATTGACTTATTGTCTGTGTTGTGATTAACTTATTGCTCGTGTTGTAATTTACTTATTGTTTGTGTTGTGATTAAGTAAGCTGTAAGTCACGTGTACTACCTGCTGTACCATCGTGCCACCAGGATTTAAACCCTGTTGAACAAATTTGTAATTCAAATTTGTTTGATCTGAAGTTTGTTTGGAAGTTTGATGAAAAGATTGATCTGAAAGTTTGATCCAAACTTCGAGCTAAACTTTGATCTAAAGTTTGATCTCAAGTGTGATCTAAAAATTGATCTGAAGTTTGATTCAAATTTGATCTAAAGATTCATCTGAAATTTGATCTAAAGTTTGATACGAAGTCCAGTCTTAAGTTTGATAAAAAGTTTGTTCTAATGCTTGATCTGAAGTTTGATCCAAAGTTTGATCTAAAATTTCATCCTACAGCACAGAAGAATAATGAGCAGAGCTGAATCTGTAATAATGATAAAGAAATAAATACAATATTGCTAGTTTTAAAACAGTTTTGCAAGTTTTATGAGATATTTCTGAAATCTTGTCTCTGTAAGAGGTGGGCATGTAACTCAGTCATCAGTATTTGCCTTGAGGTCTTATTTGAATTCCTAAAAGTTTTCTCAAGCTGAAATCTCCTGATGAGCAGACAAATATTGTACAGAATTACTGTAGTTTCCTGTCGGGCCAGATCCCCCATCAAAAATGATAATAACTCAGTGACATGACAGTAACTCAGGCGACATGATAATAACTCAGGTGACATGATAATAACTCAGGTTGTGCTAATACCGGGTGGCAGCTCTTTGTTGATTCAGTTTTACGGCAGAGTTCTCACATACATTCACACTCTCACCATTGTTGAGTTAACTACAGCAAAATATATGTGTCACAGACCAGACCTGCAGCCCAACAGGTGTTACATCACAGGTGACCTACACAGACGGGTAGAGGCCTAGTAATTTATCAGTCAGGATCAATACGTCCATCAGGAGCATGAGGATCCAATCAGATCACTGGATGGATGATGTGTCCCCGCTTTGATGCCACACTGATGGCGAGCGTTGTGCTAACTTTACTGGTACGATACAGCAGCTGCATCTGAAGCCACACCATCTCTCTGATCTGGGGTGATACCCACAATGCAAAGCACCAACTGCTCAGGGGACAAAATAGCGGACAACCAGCCTCAGTAATATTAGCACTGATGCTGCTACATTTCTATAACAATTAAGCAAATCAAACTCTGTAAATTAAAAACCTTAAAATTTTAACCTAGATGTTGGGGATTTATCATGACAGTGTTCAGTGGAAACAATCACGATGAACCAAATAAATCACTCATTTACTTTTCTAGTCCATTAATTAACCTTACTTTAGTATTGCTGGCTGTTGGCTAAGCTACAGTTTACTTTTGTTTTCTTGAGCAGAAACAGAAATCAGATAAATTACTGGACTGAGGAGGGAGAGCTATATATATTTATTATACACATGTTCTCTTAAAAGAGAAACACGATTATTAATTCTGATGTAGATTTAGTGCTGGTCCAGTAGGGGCAGTGATGAGCACTATAGGACAGATGCCACCCACCAGAAAAACAAACAGAAGAAGAATGAGCGCGTCTGACGGACTCTCGTGCCCCTCAGGTCACCTTTGACCCTTTAGTTTTTGTGCATAGCAGCCCTACCAAACTGTGTTCCATGTAATGGTGTATTTCATGGCGAGTTTTAGTATTTCAGTATTTTTGTTTTTTAAGTCTTTTAACGTGGTGTAACTCAGATCGTCACACCTGTGACCCTCACGGTTTTTTTTACCCCACTGACTCCCATGTTAAACACATCTTTAATGCACTGCCACAGCAGTTTAAATTTTTATTTTATTTTATTTTTTTGAGCCTTGGTGTTGAAATTCTGTCAAAATTAGTTTTCATTTTTTCCACCAGGCAGTGAAATTTTCTTAACTCTGTGGATCTGCCACTGAGTGGCCACATAAACATTTTGCATTATTTCCTTTAATTTCTGAGGTAGATTTTTCAGACGAAATTTAAGGAAATTTATTATAAATGCTCATTAAAATCTCAAATTAAATTATTTCAGTGTTTTCAAAAACATACTCAAGTTTTTCACAGGTGCTGTCAAAATGTTCTTTCAGACAGATGTTCTTCAAATGTTCTTTAATTCTTCCTAAAATGTTCTATAATCTATTTTAATTTGTCTTCTTGCATTTTATTTAAACTTCTTCCTTACTAAGTTTGTAGAGTACATGGGGGGGGAGTCGATATTGAGACATCGTTGATGTTCAAAAGCTTGTTTTTGTATAACTGTTAAAGAACAATAAAAAGAACTTGATTAATAAAATATGTTCTCTAATCTAATTGTTCTGTAGCCAGGACTAGACCAGGTGTACATCAGGTCTACATCAAGCCTGCATCAGGTCTAGACCAGGTCTGCATCAGGTCCAGACCAGGTGTACATAGGTCTACATAGGTCTACATCAAGCCTGCATCAGGTCTAGACCAGGTCTGCATCAGGTCCAGACCAGGTGTACATAGGTCTACATAGGTCTACATCAAGCCTGCACCAGGTCTAGACCAGGTCTACATCAGGTCTAGACCAGGTCCACATCAGGTGTATATCAGGTCTACATTATGTCTAGACCAGGTCTGCTGCTGCTGACATTAAGGGAGAACACAGGGAAAACTGAGTCCATTTTTTATTTATTTACTCGTTTATTTATTTATTTATTTGTCTGTTTAGGTCCAATCGTAACTCAGCCTTCTTTCACCTCGCCGTCCTCCTTGGCCTGTCATCGTCAGGCCGTGTTGATCTCCACAGTCTGAGCCACGGCACAGACTCCGCCCCCTTCCTCCTGCAGGATCAGCAGCTCCTCCACAGTCTGCTGCTCATGGACCACAATGCACTGCTCCACCTCATCTGCTATCACCACCTCCACCAGCTCTGGCCCCGCCCCTCCTGGCAGCGAGCTCTCCGTGGCGAGCAGCATTGGGGCGGGGCTTTGAGAGGGAAGTTCCTCTGATTGGACATAAACCACGGCGTGTTTGACATCGTGTAATGCCTCCGCATCTCCTACCTCTTGCACCCTTATCCTCTTTGTTGGCCCCGCCCCCCTCTCCTCGAGGGGCGTGTACTTCCTGGGTCGCCCTCTGATTGGCTTCAGGTGTCCCAGCTCCCTGCTGTCTGACTGCACACCACCTCCTTCCTTGGACTCCACCCCCTCCCTCTGATCTTGTCCTGGTGACTCCGCCCCCTCCTCGTTGTCTCCTCCCCCTGATCGGTGCTGCGCCTGGTGTCTGAGCAGACTCTGTCTGACGGTGTACGCTGCGCCGCAGTGGCAGCTGAACGGTTTCTCCTCCGAGTGAGCCGATCGGACGTGTCGCCTCAGTTTGGTTGCCAAAGTGTAGCCTGAGAGAATCGGACGAACAAATGAACACATTATTTAATAAATTTAATATAAGCATGTCATTATATTTATTAATTATTAATTATAATGAACACATTATTTAATAAATTTAATATAAGCATGTCATTATATTTATTAATTATAAACGAGTAATTTCATATATTTATCATGAAAACATTATTTATTTCTGTATCATAAACACGTACTTTTAATTAATTATTCTAAACCTATTACATACTTATAATAACCACTTGAAAATGAAAATATAAATATAAAAAAATCTGAATACATATATATATATATATATATACATATAAATATAATTACATATAAATATAAATATAGATAAGTATAAAAACATATAAATATAAATACAAATACATATAAATATAAATTCAACTGTGAAATAAGGTATATTTGGTCTGCAGCTCAGAGTGGACTCAGGACAGACCTCCTCACAGACTGATGATCAGATCAGTGGGGTGGGGGGGCTCCTTTTCTTAACTCTAAACTTTATTGGGCGTTAAAGAGGAGCAGATGGCATCCTAACCTTTACCACAGACGGGGCAGCGGTGTGGTCTCTCTCCGGTGTGCAGCCTCTCGTGGGACTTCAGGCTGTGGGGGTCTCTCAGGGACTTCCCACAGAAGCTGCAGAGGAAGCCGCCGCCCCCAGTGTGAGAGAACATGTGACGGCGAAGCTCCGCCCTCTGAGAGAAACTCTGCTCGCACTGGGAGCAGCCATACGGTCTCTCTCCGCTGTGGATCCTCACATGAGACTCCAGGTTACCTGAAACACACCAGAGTCAGCTAGAGTCTACATCGTCATGGCAACACCATCAACACTTAAACATGGCTGCTAACAAGCCCATCCTGGGCCAGGACACCTCAGAAACTGTTAACGAGGTCAGAGAGAGTCAGGGACTTGGGTCTCATGGGGATCAGAGTCAGAGTCTCTGTGGGACTTGGTCCTTGGGCTTAGGCTCTTTTATTTCAGTTCTCCGTGCACGACAGTGGACAATCAGTGTGTGTGTGTATAAAGGTTAAGTGAGTTTCTGGCTCTTGACAGACCCTTTATCTTCATCCAGTGCTGCACTGATGTCTCTGAATTCTGAGTCACGGGAAAAGCAAAAGAATTGTCAAAGGATCTGCAGGGAAAGGTAATCAGCAGTGTTAAAACTCTAATTCAGAAGTAGAAAATGAGGGATTTTGTTTAAACCAAACTACGGTCAAAGTCAGACAAATAACTTCAGCTGAATACAGGACTCTCTGAAAAAAACTGGTGTGGCTGTTTCAATAAGGAGGCACTTGAGGAAAAATGCATGGTTGAGTCACCAGAAGAAAGCCATTACTATGAAAATGCCACAAAGCATCCCACCTACAATATGCCAAACAGCACAAAGACAAGCCTCAAAACTTCTGGAACAAAGTCATTTGGAGGGATGAGACCAAAACAATCAATGTTAGATTTGGAGAGGAGTCTCGAAGGCCTATGATGAAGGTCCACCACTCCTGCTTTGAAACATGGAGGTGGATTTCTGATTTTTGGGGATGTGTGAGCTGCAAAGGCAAGGGAAAGTTGGTCAACACTGATGGATACATGAATGCAGCATGTTATCAGAAAATACTGGAGGAAAATTTGCACTCATCAGCCCAGAAGCTGAGCATGAGATGTACTTGGACGTTCCAACATGACAACATTCCAAAACATAAGGCAAAGTGGACCTGTCATTGGCTACGGCAGAATAAAGTGAAGGTTCTGGAGCGGGCATCTCAGTCTCCTGACCTCAATATCATTGAGCCACTCTGGGAGATTTCAAACATGCCGTTCATTCAAGACAGCCCAAGAATTTACAGGAACTGGAGGCTTTTTGCCAAGAAGAATGGTCAGCTTTACCATCTGGGAAAATAAAGCGCCTCATCTACAACGACTGCAAAAGACTTCAAGCTGTCGCTGATGTTAAAGAGAGCAACACACGGTGTCAAGAACTGTGGGATGTAAACTTTGGATCAGGGTCATTAGGGTAGTTTCTGTTGTCATCATGATTCAAAAAGAGGAAACACAGTTTGTTATCAAATGGCTTCACCCAACCACTAACCATGAGTGAAAGAAAAGTTTTCCTCTTATCGTTCATATTCTCTGAAAAATGGCCAAAAAATCATAAATTCTGCCAGGGTATGTAAACTCTTGACCACAACTGTAAGTTTAAAATAACGAATGGACTTTAAAGCATGAGTGTGTCCTCCATGGTGGTGCTGATGATTGGCTCATGTGGATAACTGACTTCAGGTGTTTGGTCTGAGATTACTGTCTTTGTTTTTTAAAATGTATTTAATAAAGAAGCACTTTTGTTATCCTTAATAAACCAGGACCATTCACATGAACACATGATGGACTGGGTCCATACCAGCCGCACCTTTGTCTGCCTCACCTTTCTGACTGAAGCTCCGCCCACAGTGCGGACAGGTGTGTGGTTTCTCCCCGGTGTGCAGCTTCACGTGGTTCCTCAGAGAGCCACTGTTGGCAAGCAGTTTCGGGCAGAGCGGACACTGAAGCTGAGGACGACCACGTAGAACAAAGTCACTGAAAATGCTCATTTACACCTGACAGAGTCGAACACTGACCTGGGTCAAGGTGAACACCTGTTCCCCAGGTTAACATGAGGGACCATGACCTTGACCTTGGACTTCAAAAATCTAACTTTTTCATACTTGAATCTGGTCCCATATGTGGTAAAAACCGTGAACAGATTTTGACCCAGTGTGGGGTCAAGATGGTGTTTCTACAGTGATGTGGTTTCTCCCTTACCTTCGGGCCCTGGGTGCAGCTCACTCTGCTGCAGTGCAGGAGGCGGTGGACCCGGAGCGAAGGGCGGCGTGCGAAGGCTTTCCCGCAGTGCTCACAGACGTACGGTCTCTCCCCCGAGTGCAGCACCAGGTGCTCCTTCAGGTCCCTCTTCAGGACGTAGGACTTCTCACAGTGAGGGCAGGAGAACGGGCGCTCGCCACGGTGATTCATCTGCAACAACACCGCCAACATCACAACTACAGCCTAGACCTCAGTCTAAGATCATGACCAAAGACCTAAAACCTGTTCTAGATTTTAGACCCTGTCTAAAGAACACAACCTGGTAAAAAGTCTAAATCCTGGTCTTCAGACTAAAAACCTGGTCTAAAGTCTATAATCTGGTCTACAGACTAAAACCTGGTCATAAGTCAAAAGTCTATACTTTGGTCTAAAGTCTTAAACCCTGTCATAAGTGTAAAACTGAATGTTAAACCTGGTCTTAAGTCTAAAACTTTGTTGGGAGCAAAAAACCCGGTCTAGAGACTAAAAAGTAGACTTTGGTCTGTTCTATGGTTTGCAACATGGTCTTAAGCCTAAAAATCTGGTCTAATGCTTAAACTTGGCCCACAGCTTAAAACTTGGTCTAAAGTCTTAAACCTTGGTCTACAAACTTAAACCCAGTTTTAAATGAAGCCTTAAGTCCATAACCTGGCTTAAAGTCTAAAACCTGGTCTGAAATCTAACACATGTTCTTTAGTCCTAAAACCTGGTCTAGGGTATATTATCTGATCTAGTCCAACCACTGATCTAAAAGTTTAACCTTGTCTACAATCTAAAACCCAGTCAAAAGTCTAAAATCTGTTCTGAAGTCTATAATCTGGCCTGAATCTTTACACCTGGTCTGAAGTCTGCTATGTGATTGGCTGATGACATCTTTGAAGTGATTGTGAAGGTCAGAGAGCCTGACCTTTCACACCAACACACCTGTCTCTTACAGGTTTTAAGGAGATCATGTCATTATTTATGATGCAGGTAAACATTAGAGCAGAGCTCTAAGTAAAGCCACAGACACACAGAAGCCTCCTGTTACCTGGTGAGCCCTGAAGCTCTCTGCAGACGAGTAGCTCCGCCCACATTCCTCACACCTGTACGGTTTGTCGTCCGTGTGGCTGAATCGATGTTTCTTCAGGTGTCCAATCTGGTAAAACTTCTTCCCACATACGGAGCACCGGTGCTTCCGCTCCCTCTCCCCTGAGGCTTGGCTGAGCCCCGGCTCCCGCTCACTCTCTGTGGACACCATCTCAGCGTCAGGGTCTGGAGGTCTCATAGGCACCGCCCTCGGTTTCTGAGTGTGAGGCTGCTGTGTCCCACGCCCGGAGAGGCAGTGAATGCGTCGCGGTTTTGCAGCCAGGCGCGAGCTGCAGCGGGGGGGAGTCTCCCTCTCCCTCTCCCTGTCCTCTGTCTCCCTGTCCTCTGTCTCCTTCTCCCTGTCCTCTGTCTTCCTGTCCTCTGACTCCTTCTCCCTGTCCTCTGTCTCCCTGTTCTCTGTCTCCTTCTCCCTGTCCTCTGTCTCCCTCTCCCTGTCCTCTGTCTTCCTGCCATCTGTCTCCTTCTCCCTGTCTTCTGTCCCCTTCTCCCTGTCCTCTGTCTCCTCTGTCTCCTTCTTCCTGTTTTCTGCCTCCTTCTCTCTGTCCTCTGTCTCCTTCTCCCTGTCCTCTGTCTCCTCTCTGTCCTCTGTCTCCCTCTCTCTGTCCTCTGTCTTCTTCTCTCTGTCCTCTCTCTCTCCTCGTTCGTCTGTCTCCTCAGTCAAAGATCTGTAGTACGACCCATGTGCTGGTGTGTGGTCCATCTCCTTAACTAGAAGAATCAGAGTTGGTTAGGTTGTCCACTAGAGGCTGTCTAAACCTTGTAGTACCTGGAGTGTCAGTAACAGTCTGTACCTTTGCCTTCGGCGCCGTGTTGGTCGGCTCCCCTTGTGGTCGGTCTTCTTCTCACCATTTGGTGGCACAGCAGCAGCTCGGTCCCTGGCAGGACATCCCGACAGACACGCAGACAAACATCCACACATTCGCCCACGCACACCTCTACACATCCACACTGCATGGTTACGTTGGGCAGGGCGGCGCCGCCCTGCACCTTGCAGGCGAAGCTGAGGGTAAAGAAACACAGAGCAAAGGTTTTAGTGCCTGTTTGATCCACTGAGGGTCTCCATGACTGCAGCAGGCCTCTGATTGGCCAAAGATAATCCTGCTGTTAAAGCACGGACGTATGATGATGCATGTGCACGTCCTCCAACCAGGACGTACACATGCAGCCTACACATCATCTATAGGGGGCAGCACAGAGATCACAAGTCCAGCAACAGGAACAGAAACTTCCAAAGATCAAGTCCAAAATCCTACGCATGTGCTAGGAGAGTCTTGTCACCAGTTTGAACGGGTGCAGATTGAACCATAACACCAGACTCCCTTCATTGGTCTGGCAGCTTTAAGCCCCTCTTTGCTCCATGGCCAGTAAATGCTAATGTCACAGAGGGATTTGTTTTTGGGACTGTGGTTGATTTTTCTCAAGTTTTGTGTCAAGTGCACCCACAGCTAACCAATCAGAGGCCCTGTTGTTGTGCCTACGCCACAGTCAGAGTCATTAAATAAACATTAATAATCGATATCATTATATATTTGTTTACAGCTGATGAGCAGCAGTCAGACCTCATCATCACTTTCCTCCTCCATGCACCATCAGAGCTGTCTCGGTGTCATGGTGTAATGAGTTACCATGTTAACTGATGACTTGCTGCAGGGGACCATGAAGGGTGCATGATGTTCTATGACATCAGTATCTGTAGAAATGAACACCCATCCATCATCTACACTGCTCATCCCCTTCAGGGCTCGGGGTTGGAGCCTATCCCACACTCATACCTAAGAACAATTTAGAGTCACCAGTCAAACTAATGAGCATGTTTTTGTTCTGTGTGAGGAAGCTGCAGTGTCTGGAGAGAACCCACACATGCAAACATCACACAGAAAGGCCCTGACCAAAACGGGGATTAAACCGGCGACCTTCTTGCTGTGAGGCACATGCACTACCTGCTGCACCACTGTAAAATAAAGACTTCTTTGTAAATTTGGAGGAAATCACTGAAACATTGATGAGGCGTGGTGTTTACAAGAGACGAACAAACCACTCTGACTGAAGCACGATGTCTCAGTGAGGCCTCAGACAGTCAGTATTTATGGACTGTTTCATCACTGATCGCAGCTCATTTAGATAAAGAGAACGATCCTGATGATGAGCCTCCTGATTCTCCTGCCACAGCTCTGAGTAAAAAATCTGACCAGAGATCTTCAGGGTGTCCCTAAACTTTTGAAGACATGGCTCATTAAAATAATCACAGTGAAGTCTCCATGACAGCGGGATGCAGGACTTTAATGAGGTGGAGGCAGGGACGGAGCTTCAGACAGTCAGGCTGTAAAAGTCTAAAGATGAGGACTAAAGTCAGCAGGATCATCCTGATCATTTTTGTCCTGAAACGGTAACTATAATTTAAGATGATTCAAAGTTTTAGTTCAGACCTTAGACCGTCCCAGAAACTCGTCCCGTTTCATTAATACTGGGACGTCTCTGGTCGCAGACCCCCCTGTGTTCAGTGGATAAACCAACGGTTCAGACTCACCTGATCCAAATGCTGGTTTGTCCTGGAGGGGCTTTATCTGCTGAGTCCTCGATCAGGGCCTGAAAACAACCAAACAAGTGTTAAGACAGGCAGACTGACTCCTCTCTGAAAAACTGACTCCTCTCTGATAGACTGGCTGACTCCCCTCTGACAAACTGACTCCTCTCTGTCAGACATATTCTGCTAGCTGATGCGGTTAGCGCTTAAATTAGCCACAACTTTAGCCCGTCAGCTCTGCAGCTTCAGCCACAAAGGCTCTGAGAGTCGACTGGGGAGGAGCCTGAGTTGACCTTTAACATGGAAGTGGTCAGGCTGATGGAGTTTTACAGACTGACTCATCTGAAGGAGAATTACAGATATTATTTGAGGCAGTTTTTGTTAGGCTGACATTTAATTAGGGACAAATGAGGGAGTTTATGAAGGACGTCCAAAGGCTTAGAGCACTTGTGTCCTTCAAATCAGCATCCTGATGTTTAAAGGTGTTGGAGGAGCTTGTGAAGCAGATCATGTCACTCTGTCCCTCTTTAAAGAAAACGACCCTTAAATCGCTCTGTTCTTACTTCCTGGGATTTATGATGTCATAGCTATACAGCCTCCATCTGCACGTGTGTTCAGGCTGTTTCTAAAGTCTGATGTTTGGAACATCCTACCTGAGCAGGTGAGCCTATTTCTCTCTGAGGCTGGTACACTTACCTCCTTGGCCTCGGTGAAGCAGCTCTGATTGGTCTGAGCCCTTACAGCGTGACTGCTTTCAATCTGTAGGTCCCTTCGATACCTGGATGCCCACTCCGTGTCCCCCTCCCTCCCCAGCAGGGACCCCGTCTGCAGCGAGCGGCCGACCCACCACAGCCCAAGCCGGCCCTCGCAGAGCCCCGAGGGCCCCACGGCAAGGCCCGGGGGGAGCACCGAGGAGAGGAGGGCGGAGAGAGAGGGTAGGGAGGGGGACGGAGGAACAGCCATCAGGTTAGAGCCTTTGGGATGAGGACCTGATCAATAATAAAAATAAAATATAAAAATGAGTACGGACAAATTGGCACCTCCTAGTTGAGAGCAGTAAAAAAGACAAGACAAAATAATAACATAAGATAAGACAAGATAAAACAAGATAAGATAAGATAAGATAAGATAATCATTTATTGAGCCTCAGAGGGGAAATTCGAGAGTTGCAGCAGTACAGGGGTAAAGTTCCATGCATTCTGGTCAGTGGCATAGCATAATAATAAATTTGGGTCATTAAACTGTACAAATAACTAACAAATTAACAGAGGAAAGTGTCATTCAGGATGACTGAGGGATTCTGGGCAGATATGTTGAATAAGGTGCAAAATATTTAAATAACATATTATTATATAATAACAGAATGGTTGAAAAGCTGGTTTGAAGAATTTAATAAATATTTAAGTGCAGCACAGTGTAATATTAAGTATAGTGTGGAAAGGAATTATGTTTTTTGTTTTCAATCTAAGGCAAAAGCCCAGACCGACACCCAGAAATATTAAAAAGCATGTTTTATGATTTAATGGGAGGTCAAAAACTGCAGTTTGAATGGGTTTCAATTGGATATTTTTGCCCTTAGCACTCTGTTACTTTTATTCATACTTGATGTATTTCAGACTGACTGTAGGAGCTGAAAATAAGATTAAATATACACAATCTCACCAAAATTCACCCCACATGCATGGACACAGACAGAATTATCAGAACATAAAAACAAATGTCCCTGAGGGTTAAACCGTGTGTATTTACTGCAGGGGTCATCACTGAACACGGTCACCTGTTAGAGCAGAACACTGGCGTGTTTAACGCAGGGAACGTTTTCTTGGCCAACCACCGTGAGCGCTATTAGCATGTTAGCATTAGCTTCAGGCTGTTTTCTGCGCATGTACAGTGATTAACATGAGCCTACAGACCCATCCAGGTGTTACCGGTTCCGTATTTAACTGAACCGAGAGTCTGGAGGTCTGAGCGCAGGTAAGAACGTCCTGGGGACGGTGTGTCGTGACGGCGTTAGCACGGACAGCTAAAAGGCTAAATGTTAGCTAAACACAGAGGCACAGTGAACCGATCAGTCCGTCACGTTACCAGCACACTCACTCAGAGCGAGAGCCCTGGTGTAATCCGATAATCTTCAGTATTAAACCAGTTAAACAACTCCGACATGAACTCTGGGAAAGCCGAATGAATCCAGCAGGTAAACAACAACGGGAGTCCGTGACATCTACGGTCCGACTAGGAACACACAATTGGTTCCGCAAATATTTACACAGAAATTAGAGTAACGAGGGTTTGAGCGGGAATAGAAAAAGAGAAATGGACAATATTATCCAAATTTACACCATATTTCTCACAGATGTGAGGTCATCATTTTCTAAGTAGCTGTAGTTATTTTACATATTTTTTATTCTTATTATTGCAATTTAGAAAATTACAACTTCTCTATGAGGAAATATTATCAACTCAAACGATTCAACTGAATAACAAATAATAGACAAAACAGAACAAATCATTGCTAGGGGGGCTGAATAAAAATAAATCAAAATTATGAAATAGACACAAGAGCAAATTGACTGTAAATCAAACAAGCTAAATTATAAGCCAAGGCTGTGGTAAAATTCACTGAAACAGAAGACAAAAATCCATTTAGATCAAGACAAATTTTGACTGGTCAGCACAGATTTTCTTGCAGTCTTGCTAAAGACCACTCTTTTCAGGGACAAGAAATACAATTTAAATTCATTTATAAACTAGAAAAACACTCAGAGAGCACCGACCTCCGCCAAGCAGCTTCAGTCCACCCCAAAATAACTTTTCAAGATATTTTGAACACAAACAAACAGACAAACAAACAAACCAACGCCGGCAAAAACATAACCTCGTTAGCGGAGGTAATAAAACATTCAAAGGAGGGCTTTCCTCCTCTCCATTTACTACAATGAATATGATATTTCCCCATCAGTAAAATTGTATTAATCATGTCAGAAACAGATGTGTTCAAGTTATCCATATACAGAAGAATTTTACATGTGTCAAATAATGGAATATCATCAATTCTGAGTGATAACCAATTTCTAATATTCATCCAGAATCTTTGAGTCATAGGACATGAAACAAACAGATGTTCTAAGTTTTCCTCAGCCTCATCACAGAGTTATTTTACATGTGTAACCGGCTGATTAGCGGTTATGCCGGTAATGCCGTCGTAAGGTCGTGAACAGCCGAGGTAACTGAATTGTTTGTAGCTTACCATTACCATCTTGTTTGTTTGGTTGATGTTTTGCTGGTTAAGACATGTTTTTCTTTTTTCGTGACAGTTTGCCACTGTTACCTTGTCTTTTGTCTTTTTGGTTGGTTTTTCGTCGTTTTCTTGTTTACTTTATTTTTCTTCTTTGAATGTTTTAGTTTCAGGTCGCCTTAGTTGAGTTCTACATTTCTTACCATTTTGTCAAGTCCTGTTATTAGTTATAGAGGTGTTTCTTTCAGTCTTTAGTTTGGTTAAAGATTATCTTTTGGTTTCTCTACGTAGGAGACTGCTCAGTATCAAGATATCGGTCGCCTCTGATAGCTGTCGGGGCTACAGGTCTTTTTCCTTGATTACATTTCTATTTACCTCTAGATATGGATTGTGTGTTTTCTTCCTTATTTATAGGTCTAACCATTGTCTCCCCACAGCTATTTAGGTGGTGTCCTGCTTACATTGTGCAACCGCTACAGCCTGTTTTTTGATATGTCTGTCTATTATTGAATTATATTAATAAACATTGTTGTGTTATTATATGCTATTGTTGTGAGTAAAAAATAAAATCGGATTTATATTTTCTACACACATGCCTCTGTATTCATTTGTGCTCTTACCTGTGTTCACTTTAGAAGGGGAAACCCTCTGTTGAAGGGTCATAAGTTGACTAGGATATCTGTTTACATTCTTTGGGTGAGAGTCCCAAGGTGGCATCCTTGGGTTTTATTTTAACAGCAGAAGTCCCTCACCAGTCCTAACTTGCCTACACATGTTTTCTAAATTTGATACAATTCAAGTTGCAGGTCAAAGAGTTCGGGTTAAAAGGTTTTGGCCTGATGTGGCCCTCAAGTTACTAGATGATCACTGATGTACAGCATCATTGGTGCAGTCCATGAAAACTCAGCACACTTAGTGTATTTTAACTTAAAGCTGGCACATTAATCCAATTCAAGCTGAATGTTTTTTCTTTTTAGATGCCCTCAGATTTATTTGCATTTTGTGGACTCCAGCCATGCTCTCATGCAGATGGTGGCTTTAAGAAAGTCTTTTGTCTATCAAAAATCAGTTCTGTTTTTTAAAGGTAATTTGGACTATAGATTCAGTGAATTAAGTACCAGTATACAACCACTGTGTGTTTTATGTTCCATATTTGTGCTGGTTTGCCCCTCTTATCTAACTGAGGGCAGTATGGAGAGAATTTTGCTTATTAAGCAATCAAAAAGAATGGATTTGGGAAAAAAAGGCAGACAAAATTATGTTTTAGAAAATACAAAAAATATTGATGAACAAGAACAAATGTTGTTAACAAACCATATATTATTCTCATGAACCACAGATTTGTTTGCATTTCTAGAAGTTTCGTTTGCGTTTTGTGAAGGTTTGCTTGCTACAAGAGTCTCATGGGTGGGTTTCTCCCCTGAAAGATGTAAGAAGCCTCCTGATTGGTCAGTCTCACTCAGAGAGATGGGATGACAATATTTGATATAGAAATATTCCAAAACCTCCTTTGACATGTCTATTTGTCAAACTGTGGTTTGTTTAGATTACAAACTTTTAAGGGTTAAAAACAGTGAGACAATTTTTGATCATTTGGTATTTTGTTAATAGCTAAAATTGGTGATATCTAAATCTGTGGTTTCCAAAGTGCGGGGTCCGACCATTTTTGTGGTCCCAAGACTCCTACTGAGGGTACTGAGATGTCTCCTTAAATCAGAGGAACATTTTGAGGGATTCGTTGGTTTATTTATCTATGGCTTTGCTGTGAAAAACCTAAAAAAAAGCCTCAGAAAATCATGCTCACACATTTGGAGTACTTTGAGCCCAATAGGGCCTGATGTTGGTCCTTGCCCAAGGCCTTTTATTATTGAAATAAGTAAGCACAGACCGTTAATCATCCTCCCTCACAGAAACAGAAGCACAGAGTGCTGCAGCAGCAGACTGACGATGAAAGGCTCGATTGTGGTCAGTACCTGGAATATTCAGGCGTGGACCCTCCTGGAAACAGAGAAGGCGGTAAACACTGCCGTCATGACGTTATTCTTTAAACCATTTCAGCGTTTCTCTGAAGCTGTGCCGTTGGAAAAGAAAACAGAGTAAACTACAGCAGGGTGTGTGTCCAGCATTCATTTATTAAAGCACAATAATCAGACATGACAGTTAATGACACATTTTCATTAAATCAACAGGACATACAGTTATTTCTTGAGCAGAAGAAAAATGTACAGCATCATTAGATCAGAGATAATCTTGATGTGGCCTGTAAACAGATTCAGTGTTTTAGTGGTGGATTCAGAGACATTAGAGACAATCCTCTTCAAAATAAAACAGTGAAATTGTCTTCATGTCAGCAGTGAAACCAGTAAAGAGACAAAAACCAAGCATGAGTGAGAAGGTACATTTCATCCCCAGATCTTTAAGTGCTTATTACAGTCAGCCAAATCAGGCCAGAAAAACATGTTGTCTTTTCTGGAGTTTGTTTCTGGTGATAAATATAAAAAATGTGAGTGTGCGTTCTGTCTTTGGTTTGTCCATGAGAGCATCTGAAAGAGGCACAGCCCCCGATACACATAAACATCAACATAAGAACAAAGAAGGAAGTTCACACATCATGATAACAGACTGTGCCCGGCACAGCAGAGACATCAGGGGTCACTGAGCTGACCTTTGCTCAGGGACGTCATCAAACCAAATCTCTGAGATAAGTGAGGAGAAACACAGTGTCATATATACCATGGCAACAAATTATCTTAACAGGCATAATGTCAGAAAAACCCCAGCACTCTGTCTGAACTGGACCAAACTTTTGGTCCGACAAGGCGGATATTTGATAAAGGTGTTCTGCTCTGTGTCTTTTGGTCCAAATAAGGCCAGATTATCACATTAATATCAGAGGTATAGCATCAACAGTCTATTCAAGAGTTCACGGCTTCTCATTATCATAAATATATTTCAGTTTATGAACAGGCCTTTGAACGGAGAGACAACAGTCATCTCCAACTCCACTTTTTGGACTTAAGATATACAAAAACATCAGAGTCAGTTTAATGAATAATCATTAACACTGTTGATCCAACCAATGACTGTTCCTCCATTATTCTGTGTATGGGGTTCAGCATTGTGGTTTTTAGTACAGAGATAAGCATATTAGCAAATTCAAGCTGGTGCATAAAGAGTTAAACATCTGAAAATATATTTTCTCCTGTTTTTGAGCTCAGTATAAATTGGTAAAGATGTAATATTGAAAGTAAAACATAGTATTGATGGTAACTTATTCATGGCACAGCTTTTTGTCTTAATATGTAGTGTGTAGTTTTCTGTTTTTAACATCATGAGGGCACCAGTTCAAGTTGTCTGAACCGACTCAGATCTCAGGCTGGTGGAATAACCTTGGAAATATCAAGGTCACAGCAGAGGAACAGAGTGCTCAGCTGTATTCATGAGGATGTTTTAAAAAAAGTTAACATGGTTGGAGAAAACCTGGTTAATAGAATTTAAAGTGTGGACGAGACTCGCCGCCTCAGTGTTTTTGTGCAGCTCAGACAGAGAGAAGGAGCTTTTGATTCTCTTTTCAAAATAAATGACTTTTCAACTTTTTTAAAATGTTGGTCATAAAAAATGTAAAACCTAAAGTTGACATAAAATGTCACATTATTTTGGTGTTGCTTTTGTCTGTACTTTAGATTTAGTTTCCTTATAAACCCACAAAGACATCACATTAACACCTATTAGGCTTTTGTTTGTCAAAATGTGCAGCAGGAGGCCAAGGAGAGGCTGGACCTGAGTCTGGGTTGAGCTTTTATTACCGGTTTTACACTAATAAAAGCTTAAAATACCTCAATCTTTACCCAGTTCAGCAGATCACGAGCTCACAGTGTTTTTGTGCATTTGATTCAGTGATTGTCCTCAAATTTATTGAAAATTTCCACCTCAAAGAAAAATTCCACATTAAATAAAAGTTTCAACAAGAACAAAGATCCTGACAAGTCTCTGTCAGAATCTTCCAGTCAGAAGCTGCCATTGATAAAACTCATTAAAAACCATCACAACATGATTATATCACGCCACACACAATCAAACTCAGAGCATAACATTATTTTATATCAATCAAATATATTAAAGATCATCACATTAGCATGTTCTAGCACCCTGCGAGTAGACTTCAGCATCTGAACCCGAAATCATCTTAAATATTTAGTTTTTTTTCTGCACTGTAAAAGTTATTATAAATAATTTAATCTTGTTTTAGTTTGACTTTCGGCTTGCTGCTGCCCTCCTCCGTATGGATTTCACTGTAGAGACAAAAGACAGCACAAACAAATGTTAAATATAGCACTGTTAGCATTCTGGCACTTCCTGTTCCCTTGTCTCAGTGTCTGGAATTTTTGGAATTTTTGCATGGGTTTTTGGATAGATGTCTGGAATAAGGTCTTGGGTCAACATATACATAAAAAAATTAAACATTTTATCTGCAACATAAAAAAACACATCTGGAATTGCTTAACTTTTTTTTATTTGAAAGTATTATTGCTTCTTTAAATGGATGGTTGGGAAAAAAATTGCTACAAGATGGCTGTGGACCTAAAACGTCAGTATACCTGAACGTCTTTAACCCTTCGGTGTCTAATCTGCGCTTTGGTATATTAATGTCAGACAAAAGTTCAGACAAATTTTTAACTGAAAAAAAATCAACATGTTATTTCTTTACATTAAGAACATTGCTTTCGGGTTAAAAAGAGTAAGACAGTTTTTGAGTATTTGGTATTTTTGTTAGCAGCTCAATTTGGTGAAATACAAAAAAACCTTTTTTAGGTTTTTTAATGTTACATAATGATGAGATTACTTCTTTTTAAATTCTGACAGCCTGACTCATCAGTGAATAACAAACACATGGGTTAATATACATTATTATTTTTTTGTCAAATGTATTAAAATACTCACACTTATGGCCCATAAGATGCATATCTATAAATCAAGCTTTAAATATTATATATCAGAAGTTTGAGGACATGGAGTTACATTTAAGACAACTAGAGCAAAAGTAAACCAGCATTCAGATGAGAAACACGTCCAGTTTTTTAGGTTATTTTCTGCAAACTGGAGACTTTTTTTGTATTTTATTTGCATTGTGTATTTTTTGGACCTTTTTGAATTTTACACCAAGGACGTCATTTTGCAGCTTTTCCACATTCAGCAAGCCCATATGTGACCAATTAGAGAGCTTGTTGTTGCCATGTAGGACAAAGCCCAAACCTTTAATTTGACCAAAGTCCTCCAGATGTCAGTGATAATGAATATAAAGGTAAGAGTATGTCTTCAGCCTGCTCTACTGTAAAGTGCCTTCAAATAACACCTGGTATAAACTGGAGCTATACAAATAAAGATTGATTGATTGATCGATCAAAATATTAGTGATTTTGTGGTGTTTGTTTGCATTACTCTTGGAGTGCACCATCTGTCACCAGGGTTGTTTTTATTTCATTTTTTTATTGACTGATTTAAGAGTAAACTCACCTTCAGTACACTCCACCTGTGGAGTCTCCCACTGTCCATCTGCTTTACAGTGGACCACAGGCAGGTGGCGCTGTCTGAAGCCAGGGTTACACTGATATCTGACGATGGCGTTAACAGGATATTCCACCCTCTTCTTTCCAAAAATGATGGTGTTCTCCACCACAGGAGGGGGGCCGCATGACACTAAGGACAGAGTCAGAATGTGAGACCCCAAGTCTGTTTCCATCAGAGCTGAAATGTGAATAGTTTTCTGATCAATACGAGCCAAACATTGACTTAGAGTTTTTGGTTTGATGTCTCGAATAAGGTCCATGGTTAACACAAGCTTGAAGTGTGATAACACACCAGGGCTTGGGCTGACGGGCATCTACGATGACATCAAAAAACCTTTAAAGAGGGCGGAGTCAGGGTAGGATAAGACACACCCACTCCTTTATGCTCCTCCCACCAGCATTGGCATCATACAGTCCATGCTGTTGCCTTTGAGTGTTTGTGTAACCATGTAGATAAAAGGCAGGTTTCAAGAACTATAGTTGCATAATCTTAGAGATCAGATACAATGTTCCAGAACCATGGAAAATCAGAACCATGAAGATCAAAGGCAGGGTTCTATAATCATAGAGATCAGAGACAGGGTTCCAGAACCATGGAGATCGAAGTCAGAACCATGTATGTAGATCAAAGGGTTCTATAATCATAGAGATCAGAGACAGGGTTCCAGAACCATGGAGATCGAAGTCGGAACCATGAAGATCAAAGGCTTGGTGGTGACGCTG
Source organism: Cetoscarus ocellatus (assembly GCA_037902135.1). NCBI lineage: Eukaryota > Metazoa > Chordata > Actinopteri > Labriformes > Labridae > Cetoscarus > Cetoscarus ocellatus. Next base: position 1,611,617 of record JBAMNC010001116.1, read on the forward strand.
TAGTCAATCAGCCCTGTTTTATTTCCTTTATGGCCTAAAATTTGATTTTAATATTTCTCTAATTATGTTTAGACTTCAAAATGAATGAAATTATGTTCATTTGTGAAGATCATCATGGTGAACATACACTGCCTGGCCAAAAAAAAAGTCGCCACCTGGATTTAACTAAGCAAATAAGTTCAAGCCTCCTATTGGATGATTACTGCATGGGCCATTATCTTTCAGCTGGCAACAAGTTATTAAACCCCAGCTGATGCAATGAGTAGCCTGTCATTTCTTAAACAACCATGCTGAAAGACACATCCTGTGTTCATTGAAAAGATGTTAGTCTGTTTAAGAAGGGTCAAATCATTGGCATGTGATAGGGAAAATGTTCAATTGTTGCTATAGTGTCTTGGTTTGTAAACTATCTCCAATGTAAACCAAGTGCCTTGGAATGCAAATTGTCTGTAACCTGGTAACTACACCCCCGTAGGTCCTTTCCCTAACAATAGACCTCCTTACACCTGAAGCTCAGACTGACCCCACCCATCCTTGTACCATTGATCAAAGAACTTTGTATGCATACTGGCAAAGGAAACGACGTCTCTCCTCTGTCTACTGAATTACCATGTGTTAATACACTCAGACGTCTGTCTTCTGTCTGCTATGGACTTGGAATGTCTGGTCACAGTGCACCCCCCTTCCCCTTTTGGTGTATCCCATTGTTTCCAGACTGTACTTAAACCCTGCTCCTCCCTCAGTCGTGGTCAGCTCACAGACACAGACCTGCACTCTGTCTGTCAGTTCACCAGCTTGCCGGCATGCTTCAATAAAGTCACCTCACCACAGCAAACCATAAACTGGACTCTGAGAACTTTTCTTCAACAATTTGGTGCCGTGACCCTGATGGCAACATACTTCCACGGAGACTCCTTCTTCCAGACCAAGGACACACCAGTAACTTCAAATCCAAATTTTTCAAAGAGGTAAGGGATCCTTTTGAAAACCCAATTCTTGTTACTGTGTGTTGTTGGAGGTCTGTGGAACTGGAGTCCCAAAGAAGTTGACGCCATCCAATTTCTGTAAGTTTGCTGTGTGGTCGTGACAAGGGGTTTAAGGAATAACTCTTGAGAAATGTTCTGGGATGACATTTCAAGACAGAGGGACAGTGTTTGGATCACTGGGAAATAGGCCTATGCAGGACTGGTGGGAAGAAGGATGACTCGTTCTCCTGGGGATGACTCGCTCTCCCAATACTTAGTTATATATTTCATATTGTAAGAATCTGACTCGCTCTTCTTACATAGAAAAATTATTCGTATGGTCTAAGTAGAATGCTGACTGATGGAAACAGTAAGTGAATTGTGGGCAAAAGTAAATGGGCATGGGTGTTGATTTGAAGGGATCTCAAAGATTGAAAACTTGTAAGGACTTTAAGTGGAAGGTTTGAGAAAGGTTTAACCGGTCCTGCTAAGTACATGTACGGTAACTGTGGTACCAATGGGGTTTTAAAAATGTTGCAACACAAAAATATAAAAATAGTTAAATTTTTGAAAGAAAAAAAAATTAAAAGAAAGTACTGTGCAGAGCTAAGCCTAAGTCTAAGAGCTAGAATCTAAATGAAAGTCACCTCACCACAGCAAACCATAAACTGGACTCTGAGAACTTTTCTTCAACACATGCATCAAGAAGAGAAAACATCTAAGGAGACTGCAGAAACTACTAAAATTGGATTAAGAACTGTCCTGGGGGAAGGTCATGTGGTCTGATGAGTCCAGGTTTACTCTGTTCCAGAGTGATGGGCACATCAGGGTAAGAAGAGAGGCAGGTGAAGTGATGCACCCATAATGCCTTGTGCCTACTATACAAGCCTGTGGGGGCAGTGCTATGATCTGGGGCTGCTGCAGTTGGTCAGGTCTAGGTTCAGCAACATTATGCGCCAAAAGAATGAGGTCAGCTGACTACCTGAATGTACTGAATGACCAGTTTATTCCATCAATGGATTTTTCTTCCCTATTCCAAGATGACAATGCCAGGATTCATCGGGCTCAAATTGTGAGAGAGTGGTTCAGGGAGCACGAGACATTTTCACACATGGATTGGCCACCACAGAGTCCAGACCTTAACCCCATTGAGAATCTTTGGGATGTGCTGGAGAAGGCTTTGCATAGTGGTCAGACTCTCCCATCATCAATACAAGCTCTTGATGAAAAAATTAATGCAACACTGGATGGAAATAAATCTTGTGACATTGCAGAAGCTTACTGAAACAATGCCACAACGAATGCGTGCTGTAATCAAAGCTAAAGTTGGTCCAGCAAAATATTAGAGTGTGTGACCTTTTTTGTGGTGGTGAATTTTTTTTGGCCAGGCAGCGTAAGATGTCACAAAAGCCTAGGAAACAAACCCAATGGCTTTTTGTTGATGGACCAAATGCTTTCAGGTTGGTTTACGGACAAAACGGAAGACCTGGCAAATATATAATAGATTATCCATTTCTGTAAATACAGATTCTGACAGAAGAGTTCAAACCCGAGCTAAAAGAAGCCACAGCTAGGGAGCTTGTGTCTGCACGTACCTGGTCCTTTCTTGCAGGTGAAGGGAAGGTGGTAGTTACAGGGAACGTCATTCCACTGTCCGTGCTCATGCCAGATCATCACCACGCAGTCCTCATCAGAGTGAGCGTAATTATCCGGCTGGTTTGCCTTCCAGTTCTCGTATTGCTGAAGAAAGGGAGGCCAGAGGAGAGGAAGAGGAGGATAGGGAAGAGGAAGGGGAGACAGTTAAGATCAGGGGAGAGTGACTTTGGGTCTCTAAAACATTTACAGGAAACTCTACATTGATGCGGTATCAGTCGATTTGCATAACAACAGAGACATTTCTAAGCAAACTAGGTAAAGTGAGAGCTATAAACCCACCAGAGGAGTCCCGTCCGTCCACCGGAAGTCGTTCTCCATGGTCTTATCATTCAGACCGATCCACTGGTACACCTGAGCGTTCACTGAGAGGGACAGAGACAGGTTTGAATTCAGTCTCATGCTCTGCGTCTCCATATTTACCAACACTCACTCCTCCTGTCATGGACTCACGGTTGATAAATTGCTGCTCCTCAGGGGTGTTGATGCTGACCAGGTGAGCGTTCAGCAACCTGCAGGTTTGCTCCGCCTCTGTCCAGGTCTGTCTGTCCGGGATGTAACGGTAGCAGTTCCCCTGAAACTTTGTCCATCCATCCTTACATGGCTGCTGGTCTGCAGTCACCAAAGCAGAGTCAGCAAACATTCAACATGGATCATTATGAATCAGCTGAAGGTCACTTTGTGACCCTGTATAACATCTGCTGATGGGCTCCTAAACTTAATCTCTGATAAAGGATCTAACTATCTGTGCTCAACTAAGCCCAGAATGTCTGACCTCAACCATGAAGGTCAGCCTGTAGTATTGGTGAGAGAGAAGCACAAAGACCCAGTGAGGGAGAGCAGCACTGGTTGTGTGTAAGTGAAAGTTTCTTTTAGAGTTTTTGAAAAGGTAAACTGTGTTATGTTCTAGCAATGCTAACGTTAACTGGTCCACTTAGAAGCGAACTCAGACCCACTGTTTTCAGGAGGACCAGAGTTCGGTTCTTTGGTTTGCACCAGAGTTTCTGTGAGCTTTCATGAATGAACCGACCTGTCCTACGGAGTGAGCCAGAGGTTCTTTGGTCTGGAACAGACCAGAAACCTGGGTGACCCTTCAGTCTGCTGGTGTTTTTGTCTCATTTTAAGTCATGATGTATAAAAATCTTCCTTGGAAGTCAGGAGCATGTTTGTAGCCCTCTGTAAAGCCTGGGCTCACCTGTATGTTGTTTGTAGCCCTCTGCAGAGCCTGGGGTCACCTGTTTGGTTTGTTAATGAGTCAGCGGGCGAATGTTTCTCCATTACGCCCTCAGAGTAAATCTGCTGACTAACGATGACGAAGTTTCCACCCTGACCAAAAACAGGAAGCTCCAATAGAGCTGGGACAGCCTCGCCCTGCAGAAGGGCCGAGCAAGTTTCCAATATTTATTTTCACCATCACATCAAAGGTCTCATTCATACAGCTGCTGCCCTGACAGGACTTTTTTTAAATGGGCATTTCACCCAAATGACTCTAAACTCAAACAGGGAGACTGGGCCAAGAGCTTAGGCTTTATTTAACTCTGACATCCACACCCAGGTATGGCACACCTTCACAACACCTATGAGCCATCAGGTGTTTATATGCACAGTGCGGCTACGGCTTTAGCATGGTCAGGACATTACTGGACTAAGGAAAAACTCATGTAGGTGGAGGGATGTCCAAACCACTAGGTAGCAATATTTCCACCTTCAGCCATGAAACCTCTTCCTACTGTTTGTCCTGAAAAGATGTTTGTCAAACAGCAGCAAGAGGATCATCTTTGTTCACAGCACTGTGGGGGTCACGGGTCACACGGCCCCCGCCATCCCACCACGGCGGTAACAGTGAGAACAAACATCATTCACACCTTGAACTGTGATCAAACCCTCTGTTTTCTCCACACTGGGACCTCCTGGCGTCATCCAGGGTCTGTTTTTGGTTGTTTTTGGGGTTAGTACTGTTAGCTGAAGCCGGTCTCGTACCAATCTCACAGCGTTTCCCTCCGTAGCTCGGCAGGCATAAGCATTTGTACGAGTCGACGCTCTCCACACAGGTGGCTCCATTGGCGCACGGGTTGGAGTGGCATACATCTACCTCTGCAAGAAATGAGAGGGGGTGATACTACTGTTACGGCGAGGGGGGACGGTTAGGGTGCAAGGACTGTGAGGACTCAGGGATGAAAGGTTAGTGAAGATGCTGGCACAGCTGCAACCTCTGATTGGACTCTGACTGCTCGGAAATCATCAGCCATTTTCTCTAACATCTGATCTCTACAGGGTTTTAAGTCTTACCTGTTTGATTTTATTAAGGTAATTTACAGGTGACTTTTTGCTGCACTGATACAAAACCGTGTCTGTAAATATTTATGTTCATCTCTAATGTTTGAATTAAAAAGTGCTTCTCCTCAGTGAGGCTGCTGAAACACTCTCTCCAACAGGGTGTGTCACTGAGTCACTAAAGGGGATCATTTCTCTGACTCAAGCTCAACTCAGCGTACAGATAACCTTTTCAGAGTCACATATTATATTGTTTTATATTTCATGATATTTATGTTAGTGGGAGGGTCAAAAATAATCTTTAAATCAATGCAGAGATGGTCAGTAAAGGTTTCATCTCTAGACTGCAGCATCAGTTTAGTTTTAAAAATGATTAAAACAAAATATGAGGATAGAGACCTGTGATATTAATTTATTGTGGTTTACAGTAAAAGCACTTCTGATTAATAAGTACAGGTTTATCTGACTGATTGTGTTTTTATCTAAAAAGTCCCCTGATGCATTGAGATAGGAAAGATGCTACTCACTGCGATGCATCAACATATCGAATCAAATTGTGAGACTAGTGAAGATGCAGGGCTCTAATGTTTACATTGTCTAAATATCCTTACACTCCATTTTACCTGTTAAGAGTTTCTGCTGCATAAATTAGACCTTAAATGGACATTTAGTTCTCTGTCCCCAAACCCTAAAGCATTTCTTTCTTTTTCAATTCTTTTGTCTGTCAGTGTAAGCTAACAAATCAGTGTTTCATGTTTCTGAACAATGAGAGCACTCGTCGACACACACAATAGTCCAAACCCCCAACATGGTCGACGTCCATTCCCAAATGGAAATGTTTTTATTGAACTGAGGACCTCTGGTCTCAAGTCTGTTAGAAGTAGCTATTGATCAGACCACCTAAAGTCCATTAGTAGGTTGATCCAAAGTTAAACCAAAGGTGTTTACAGTATGGAGCGGTCCATGGATCATCTTAAAGAACATTTCCTCTGATCAAAGTCTTTCTACAATCAGTGGGATGCAGCTATACTGTAAACACCCTCAACCTAACTTCGGATCAACCTGCAGACAGACAGGAAGGACGAGTTGAGGCGGCCCTCTTACCAACAGCAAAGCCGCATGGGCCACCAAATTATGTGTTAGATAAACTGGAAAATGTAGATGTTTAAGTTCTTTATTATCCCACTCATGTTTTTGTTTGTTTACTGGTTTATAGTGAAGTTAATATTGTCCTCTATTCATTTACTGTAGTTCCTTATTTATGTATTTATTATTATCATTATTATTATTATTATTATTATTATTATTATTTTCCTATAATGCTTATTTGATCTCTTGTTTTAGTGTTTTTAACATTGTCTTCAGTGTTTTCTCATGGTGACCTCAGTTCTGTTAAATCATCTTTTTTTGTTTGTTCTGGTGGTTTTATTTATGTCTGTCTTGCATATTGTTTAATGTTGTTTTTGCCCATGTCAAGCATTTTTTAAAAGTGCTTCACAAATAAAGTTTGGTTGATTATTTCTACAAAGAGAATGGCTGATGGTTTTTATTTCTGCAGTTAGTTTGAGTCCCAACAGTCTGAAGTTGCAGCAGCATATCAGGAGGAGAGCAGAGATGTGCGATTAGGAGAAGCTTGTGTGTTAATCCATGTCCTAGCATGCAGACAGCAAAGCCTGAAGGGCGAGCGGCAAACCAAAAACAATACTGTGGCTGAAAACCTTCATATCTGGTGCTATGGTGACGTTATCCAAACAGATTCAAACACATTAACATTTAATCTGCCACTGACAAACCACAAGTCAGACAAGAAACACACAAGGACACCAAGAAGAAATCAAGAGTCAAACCACGATGCAGATGAACAGGAGATTTGAGTCATTCATCACATTCATTGACAAGCTGAACAGGCTGACCAATCAACAGGCAGGATCACAACCAGGAGAGACAGGACACAGTCAAATATGGCCCCCATGCAAGGCCTTACCGTGGCAGCGGGCGACGCCTCCCTCTGCTGTGCACAGAGCAGCTCCACACGGGTTTGGGTCACACAGGTCACGTCGACCTGAAAACACGTAACATGATAAAGGATGGTCTAACAGAGGACAAAGTTCCAGAGACAGCTTGCAGTTCCTTAAATGGCCATTAGAGGCAGCCCCTTGTAGTGAGTCAGTCCCTATAGCCCCCTGTCAAAAAATGTCCAATCAGACATTAAGCAAGCATTTGTCATGCCAAAACCTTATATCTCCATGACAACTTGTGGCCTTCAACATTTCGGTGTGTTTTATCCATTTTATACCAATTTAAAGTATCAAAACAACTGTCAGCTATGGTTGTTAAGTATTTATTCTTAAATAAATCAGATTGTTCTCATTTAAATTAGCAGTTTTGGAGATTCTCTGTTTGGTGCAGTCACCAAGATATGTCCGTACATAAAGCGGAGCAAACATGCAAGTTTGGTCAATGTTATGACGTTTTCATGGGTTTTCAATTAAAGCCTTAAGTGAAACTAATGACATTTTATTTAAAAAATTGAAAACCATGTTAATGTAAATTTTGTGGTATTTTTGATCCCTTATGGTCCAAATCTTTAGTCAATCTCAGTTCAATTTACCAAAATTCTACAGTGTCTCAATGTGTCAAAAATGTACATATTGACTCCCTCTAGAGGCTGAATCCCAGTCACTGCAGGAGAATATCACAGTCTGCTGATATCTGGAGCTCAAAGTGACTTTTTCGATTACTCTTGTCTAGTGTTAATTTTGTTGACTAATTATTTCATCATAGTTTTCATCACATTTTTAACAAATAATAACTAGACGAAAACGTTTGACAGAGACTTAATCCAATCAGACCTAATTCAGTCATGTAGAAAGTAGGGACAAGTTAGGAATAATTCCAATTACGGCTACTTTGGTTGTGTGGAAAGATTGGATGAGTTAAGAGGGACATCCAATCACAACTGCCTTAGCTTCATGGTGGTGGGATAATTTAGATGACTAAATTATGACTAAAGCTAAAGATATAAGATATTTTAGGCAAAAGACTATAACAAAATTAAAAAGTGCTGTCAAAATTTACACTGCTGTTGTCCTCAGTAGAGCCAGTGGTTGAAGTTCTTGGGAGACAGCAGACTCAGAAAAATCAGGGATTTCATGTCACTCACTAAAGCTTGGTGAAGTAAGTTTACCTAAGATCACAAAAAGCATGTTTTCCCATCCTCATTTGTGTCTCTTCAGGTCAGTATATCGTTATTTACTGATTAAATCTCTATGAAATGGTTAAAATCTGCCATATTATGCCTTTTTCTTTGTCCATGGAGGACATTTTGTGTCTTGCACCCCACTCTTGGAGCCACTGATTTATAATGGATGGCTTTTATATTATTCATGGTATGATGACGTTTAATGCCCCTACAAACTCTAGTCCAAAGTGTGTGGTCCTGAGGATGTGAGCGCTGACGGAGAAGAACTGCATGGTTTTCAACCTTCTCACACAATCTCTGGATTACATAGAATATAATGTCCTAATTCAACGAAACAACCCAAAAAAATAAAACATAAATGATCACATTAACATACCTGCCAATGAATCAGCATCTTCTGCTGCAGCTGAGGGGACAGCCAGTCCTGCAGGGGGCTGCACTGAACCTTGTCCCTGATCTGCAGATGGTGCAGGGTGTCCATTAACTCTCAATCTGCCAGACAAGAAGATAACACGGCCCTCCTCACCACCTGATCCATATGTTCCTGATCCAGATGTTCCTGATCCAGACCCTGACATCAAACTGGATCCAGAGCTCACAAAGTTCTCTTCAGAGAATCCAGAGGCTGAGCCACTGACAGTTCCTGATCCTGAAGGGTCTCTAGAGCCACCAAACAAGGAGACATCCCCACCCAGCTCATTTTCCTTGTAGGCTCTTGAGTCTGACACATCAGTCAGTTCACCATCTATCAAGAAGATCTGAAGGTCTTCACTTCCAGAGGACAGTCCTGACGATGAACCGCTGAACCCAGAGAAGCCTTTGGCTATGATGACACCAGAGAAGAGTTCAGAGCTGTCAGTGGAGGAGTCGCTCTCTGCAGAGCTCAAACCAGATCCAGGTCCAGATCCAGACAGATCCCCACGACCACTAGGAACCCCAGATCCCGCTCCAGATGATGGGAACATGAGCATCTCTGTGCTGCCATCTCCAGCCTCCTGGGAAACACCTGAACTGGATTCCTCCCCAGAGATGGAGTCTTCAAAACCTGAGAAAATCAAAGGGACTTGGTATCCATCTCCACTGAGAGATCCACCGGGAAGACCAGCACTCGTACTGCCGGAGAGGTATCCAGAACCAGACTGATCCCCAGATAAGACTCCAGACATAGACAGGCCTGAGCCAAAGTCAGCAGATCCTGACCCAGATCCAGAGGAGTCCACAGCAATAGGGGGGATGATGGCAGTGTTAGCTGAGGGGACATTGATTAAAAAAAGAGGTTTAGTAGAAATAATCAACAATTATCAAAATCTCTGAGTAACTATTACAGTTGGTTGGTTCTTGATGTAACTAACCGGGCCTCAACAAATCTGTGATGGACTTTTGGTTCAGGAGGGCCGCCTGGATATCGTTGATGTCCAGTCCAGTTTCTCTTGCAATAAGCAAAATATCAGCTAAGGAAAAGAATGAGTAAATTTGAGAATGTAGACTACACCTTATACAGGACAGGCTCTTGAGATAAGATGAAGGCTTACCTCTGAAACAGTATGCATCATATCTGGAGTCAGGTTCGGGGTAGCCTGTCTGGTTGGGGTTAGCATAGACCGTGTAAACTCCGGATTTACCTCCTCCACACACAGCACTGGGGTTGTTGATTGGATAGCGGACACTTTTATCGGCAAGCCAGCCAGCACGGCACTTATCAAAACCGGTTTTCCAGGCTGCGTAGAGCTCTCCGGTGGAGGCCAGCACAGCATCATGCTCCTGACAGGTGGCAGCCGCCTCCTCGAAGGTGAAACCCTCAGCAGAACCAACGTAGAAAACCTCACCTAAGGAGTACCAGCAAATTGGTTTAAAGGTTCTGTAGTTGTCTAGAGCTGCTTTATTAACAAAGTGGTCTGGTTTATTAAGTGCATTTTGGTTTAGTTTAATCCAGTTAGTCCTAATCTCCCTTGCTCCGACTCTACTCTTACTTGGGAACAAGGATGTAGTCTGTAGGACACCCTTTGGGGTTTTGATTGGTATGCCTGGAACCCCACCAGAATGATAAAAAAAAATGGCACAGCGTACAGATTAATCATTTAAGTACCTTTTCCTTGCATTTGTCAGTAGAGACACCAGTAATAACGTTGTGTACCTCCTAATCTGAACTGACTGCTTGGTGGCTCATACTGGTTCAGACTAACATGCCTTTATCTCCTTTTTAAGTATTTAGATGCAGGGCTTTCCTCAGTGGACAGAATGGTGTTAGAAATCAAGAGGACAGTGAGGAATAGCATGCAGGAGGAGATGCCACAGCTTGGATCTAAGTGCAAGAGGTCCGCTCAGAGGACAATGGCCTTTGAAAAAAGGATGAACTAACTGTGAGGCTACTGCCGCCCCAAAATGTGACAATATCTTTGTTATTTGAGAATCTTTTAGAATGTTTCAAAGAATGTAGATCAAGTTTTCCAAATACAAAAATGGACAGCTCATCTTGTTTTATTCCCTGAACCTTACTGAAAGAAGGGGTTAGATTAGGGTAAGAGCTTAAACAATGCTAGGAAGTAATGACACTGTTTAGTCAAAATCCACCAATCTATAAGGAGAAGGTGACCCATATGAGCCATCTCCTTACCTTTGAGCCCCTCGACAGAGCAGTACACATCGTATTTTTCCTCTGCTGGCCTTAAACCATAAGAGCGTACCCCTGGCTGATCCCCCAGATCTCCGGTACATTTCTCTCGAGGTGAAGTGATGGGGTACCTAGAAAAGAGCAAACACATTGAGATGTTGTTCTGGAGCCAAAATTCTCTGCTCTGAAAATGATTTTGACATTTACCTGACAGTCTGATCCGATAACCATCCTGCATCACACTGGTGATATCCGGCCTCAAAGGATGCCTGCAGCTGCTGGGGGGTGGTGATGGTGGCGCCAATGCTCTGGCAGCCCAGCTGGGCCTCAGTGAAGCTAAGGGTATAGCGTCCGTAGGCAGAGCGGTACAAGAAAACCACACCTGTTCAGGGTGAAAACCAAGAAAACTTTCAACATTCAAGTTTAATTATCATCAGAAACATGACTGAACTACCAGAGTTTTTAAAATGTGTGACAACTGTGATCACTGACCATTGAATGGGGTCACAGAGGGGGTGCTGGGCTGACGGTCTGTGCTTTGTTGGGTGTTTGCTGTTTGTACATGCTCTGTAGTTGGTAGTCCTAATGTTTGGTTTGTTGGTCTTTCTGTTGGGTGCCCAGTTGTTTGGTTTGTTGGTGGTTTTGTTGGGCGCTCTGTTTTTTGAACTGTTGGATGCCCTGTTGTGTAGTTTGATGGTCTTTCTGTTGGATGCCCTGTTGTGTGGTTTGTTGGTGGTCTTGTTGGCCGCTCTGTTGGACGATTTGTTGGATGGCCTGTTGTGTGATTTGTTGGTGGTTTAGTTGGAAACCCTGCTGTGTGGTTTGTTGGTGGTCTTGTTGGGCGCTCTGTTGTGTAGTTAGTTGGTGGTCTTGTTGGTTGCTCTGTTGGATGATTTGTTGGTAGGCCTGTTGTGTGGTTTGTTTGTGGTCTTGTTGGGTGCCCTGTTGTTTGGTTTGTTGGTGGTTTTGTTGGATGCCCTGTCGTGTAGTTAGTTGGTCTTTCAGTTGGATGCCCTGTTGTGTGGTTTAGTGGTGGCTTTGTTGGATGCCCTGTTGTGTGGTTTGTTGGTGGTCTTATTGGTTGCTCTGTTGGGTGATTTGTTGGATGACCTGTTGTGTGATTTGTTGGTGGTTTTGTTGGACACCTTGTTGTGAGGTTTGTTGGCGGTCTTGTTGGGCGCTCTGTTGGACGATTTGTTGGTAGGCCTGTTGTATGGTTTGTTGTTGGATTTGTTGAAGGCCCTGTTGTGTGGTTTGTTGGTGGTTTTGTTGGATGCCTTGTTGTGTGGTTTGTTGGTGGTCTTGTTGGACATCCTGTTGTGTTGTTTGTTTGTGGTCTTGTTGGACGATTTGTTGGTAGACCTGTTGTGTGGTTTGTTGGTGGTTTTGTTGGACGCCCTGTCGTGTGGTTCATTGGTGGCTTTGTTGGATGCCCTGTTGTGTGGTTTGTTGGTGGTCTTGTTGGGTGCTCTGTTGGACGATTTGTTGGTCGCCCGGTTGTGTGGTTAGTTGGTGGTTTTGTTGGACTCCCTGTTGTGTGGTTTGTTGGTGGTCTTGTTGGGTGCTCTGTTGGATGATTTGTTGTGTGGTTTGTTGGTGGTTTTGTTGGATGCCCTGTTGTGTAGTTTGTTGGTGGTCTTGTTGGGTGCTCTGTTGGATGATTTGTTGTGTGGTTTGTTGGTGGTTTTGTTGGATGCCCTGTTGTGTAGTTTGTTGGTGGTCTTGTTGGGTGCTCTGTTGGATGATTTGTTGGTTGACCTGTTGTGTAGTTTGTTGGTTGTCTTGTTGGGTGCCCTGTTGTGTGATTAGTTGGATACCCTATTGTGTGGTTTGTTACTGGTTTTGTTGGTTGTCCTGTTGTGTGGTTTGTTGGTGGCTCTGTTGGACGCCCTGTTGTGTAGTTAGTTGGTGGTCTTGTTTGGCACTCTGTTTGATTATTTGTTGGATGCCCTGTTGTGTAGTTTGTTGGTAATTTTGTTGGGTGTTCAGCAGTTGGCACAAGGGTCTCCAGCTCTCCGCCTGCCTCATTATCAGCAGTTGTTCTTGTGAAGAACACCTCTGTGCTCTGCATTGCTGTGGAAAACCTCACATCTCCACTGCCTTCGCCGCTGCTGTCTCCAGAGCCTGAACCTCCATCCTTAGGATTTTCTTGAGGTAATACAGCAAAGAGGAAAGAGGAAGATCATTTTAGACTTGTGGATAATTAAACTAAAAACTGTATGTCTCAAAAAGTCCACCCAACAAAATCTATTTTCCTCAGAGTATAGTAAAGTAAAAGTCCAAAAGTCCATTCAACGTAAACTTCTGATCCTGATCATTATCAACAAACGTTCCATCCTGGTCAACTGTCTTCTTTTGGTAACCATTGTTTATTTTGTTTGTTTGTTTTTTTGTCACCTTTCCCAACTTTTGACGATGGGAACAAAAATGTTTGTGTACCACAGCAATCCAAGCTGATCCAAAATGCTTGGCAGAAACACTGCATTGGTTCCCATTCAGAGCCGGTCAGAGCCTTGCCATGATCTTCATATGGTATATTTTTACCACCTGGTCCAGTTCTTGCTTGCTTAGGCCTCAAGTTAATGACTATTACCTGGCCAGCTCTTACTTGGTGAACTGTGTCTAGCTACCTTAAGGGTCGGCTCTGTGTGCTTGGAGCCCCAGCTAAAGGGCACCAAGGAAGGTTGGATGGTGACACACATTTAACCCTAACGGGTCAATGCTTCAACTCTATGAGCCCTTAAAGATTTTGAATCACTGAATAACTGTGTAGAAGTCCCAGAACCTCTGAAGACCACTGCTCTACTGTATTATGGGTAGGTCCTGAGTCACCCAGGTCAGGGTTATCTGAGGTTTATTCAGAGGGTCACCAGACTTCCACAAGTTAAGTTAACTTTCACAGGTCCAGTTTCCACTTTAGGAGAAACCCCTGAATACTCAATCATATCTCACCAAACTGGACTGGACTGGACTGCACCGCTTGCTGAAAATGCACCAATAGACAACCCCAAACAAACATCTAATCCTTGCTATCTGACTCTTAACACTTTAATCCTGGACAGACTGGTTTCTGGCTGACTTGTCAGGTGTTTTTCACAAAACCTCCAGTGTCTCCACCCTGAGTCTGACATATCATCTTACCTGTATAGCAGAAGGCGTCATAGCGTGATTCAGAGTCTGGATATCCTGTCTGGTTACTGTGGAGGTAAACAGTCCTCACCCCAACCAGACCCCCTCCGCACTGAGGCCTGGGGATGTTGATGGGGTATCTGACACTCTGGTCTGCCAGCCATCCAGCATTACACACATCCAACCCACCCTGCCAAGCCAGGTGGAGCTGACCTGTGTTAGCCAGCTGAGCTTCCTCAGCCTGGCATGCTGCAACAGACTCTGAGAAGGTGAATTTCCCTGTTGAGGCCACGTGGAACACTCTGCCTGCGGAGGACGAGAAAGATTTAGAAATGAAAATGATAAACCTCAGACCTTTAATTACAAAGTGTCTCATCTCATACCTGCCATCTTCTCAGCAAAACAGTAGACGTCATAGGTCTCAGTGAGGTCTCTGACTCCATATGTCCGAATCCCGGGGACACTTCCTTTGTCACCAGTACACTGCTCACGAGGTTCATGGATAGGATACCTTTGGGTTTAATGAAAGAGGATTTGGTGCCACACAAGACCAGAGGCTGGTCTACACCGCCGACTGGTTGCTAACACTAGAGCATGTTTTACAGGAACTCTACTGACCTGACAGTGCGGTCGGAGAGCCAGCCAGCGTCACATTGGTGATATCCATCATCGAACGCTGCCTGAAGCTGTTCGGGTGAAGCCACAACAGCGCTGTTCAGACTGCACGCCGCCTCCGCCTTCTCATACGTCAGACTGTAGCGCCCCGTGATGGCTCGATAATGAAACACCAAACCTACAGAGATGAAGATAAGGTTAAGTTTGACCAGCAAAGAGGGATTTTAATGGCAGAGAGGATCCAAGAAGGTCAACTGAGCCTGATAATCTAGTCTGGTACTTTTAAACCAGCAGGTGTCCCTACACCTACGGCAGACCAAGAACAAGGACAAGGACACAAACCGGATAAAGCCATCAGTATTTCAAAAGCTCCAAGGTTTTTACTCTGCTTAGCACTTTGCCATCCATCCAAACAACTATACAAACATTCAAACAGCCATCCATCCATTCATCCATCAATCCATCTATCCATCCATCCACCCAACAAAGTAGGATGATTCATTGTTGTTTATAATTTTACAGTGAATTAAATGAAGAGATTGTTTTGTTTCCCTAATGAAGCAAAATCCATGTGGGTTTGTGATTTATTTTAAAATCAGACTTTAATCAAAGTCTTTTCCAACACTGACCTGGTCAACCAAACCAACAATGAGCACATAAAGTCCAAAAAGTGGGCCCATCAGATAAAGAGCTGTTGAATTCTTATGCATCAAGATTGCTTGGCGGAATAAATGTTTTAACCAGCCTCAGTCCTATTCATAACTATATTTAATATATGTATTTTGGTCGGCATGGTGGCGCCGTAGGTAGTGCATGTGCCTCGCAGCAAGAAGGTCGCTGGTTTGATTCCCGGGTTGGACAGGGCCTTTCTGTGTGATGGTTGCATGTGTGAAGTTTGCATGTTCTTCCCATGCATGCGTGGGTTCTCTCTGGGCACTCCGGCTTCCTTCCACAGACCAAAAACATGCTCATTAGGTTAATTGGTCACTCTAAATTGCCCTTAGGCATGAGTGTGAGCGTGAATGGTTGTCTGTCTCTCTATGTTGCCCTGCAATCAGCTGGCGACCGGTTCAGGGTGTACCCCGCCTCTCGCCCAATGACTGCTGGGATAGGCTCCAGCCCCCCCGCGACCCCAAAAGGGATAAGCGGTATAGAAAATGAATGAATATGTATTTTCAGAAATCTGTCCCTTTCTATGCCAGTATTTCAACATCATGCCTCTGATATTCATATGTCAGTAACTCTGCATAATAATAATGTATTTTACATTTTCCAATGTATTTTCTCTTTTTAACACAGGAGCTTTGGGAGCTTCGGTGTTTTTTGAAAATATTCAGTCTACAAACTTGGAGTCTGTCCCTTAAATGAAGATTATATTATCAGACTCTACATGTGTTTCTGAAAGGGGTCATGTAATCAGTTATATCGGGTTCAAACGAGGAAGATTGTTGGGCTTAATGTCCAAAGTGTGATCGTTCTGAACTCAAACGAGAAGCAAAGGATTGTTTGAATAGATGGAGTTTAAATCCCTTAACTGTAAAACAACAACACGTTTCTGCTGAACTACAGATCATACGAATCATCTGTGGTAAAATGATTCAAATAACAAAAAGATTCTTGCCCCTCAAAGGACCAATGGGCTCAAAGGGTTAACTATGTCAATAGAGGGTGTTTCTACAATGGAGATCCTTTTTCATACCTTGAACCTGCACGTGGACAATGTCTTGGCTGTCCTCAATGCCGTGTTGGACTTCACAACGATAAACTCCAGAGTCACTGGTCCGTAGTCCGGAGATGCTGATGGAGGCGCTGTTTGGCATGGCAGGGTACTCGACCAGCTGAACTCTGTCCAGGTAACTCTCCGCAACATGGACCGCTCCCTCCAGGGCCACCAGGATGGTCGTGACCTTCTCCTCAGTCACGTGACTCCATTTGATGCGGTGGGAGAGTGGGGCGATGGGCGGGGCTCCAGGGTCCGGGACAGTGAGGTCCTACATGAGAACAACATGATCTTCAACCTCCAGTTCATAAAGCAGTGCGGTCATGAGTCAGTACTTCCTGTTCCCTTGTCTGGAGGTTCATGGTGTTTAAAAATGAGTTTGGTTTGATGTCTGTGAGAAGGTCCACAGTGACCTCGGCTCTGACCTCTTCTGTATACACACACATATATTATAAATATATATACACACACACACACACGTGAATACTAAATATATATACACACACACATATATACATATATATATATATATATATATATATATATACTAGAGGAACCATCATGGGAGGAGAAACCCCTGCATGGGATGTACCACCGACAGTTAGCTGAAGTGGCTGATATGAACAAATCCTACCAATGGCTAGAGAGGGCTGGATTGAAGGACAGCACAGAGGCACTAATCATGGCTGCACAGGAACAGGCCTTGAGCACCAGAGCAATAGAGGCCCGGATCTACCACACCAGGCAAGATCCCAGGTGCAGGCTGTGCAAAGAGAGCCCTGAAACAGTCCAGCACCTAACAGCAGGGTGTAAGATGCTGGCAGGAAAAGCATACATGGAACGCCATAACCAAGTAGCCGGTATAGTGTACAGGAACATCTGTGCAGAATATGGACTGGAGTCCCCAAGGTCAAAATGGGAAGCACCTCCCAAGGTGATTGAGAATGGCCGAGCAAAGATCCTGTGGGACTTCCAGATACAGACCGACAAAATGGTAATGGCCAACCAACATTGTAATCGTGGATAAGCAGCAGAGGAAAGCCGTTGTGATTGATGTAGCCATCCCAAGTGATAGCAACATCAGGAAAAAGGAACACAAGAAACTAGAGAAATACCAAGGGCTCAAAGAAGAGCTAGAGAAAGCCTGGAAGGTGAAGGCAACAGTAGTGCCTGTGGTCATCGGGGCACTCGGGGCAGTGACCCCCACACTGGAGAAGTGGCTCCAACAGATCCCTGGAGAAACATCAGACATCTCACTCCAGAAGAGTGCAGTCCTAGGAACAGCTAAGATACTGCGCAGGACCCTCAAGCTCCCAGGCCTCTGGTAGAGGACCCGAGCTGAAGAGGATGAACAGCCACCCACCCCACCGGGGAGAGGGGGTGGGTGAGAGAAGAGTTTTTTTTTTTTTATACATTGAGATCTAGTGTTTTTAGGTGATATATTGTTTTGTTTTGTTTTTGTTTTAAAGAGTAAACTATATAAAGCGTGTTAAAATTTTCATATACATTAAAATTAAAGTTATCAGTGATTTTTTACGTTATTTGGCCCTTAATGTACTTTATCTACATCCTCTTCTTCAAATGTGAAACCACTCAGCAGTAAAATTATTTTTAAAAAAATTGCTCTGGCTAATAAGATCTCTTTTAGGCATAAACATCATTTTGGTCTCTTTTTTAATTTGAAATATATATATTTGTGTTTAAATGGGAGAAAATGAGTTGTGTAATTTCCCAGTTGAGTTTATATTGACAGAGGAGCCTTCATCATGTCTTTCTGGATTTGGGAGCAGAACAAGCCCCTCAACACATGAAGCACCAACTGCTGGTATTTACAAGCAGCTCTTCAAAAAGGAGGCCCACCATCACCTGGAACCAATAACCTATAACCTATGACTTCAGACCCAGCAGCCTCTGAGCTGGTCCTGTTGACTCCTCACCTCAAAGTAACACGGTAGTACCAGGGTCGTCCCCAGGAGAGGGTGCTGTGGCTCCTCCAGAGGGACGCTCACGCTCAGGACGTCCTTTGAGTCTGTGCGACAGGAAAACGTGTACGGTAATAACATTAATAATATTGTGAATGTGAATAATTCAGTAATAATATTAATAATATCATGAATGTGGATAATTCAATAATAATATTAATAATAATAACATGAAAGTGAATAGTTCAGTGATAATACTAATAGCATGAATGTGGATAATTAAATAGTAATATTAATAATAATAACATGAAAGTTAATAGTTCTGTAATAATATTAATAGTGATAACATGAATGTGAATATTACATGAAGTGAAGAATTCAGTAATAATATTAATAATAACATGAATGTGAAGAATTCAATAATAATTTTAATAATAAAAAAATGAATGTGAATAACTCAGTAATGTTCACCTCTAAACTGAATGAAGGCAGACGGTCTCAGTGTGCTGAACTGATGCTGACGTTGTTCGTTAGTGAAGAGTGAGGCGTGTTTCTGTGCTGCTAAAACTCTTTTATTTCTCTGCACACTTCAGCCCATTTACTCAAACATGATTATTTAATACAAAGATCATCTTAGTGCATTTTTTCATAAATAACACTCTCACCTGTAAACACATGATCCTCGTACAGGAAGTCAAATGAGGCTGAGCTGCCGTGTAGACACAGCGACAGAAACACAATGAGCCTCAGCATGGTTCACCTGAAACTGACGGGACATCTGAGTGAATATGAGTCTTGATGAATAAAATCAGAGAAACCGTGTTAAAAACAGAGTAATGCAGGTACACCTCTGCACACAGGTGTTTTTGATCTTCACTGTTCCTCATGGATTTGTGTTTCTGGAATATCTTAACACTTTGTAAAGAGGTGCTGCCACTTTTGGACAGCTTTGCTCCCTCATTACGTCTGATGAATCGTTTAAGTTTAAAATCCATCTATAAAACATGAATAAAAGAAGAACAATTTTGTCATCATTCATAAAATGCTTTAATGTTGGTAAATATCAAGAGGTGGAGAGATTTAAACCATAAATTGGCGACATATTCTGAGAGAAACATGAAAATAATAATGCCGTAAAACAGTGTTTGTTTTCCTAAAACCAGATTCATCAGAAAATAATGATGGATAAATTTTCCAATTCACACGTGTGTCCATTTCAGGGTTAAGTTACCAACAGGTCTCAGTAAGGAGTCGCCTGATTGGCTGGCAGCTGGTGCTTGAGTTTTTATTCAGTCAAGTGACATCAGAGTCAGTGTTTCATATTTGCTATAGAAATATGACAGTTTAAATAGTTATAACTGGATTTACACTGGACTTAAATGGTACAAACCGGCTTGTCACTGCTTTTTAACTGGTTGCCTCTACTTATAACTGAATAAACACTGGTTTTATTAGTCACGACTGGATTTCAATGATTCAAAGGCACAGTGGCTGCATTTGCACTGATTTAAATGGTAATACCTCAATGCACACTGGATTTAAGTGGTACTAAATGGAATTCACTTGTTTAAAATAGTCATAACTGGACTAACACTGGATTACATTGGTAAGGTTAATGAAGTTATGAATGGATTTGCAGTGCTTAAATGTTGAATAAAGGGACTGATTTAATAAATTAAAAAAACTGGGTTTACACTGACTTTATGGAGTTATAGCTGGAAACATTGGCGTCATCAGAGTCACAACTGGTTTAATATAGCCATGTAGATTTTCACTGGTTCAGAGGAGTAGCTACTGGGTTTGTACTGGTTACCCCCACCAAAGAGGTTATGGTTTTGCCAGCATTCGTTTGTTTGTTAGCAAGGCTACACAAAAACTACAGGACAGATTTTGCTGAAACTTTCGGAAGACTTTGGTAATGGTCCACCTTAGAAATGATTTGATTTTGGTGGTGATATGTAGTCTTATATTTGTCTGGATGCAAAAAAATCCCCAAATTTCAAAAATCCCATAGTTAACATTGGTCGGAATTTTAAAAAATCATGTCTCTGCCATTTTTAACGGATTTGCTTCCAATTTCACAGGATAATATTGGGTCCATGTCTCTGTCATCAAGGTAAATTTCATCTGGATCCAATCCAGATTGATATCACAAAAAACAGTGAACTTTATAATGGGAAATCCCATTGATGGCATTCAATAGTTCATATAAAGTCATATTAACTGATGTTCACAAAACTTGTTGTGTTCATACATGATAACAGCCTCCATGTATGTGCTGAGTTTGGTCCAGATCCTGGCACTATTCTGGACCTGGTGATCCAGAATTGTATCTTTTAAAGGGATTGTGGAGAATCCACTGCCGGAACTGACCTGCTTGGCATAGGTCTGCACTCTCTGAGTGCTTTTTTAGATTGAAAAAGTAATGACTGGATTTTCTTTAGATTAAAGACTTACCACTGTACTTTAACTGGTGTAAAAAATAATAACTGGCTTTAGACTGGTTTAATGTAGAAATAACTGGGTTTAGACTGGTTCAGTGTACTCATAACTGGGTTTAGATTGGTTAAATGTATTCATTACTGGGCGTAGACTGGTTTAATGTAGTCATTGCTGAGTTTAGACTGGTTTAATGTAGTAATAACAGTGTTTAGACTGGTTAAATGTAGTCATTACTGGGTTTAGGATTGTGTAATGTCAAAATAACTGCTTTAAGACTGGTCTTATGTAGTAATAACTGGGTTTAGGTTGGTTTAATGTAGTGATAACTGGGTTTATACCTATTTAATGACGTTATAACTGGGTTAGGCTGATTAAATGAAGTTATAACTGTGTTTAGACTGGTTTAATGTAGTTATAATTGTGTTAAAATGGGTTTAATGTAGTCATTACTGAATTTAGACTGCTTTAATGTACTTATAACAGGGTTTAGACTGGTTTAATGTAGTAATAACAAGGCTCAGATTGGTAAATTTAGTCATGGGTTAAGGATTCTTTGATGCAATAACTGGTTTTAGACTGGTTTAATGTAGTTATAACTGCTTTTAGACTGGTTAAACGTAGTAATAACTGGGATTAGACTGGTTTAATGTAGTTATAACTGCTTTTAGATCAGCGACTCTAAAGGGTTTAAATTAACATTTGAAATGGTTTAAAAAGGTTGGTATAGCAAGTAAGGCTGCCAGTTCTCCATCATGTAAAAGCTCTGGATTCATGGCTTATGTTGCCATGGTAACAACATGGTGGGGTCAGTCATGTCTGCTCAGAGTCAAAATAGTGGGATTCAGAGAAACCATGAGTCATTCAGGTTCAGCCTGACGACCACACGTTTCTCTCTGATGTTCTCTGAGGGAAACAAGGAGCTCCAGTTCTATCCCAGTAAATGTTTCTGAGTTCACTTCCTGCCCCTCCCTCCTCCCACAGAGACACACTGTCACAGGCTGCAGGCTCATTTCATGACCACGAACATGCTCTGTCCACCACGCCACTGCAGACACACCTTTAAAAACCATGGCAATAAGACCCATCCTGTTTGGTCCTTCTGTTAGAGATATGGACCAACCTTCAGCCCGAGGACCCTTAAACTGGCTTTAAACCAACAACAACAGAGACATGTGTCCTGAAACTACATCAGTCCAGAGACACATGTCCTAAAATCACATCAGTCCAGAGTCTCAAGTCCTTAAACCACATCAGTCCAGAGACACATGTCCTGAAACCACGTCAGTCCAGAGTCTCATGTCCTAAAACCACATCAGTCTAGAGTCCTAGAGCCTCATTAGAAACAACTGAAGGTCTTGGGGGTCTTTGGGTCCACTCTGGTCAAACTTTAGTCTGTCTCTGAAAGTGTTTGTGAGTTTTCAAGAGTTTGTCTGTCCTTTAAATGAACCGTCCATCCCTTTGTCCAGACTCCTGTGGCTAAAGGTTCGTTCACAGTTTATGTTAAAGACTGGTCTGTGTTGTGGACATTAGAGAAAAACAAGAAAAAGGACAAATCCAGAAACAAGATGCCTCTGCATATTGTAAAACCCATATTAAATATCTAGACCTCATCACACCCAGGGGTTAAAGTGGGCCGGAACCCTCCAGAACTGAGCTCCGCCACCTTGGAGCTCAGCTCCACCATCTTAGTCAAATAAGTAAATTTTTCAATTCAAACTGGCAGTAGTGGACTACATAATTTTCGCATGTACAGCCTGTGTGGCTCTCTCGTAAGCACCGAGATGCTCAACAAATCAGAGCGCAACATCACCATCTGCTGGCCCCGCCTTCTTTAATACACAGCATCTACGAGTCAGTCACACCACAGTGTTATCATTTGAATGAGTGCATGTGCATCGAATCACGGACTAGCTAATCCGCGGGAGAAATGGCTTTTAAACTAAAGTAAGTGGATTAAGTTAAATTAACATTGATGGTGAAGTTTTGTAATATTCAACCTTTCAAACAGACCAATAAGAAGAATCTAAATTTAAAAATGGCTAGCTGCTTTAGATTATAGGCCTTGTATAATGGCAAAACGTTAACGGTTAGTCAACCTTTATCGAGAATGCTCCTGTTTACGCTAACAGCCCAATCGCTAATAGTGCATTAGATAGGGGTGTGTGTTTGTATGTGTGTGTTTTGTGTATATTTTGCCTGTTAATCCGGCCTGTATTTTTCTGCTTATAATAAAGCTGATACAGTTCTTGCAATCATTTACGTAATTTCCCGACAGCCCCGCAACACTGTATTTTAGAGCTCCCCCACCTGTCAAATCCCACTTTAACCATTGATTACACCAGTGTAACAAACCAAAAGTTAAATCCTCCCACTGATACAGTTCTTAAAATCACTTTTCAAGGGCAGACGATGTCCCCACAAACTCAAACATGAGGACATGTCCTGGTCAAACTGTTGGACCAAAAGCCTGTCCCTCTACAGGACTGTGAGCTCAGACCTTGTCCTGCATAAACATGTTCTAAGTAAATTTGTGTTTTAAAGACTTTAACTAACCATCAGACATTACTGTCTAACTACCTGTTCTTTGCTTTGTTGATGTGATTTAATGTTTTACAGACTTAATTGAATATTAAATATTCAGATGTTTGTCTATGTTTTATTACAGTTTTAAAATAAAATCATAAATCAGGTAATATTTGATCATATTTACAGCCAACAGGTTTATTAACATAATAATGTTTTTATTCTCATTAATGTTCTCATCTGTCTTTACCTCCATAACAAAAAAATGATAAAAAGTTCTTCTGACCTTCTGTAGAAACACCTTCCCTCCTGTAGATCCTTCTTCTTCTTTGGTGTAAACTTGGTCTGGTTCTTCTTCGTTGGTTGTTAAGCTCCTTTAAGTCCCCGCGAGGAGCAGAGAGTTCAGGATGCTCTGTGAGAGACTTTGAGGAGACTGGGACCAGGACCAGGTCTTACCAGGTTAAACCTCTGTAGGGAAACAGACTTCCTGAGGGGTCCTACCAAAATAAGAGCCTGTGCTGTTCTGGGCTGCTCTGTGAGGACATTTATACTTGCAGGAGGAGGAGACAGCAGGAGGTGCAGCAGGTCTGAAGATTTCATGTAAAGAGTGTGGAGTTAATGATCCACTGTGGATCAGAGCTGACTCACCTGAGGGCCCAACATGGACCGATTTAAGCACGCTGGAGGGCCACAAGCCATGTGAGGTGGACAAAGATGGTTGAATGACCTTAAGAGGATAAAACCTGGACTGAAGGGTGTGGAGCAGGATAAACCAGGAGAAAACAGAGACTTCAATTTGTGATGTTTGAATTAAACGCAAATAAACACATCTCAGCCATAAATCTTTTTCAGATTTCCCCCTCATTTGAACAGTTTCTGACTTTGTTTAAATAATCAGAAATAATATTTATCCCTCATTATTCTTCTCAACCCCAGAACACGTCCGTAAAACTGGCATTAAAAATATCATTTTTATTATTTTTTTTTTAATTCACTTATTCCTCAGTGTTTGGACTGCATTCATTACTGTTGAGACTAGAATTATTGTCATTTTTAATTGTCTTGATTTAACAATCACAAGTCTGTTCCCACCATTTATCACCTTATTTATCATGGTGTCGTTATAGATATGAGCAGAATTAAATATGAGCATATCTAATATCTATCTATCTATCTATCTATCTATCTATCTATCTATCTATCTATCTATCTATCTATCTGTCTCACTCAGACAAACAGGTCAAGGTTTCACAGTTTACATTTTGTGACAGTAAGGTGAAGCATCCTGCTGCTGATAGATGGGTCAAAACCAAAAACATGTCCCCCTTGGCCAGTGGACAGCCAACTGCCACAGGAATTGAAGATTTCTTATGTTAATACAACATTTTGAGAGAGATTTGGGGGAGAGAATGAAACCAATGATATTTTTGAATCACAAACCCGCTCACAATTTTCACACTATCAGTGTGAAACTTTCAAGAAAGCACTCATATTGAAATCCCTTTTCTTGTATCAGATTTGGATTTTAAATAAGATTTAAAGAGAGAGACTTCTTTAAGAATTTTAAATGGAACCAGATATTTCTTACAAATTAGAGAGAAGAAAGGAACGGACTGATGTTTGTAATGATGTCGTAATAACTGGATGATGTTGTGATTACTGGATGATGTCATATATATATATATATATATATATATATATATATATATATATATATACAGTACATATAAAATCTTCTATTCCTCTTAATTTGTATGTGTTTTGCTTCACTTCTTCACATGTATCATCTTTCATTGTCAGTTATATTTCTTATTTTTTGTTGTTAACATTCTCATGTCCTTCTATGTCGTTTTATGACACACATCATTAGCAGTTAAGGACAAGCTTTTCCACAGCTGGGTGCAGCCCATTCAGCTCGTCACCAAGGCAACAGCTGTTCTTCCTCCAGTCCATCCCAACATGTGTCTACATTCATGATCACATTAACATCTATAAATAACAAATCCACAGTAAAAAGGTCCTTCTGTGCACACAGGGCAGTGCTCTGTGCAAAACATCCAAGACAGCACAACAACACAACAGCACAACAACACAATAACAACAGCAGATCTAGTGGATCTAATTTGAAGTGAGCTGAAGGTTTTGAAGACAAAGGACCAAAACTTGGTCAGATATGTGGCCGTTTGTCTCTACAGAAACATCTTTATCCTTATTTCCTCTCCAAGGCTTTTTCAGATTCACTTTTACAGGATAACAAAGATCTCCCATGATCCTCTGCTCTGTGCGTGGACCTGCTGTGCTCCAGCTGGGGCCTCACACCTCGCTCTTTTGTCTGTGCTCGGCTCCTGCCCGCTCTCCTCAGAGGAAAAACTAAGACATGAGTCTAAAGGATACAAAGAGGCTCTGTGAGACCCACCTCCGGCCGCTTGGAGCAGGAAACAGCAGCACAAACAATCACACACTGTTCACACACACACACACACAGGCGAGCGTGTTGTTGCCATGGTTACAGATGAACTTCACTCTAACGGGGTGCTGGAGGGTTTGGCTGGTTTAACCCCCACAGTCTGGACTGACGGAGTGACAGAGGAGGGCTTCAGGGCGGAGCAGAAGATCATCATCTTCGTAAAGAAAAACAAACTATCAGTTGATTCATGAAATAAATACAGCAGAGAGAAAATAAACTATTCTAGGCTGTATTTCATGTTCAGTGGGAATGTGGATGAATAGATGGATTGACTGATACAAACCTGACCTAAAGAGTTAAATGGAGCCTCCATTTGATTGTGGAGACCAGAATCCAGCACTCTAGAGACCTGTTCATGGTCAGAACCTCCACATATTCAGAAGTCCACACCTGCTGGAGCTGAAGCAAAGGTCCTCAGCTGAGCAGTAACAGAGAAGGTGAGAGTATTTCTCCATGAAGGGCTTGGGTTGTTCTCAGTTTTATCCTCTCTGGATCCAGACTATCAAAGGGTGAGCAGTAACTCAACCACCTGGACCGGACTTCAAACACAGACAGAGTGCGGGGGGGGTCTGGTTGTTCCTCTGACATGGTTCCTCGTGAACATTGGACCTGCAGAGCTGCAGAGCTGCAGAGGTTGTTTCCATTCAGACTGAACATGTGGGCAAAGAAGAGCACATGTCTCCATGAATCTGTGTTTGTTCTCTGTCAGCCTGAGTTCTGTCTTTATTACTATTACCATCCTTTAATGTGGTTCTTCATGTTTTAATCTGAGTGGATAAAACATGTATTTTATTAAACATGTAACTCTGATCATTGTGTCTCTCCCATTTGAGGACCCGCCTCCCCCTTTTCACTTCCTGTTATTCGATGAACATGTTTGTGCGTCAGTGTTTAAATCATTTTGATGCCCTTTAGTTCATCAGCACTGATGTGTCAATAAAGTTTGACAGGCTGATTAAATATTATGATTACAGTAGTACTTATGATCCTGAGTTCACAATAGGACTCAAGGACTCTCACAGAGAGTTACATAACGAGTGTGTTGGACAAACGAGCCAATCAAGAACGAGCTGGTTATTGATGATTAATGAACAACTAAGGGGCTCCAACTCTCTATTTGTTCTTCTGTTGAAGGGACAGTCCAGGCTCGGGTTAGGCCGGACTCTTAATAACCTAAATATAATGAAGACTGATCTGAGTCACAAGGCACACGCAGGTTACAGCAACTAACCGATCAATCAATCAATCAATCAATCAACCAACCAACCAATCAATCAATCAATGATCAATCAAAAAATGACACTCAGACAGTAAAATCTGCAGAGACAAAATAACACTGTCAGAGTTAATACTAACAATTCTTAAGTGTCTGTAAGATCCACACAAAGTGCTGCTTCACTCTTTTTGGCTTGTTTAACTTTCATCATGTGTAATTATTGATTCTTTTTTTTGGGAGAATGCACTCTCTCATATACATCCTGCATCAACCATCAACAGAGTATATTTTAAACGACTTAAGTTTTAACTCCATATTATCACTGTACAGTGTAAAAATTGTTGTATTTGCTGTATATTAATGGGGAAAATTAACTGAAATAAAGATGATTGACTCTAAAAGTGTCACTTAGAGGTTTAGAGTTCAGGATATAAAGTAAAGAGTTGAAGATCC
Source organism: Cetoscarus ocellatus (assembly GCA_037902135.1). Classification (NCBI taxonomy): domain Eukaryota; kingdom Metazoa; phylum Chordata; class Actinopteri; order Labriformes; family Labridae; genus Cetoscarus; species Cetoscarus ocellatus. The sequence goes on from JBAMNC010001116.1 coordinate 1,638,809, forward strand.
CACAGTGACACCACTGAAACATCATTTCTCCACTTGGTTTGTAACACTAACCCTTATCTAAATGTTCAGGATTTGACTCCGTCCAGAGTAGAATTAATTCCTCACCAGCTCAACTTTAGAAGATATTGGACACAGTAAGATGATTGATGCTTTGGGGTCTCTGTGTCGAAACTGGACCTCAGTCTCAGAAAGACCTCAGACCACATCGTGGAGTGGACGACGTATGTTTGTAGAACAATGAGCAGCAGGTCTATGGGCCTCATGTCATAGGTCAGAGGTCAAAAGAGAATGCTCAGAGTGGTTGGTGATGATAGAAAGACAACAGAAATTCAAATAACCACTTAAGGTCTGCAGAAGACCATTTCTGAACACACAGCACATCCAATCTTGAAGCAGATGGACAGCAGGTGCCACTTCTCTCAGCTAAGAACAGAAACTGAGGGTCTTACTCAGAAACTGAGGGTCTTTGTCCTCGTTAACTGGACAAAGAAGATTGTAAAAGTGTCTTCTGGTCTGATGAGTCGAGATTCCTGCTCCACGTTCAGATGGTGGGCTCAGAGTTTGTGTGAACATCATAAAGCATGGATCCATCCTGCCTTGGATCAGCGGTTCAGGCTGCACTTTGGGCCCTTTAGTCCCACCTGAGCATGGTTTGAACCCCAAGGAGGTTATGTTTTTGGGAGGGTTTGTTTGTCTGTCTGTCTGTTAGTTAGTTAGCAACATTACTCAAAAAGTTAGGGACGGATATTGATGAAATTTTCAGGGAATGTCCGGATTGGGATAAGGAACAAATGATTAGATTTTGGAAGCGATCTGGATCTCCGTCTGGATCCAGGAATTTTTAAAGGATTCTTTAGCATTGGGAGATAGGGCCATTTTCGACATTTGTGCATATAACTCCACAAATAATGGTCAGGGCACTTGGGAAAAAAATACAGGACAAGTTTCTAACAGGCTCTACAGTATATCAAAGACTGATCCAGATAGAGGAATAATTCCAGATACTATGATCCAGAATATGAAAAAATAGGTGACCTTTGGAATTTTCATTATAGGAAGACAACAAATGAAGCTATAAACACGCAACAAACACCATTATATAGCCAAGGCATTGTGGAACTTGGAATATGCCAACGGATTTGCTGTATCTTCAAAAGCTAGGGAGCTATAGATCCAGAAGAAAACCGCCATTAAGGAAAATTCGATTTTCGTGAATAACTGCTGAACTAATGTTGATATCATTATGAATTCAGTTGCCAGTGGTATGTTTTCATGGTCAAGGAATCTAAAAATGCAGTCAAAATAAATGTGGGACTAATATTTATGGTGCAAATGACAAATAGGGGGAACTGTGGCGCTTGGTGGAGGTCTGCACTCTCTGAGTGCTTTCTAGTTTTATAATTCAAACGATGTCTTGATAGCTCATGTGCTCTGTTTAAGTGAACACAAACACTTAAAAAAATGAGGACTAATAGGTTTGTTAGATACTTTGAAGTCTTTCATTGGCAATTCATTGTCAGTGTCAGACAAAAATCTAAATCATTTTCAGTCAATTAAAAGCATCCCAGTTTTTTTTTAAATAATTAAGAAATCCTGGACTATGAATACTGATATCTGGATTTATATGAAGAGTTTTTACACATGAATGATTTAAATATTCCAAAAGTCATGGTGCAGTCCTGTCATTAAAACATTAAAATATGAAATAATCATATCTTTGGCTAAAACAGCTTGTGTCTTCCCTCAGGATCATAGATGTTCTCCTTCATCCTCAGAGCTGATCCTAGACTCTCCACAGCCTGTGAGGATGTCAGAGCAATAATCTGTACATTAAAGCAAGTTTAACTCTATAACTAGAGTTTATTATGTTTAATATGTCTTTAATAATAATAATTAAGATTATTTTTATGATTATTTTATTAAGTTTTTCCGCTGTTATGTAAAGTATAAAGGGACTCACCTCTTACTTACCTCTACCCTCCTTAAGAAAATGTCATTATATCTGTCAGATTTCTGACCCAGTCATCTGAAACCACACCAGTATTAATAAACACACCTGTATTAACAAACACACCTGTGATAGTCACTTTTACCTGCGGAGAGATGAACAAAGAGACCTGAGTTTAGCTCTGAATCATCCAACTGATAAAGTTATGAAATAAAGTCGAGTTTCAACCTGAACAATCACATCTCTGTGATTTATGTGCTGGCCTTTTCAGTCTTAATCAAACAAACCCAGAAACAGTAACTTCTATTCATCAATAATATACTGTAGTTTATTTAAGATGTAATAACTGATATTATGTAATATTAGTTATATCAAATATTCATCAGCGTTTAAACATTAATGTGGTTTATTTAAACTGCAGTAACTGATATTACATAACCCTTGTTTATATCAAATATTCATCAGTGTTTAATGATTTATTTAAAGCTGTAATAATGATATAATCAGATTGACTGAAACACTTCAATAACACAAACATGAACTGAATATAGGAGGAGAGTCCAGGACCTCAGGCTCCAAGGGGCTAGCCCTGATGTGTCCTCTCTCTAGATATGCCTTTGCCCCTTTTTGTTTGCTCCTGTAGTCGTCTCTGGTTCTTGTGTTGTAGGCCGTCTGGGATCCTTGGTGTAGACTGCCATGGTGTAGACTGCCTTGGTGTAGATTACCTGCTGCTGTGGACTTACGAAGCTTCAATAACTACAAATACAAGTATTTGTCCATTTCTTTAGCCCCAGTCCATAATCATTACAGTTCCTGATATTAACTAGAGCGATCAGCTAAATTCAATACATGTTAGTTCCTGCAAACAGCACACATATATTAGTATGACCTTGACAAACAATCATGGATGACCTGCTGCTGTGGACCTGCTCCACTCCATGTGCTCCATCCTGCATCAACCATCAACAGAAATGATTTCATTTTACATTAATTCATACTTTTGACCAGTTAAACCCATTTTAATAACAGTTCAGCTGGATGCTGCTATATTAATCAGCATCATTCCTCTCCAGATTATATTCATTATAGATATTAATGGTAATATTAGATTGATCTCTCTATCCATGGTTGTATTGATTATTCACCCATAGTAACTCCACAGCATTGCCAAACTCCAACCCACTCTCACTTTCACCAATGCAGAGAAGCTGGTCCATGCTGTTGTCTCCTCATCGGGATCCCGGCCAGAGCCTAAACAGGCTTCAATACATCCAGAGCAGCACGGCCAGGATCCTGATGAGGATGCAAAAGTATGATCACATCACCACCCTCCTCAAATCACTCCACTGGCTCCTGTCCCACTCAGGATCAATCCTGAGTTTCCCTCTTCACCCGCCAGTGCACCCACGGACAGCCCCTTCCCCCACCTCAAGGAACTCCTCACTCCTCGGACCTCCTCACAGACACTCCTGTCCACAGGTACCTACTTCCTCAAACCCCCCAAGACCAAACTCCACACCAGGGGGGATCGGGCCTTCTCTTTGGCCGCTCCCTGTCTGTGAACACCCTCCCAGACGACCTAAGGGCACCACAGACTGTGGATGCCTTTAAATGGAGACTGAAATCTTTCCCCTTCAAAAAAAACTTTTAGCTAAACTCTGCTGACTTATACTCACCTTCCTTTTGTTTTATCATTGTCCATTTGTGATGTGTTTTACCTGTGTTTAACCTTGGAGCACTTTGAGATTTTCTTTAAATGTAAAGTGAATTATAAATAAAATTTATTATCATTAACTATCTTTACAACCACAAAGACATGAGGTCCCCCTTGAAAATGAGATGCCACAACTCAAGGAGCTAACCTTTAATAAATTTATATTCAACAAAGGTAAATGTGATGAGGACAAATTTATGGTCTGGGCGTCCATAAGTTTATTACTTTCATAAATGCATACTTTGAGCCTTTGTCTCTGCTGATGTTGCCCTGATGGCATCCTGATGTGGCCCTGGTGTTGCCCTGTTGTGGCCTGGTGTTGCCCTGATGTGGCCTGGTTTTGCCCTGATGTGGCCCTGGTTTTGCCCTGATGGTGCCCTGATGTGGCCCTGGTTTTGCCCTGATAGTGCACTGGTTTTGCCCTGATGGTGCCCTGATGTGGCCCTGGTGTTGCCCTGATGTGGCCTGGTTTTCCCTTGATGGTGCCCTGATGTGGCCCTGGATTTGCCCTGATGGTGCCCTGATGATGCCCCTGTGGTGCCCTGATGTGGCCCTGGTTTTGCCTTGATGGTGCCCTGATGATGCCCCAGTGGTGCCCTGATGTGGCCCTGGTTTTGCCTTGATGGTGCCCTGATTTGGCCCTGGATTTGCCCTGATGGTGCCCCAATGGTGCCCTGATGTGGCACTGGTTTTGCCCTGATGGTGCCCTGATGTGGCCCTGGTGTTGCCCTGATGTGGCCTGGTTTTGCCCTGATTTTGCCCTGATGGTGCCCCGATGGTGCCCTGGTTTTGCCCTGGTTTTGCCCTTATGGTGCCCCGATGTTGCTCATCTCTGGTCCAGAGTGTTCACTGCTTGACTTCATGTCCTTTGGTCAGTCTAAATGTAAAATTCATAAACACGTGTATGCTCTATAGTAGATGGTTGGTACTGGTATCATTAATAGTTCTGAAGAGCAAGAGTTCCATATCGGTCTGACTGATGTCAGCGGCGCTCCCTTCTTCATCCACCAGAGGCCACTGACGACCTCCTCTTCGTCTCGAGCACCCCCAGTGACAGCAGACCGCCTCTGCTCGACGCTGATTGGTCCGTGCGCCTTAAGCTCACGCCTCCTGACATTTTCCTGCTCTCTCATTGGCTGGTTGATACGCTGACGGCCCGTGCGTCAAACCTGAAAAATAAGCTGTGTTTTATCCAAACCGTGAAGGAGGCGAAGCGGCGGAAACTTCATCAGTCACCGTGAGTCTGTCGTTAAATCACACCGGTTTTACCGGGCTGCTCTAACATGCCCGCCGTCTTCCCGCCGATGGGGATGACCGAGTGGACGGAAGTTTGAGCGGCTGCTCACAAAATGGCTGTTAGATGACATGTTTACACTGCGGGTTATTAGCTCCTTGCTAACGTTAGCATACATGTATTTGGTGCATAACAGAAGATAACAGCATTAACGTCAACAGTTAACGTTCCCTGTAGACTCTACCGAATGTATTTGTCCGTCATTATGCAATAATTACCACCAGGTTATGCTTTTAATCCCATTAACCCTCATTATATGTGCAGTCAGTCAGCTACGAATGCTTGTATAAGCGTTGGATTAACATGAATGAAATATAAGAGCTGTGAAAGGACAGAGAGGTTAATATCTGACTGATGGCAGCGATATTCCAGCAAATACCCGCTGTCAGCCTGAACATTGGTTTAGTTAATGTACATGTGATGTGCTGTTAATTAACCTCAAGCTTTAATGATAAGTCTGAGCAAACAGGACCCTGAACCCATAAGACCAGGTCTGAACCATCTCTGTAGACTTCTTGGTTTTGTCATGTGTGGGAAATGACGTGTGTGTGCAAGATGACCACCTTAAAAACCAAGGTTTAAGTGTGCAATGCATGACCACGTTATTAGGCACACATCGCAGTCCCAGGTTGGACCTCCTTTACCTTCAGAGCTCCTTAATTCTTGGTGTCCCTCAGAGATGTTGGTCCATATCACCGGGACAGCATCACATATTTACTGCAGATTTGTCAGCTGAACGTGTAGCAGAAATCCAGACTCGTCGGACCAGGAGACATTTTTAAAGTCTTCTATTGTCCAGTTTTGGTGATCCCTAGAAAACTGCAGCCTCAGTCCTGTTCTTGGCTGATATGTTCACCCTCAGTGATGAATCTAACTATTTTGCACTAGTAGAAGGCCTGAAAGTCCTTCGGTACAGCAGGTGGCAGTATGCACCTAAAAAGCGATCCGCCAATCAAGAAGAAGAAGAAGAAGAAGCCTGTCAGGCGCAACGTCACTGTAATCGCCTTTTCTCTCCAGTCTGGTGCCCTCATTAACTTCAGCAGGTCCTTCTGACCATGTTTGCATGTCTAAATGTGTTAAGTTGCAGCCAGGTGATTGGCTGATTAGTTTCAGTCCTAATGAGCAGTTGAAGGAATGTACCTAATAAAAGGGTTGCGTAGAACGTATAAATATTAATGAACTATCAGGCCAAATTGTAGGTTTTGAGAATGCATATTTACATTCTTCTTCTTCTGTTTGATTGGCGGATCGCTTTTTAGGTGCATACCGCCACCTACTGTACCGAAGGACTTTCAGGCCTTCGACTACTGCAAAATATTTAGATACATCACTCCTCTAGTTCTCAGTGTACTTTAGTAGTACTTTAAAAACTCATGTTGGCTTGGTTCATTCCTGGGAGTCACACTGTGCTTCGATTTTTCTTTGATGTGATGTCACACTGTGCTTTGGTTTCTCCGTGGTGTGATGTCGCACTGTACTCTTATTTTTCTTTGGTGTGATGTCACACTCTGCTTTGATTCCTTCTTGGTGTGATGTCACACTGTTTTGATTTCTCCTCAGTGTGATGTCACACTCTGTTTTGATTTCTTCTTGGTGTGATGTCACTGTTTGCCTTGATTTCCTCTTGGTGTGATGTCAAACTGCTATGATTTCTCCCCAGTGTGATGTCACACTGTGCTTTGATTTCCTCTTGGTGTGATGTCACACTGGGCTTTGATTTTTCTTTGCTGTGATGTCACACACTGCTTTGATTGCTCCTCAAATCTTCAGTTGCATCTCTGTCCAATGATCAGGCTCAATCTTTCACACATGTACAATAATGAATTAATCAGTCTGTCCTGTTTTTACGAGTGTAAACCAGAGCTTTCTGAATAAGGTTGGTGTTTTTTCTTCCTGCAGGACTCCAGATGACCATGATCACTTCCTGAACCTCCTGCAGATTCGGCTCTACCTGACATGATGACTTTAAACATCAAGTAATAGACTGGAGGAACCACGCAACATCCTCCCCCATTAGGCCCCTCCCTCCTCCAGTCTCAGCTCCTCCTCTTCTTCACACCTTCATTGAACCTCTCTGCTGTCTCGCCCAGCAGACCCCACCCCTCCCTCCCCCCCGGCCTCCCATCGGCGGCCCGCTGCGACGGCGTGTTGGAGTACGATGGCGCGGTGGGACGCTGAGGGCTGCCGCGGGGGACTGTGATGTCAGAGCCCAACAGCCCGGGCGAGAGCCGGCGTGGCGCTCCCAGATTCTTCGTGGGCTGCGAGGACGATGAGAGCGAGGTCCTGGAGGACAGCATGAGGACAGACATGGAGCTGTACGAGGACGACGAGGACACTGACTCGGTGAGAGAGAGCTGAGAAAACTTGATTCTGGACATCAGTTTATCTGTTATCGAGGGGGACGGGCCTCCAGTGATTACTGACAGTCACACATGACTGATGGAGGGTTCCTGTGGATCCTGTAAAAGACTTAAGAGGTCCTGGATTTGATTTTTTTAAATTTAAGGTCAGAGACAGTCCTTAGATGCCCCAGATCACAGTTTTCAAATTTAAGGTCATATAAAGTCTTTCTAGGTCCTGTATTAGTTTTTTAATTATAAGGTATTAAAAAGTCTTTAAAGGTCCTCGAATAGATATTTGTCTCTTAAGTCATTTTGAATCTTAAAATCACTTAAAAGGTCCCAGTTTAGATTTTGAGGCCTTAAAAAGTCTTAAATATCATATTAACTGTTAGAGGCCACAGGTTTTTTAATTGGATGGAGGTTGTCTTCAAGCATCAAAGTGCTTGATGTAGTTGAGATGAAACAGGACTTAAAGGAAACCTTGATAGGCTGATTATTTTAGATCTCCATAAACATGCACCTGCTCTTATTTTGAAAGGACTTCTTCCTCTTTTGAATGACATGGAAACCCTCTCTTTCTGTGCCCTTGGTTGTCCGTCAGCCCCCGGAGCAACAGATCGTGGTCGGGATCTGCTGCATGATGAAAAAGTCCAAGTCTAAGCCAATGACCCAGATCCTGGAGAGGCTGTGCAGGTTTGAGTACATCACCGTGGTCATCTTCCCCGAGGACGCCATCCTCAACGAGCCCGTGGACAAATGGCCTCTGTGTGACTGCCTCATCTCCTTCCACTCCAAAGGTAACGTAGAGTGACTGCCTCACCTCGGTCTTTCCTAATGCCCATGCATCAGCATTCCTTCCTCCAGGAGGAACCTCTGCAGGAACATTTTTATCCAGTCTTATGTCAGTTTTTTTATAGTTACGCTCCTGGACTTTTTGCCTCTTATTGGTTTTATACAGTTAATGACTTTGCTTATCTGAACATCAGATTTTCAGATTTCTGTTCAAGATAAACCATGACCCACTTGTTGTTGGGCAAAGAGAAAATACAAAAATATGATCAGCATTTGGGATGTGTAAAGTTAAATATGCTCTGAGAATAACTATTAAGGAGGTTTATTTTGATATGGAACCTGGATCAGTTTTAATCAATGACTTCTGTGGTTGGGGGCGGGGTGGGGGTGGGGGTGGGGTTAATAAGTGCTCGCGTCTTCCTTCTCCTTTTTGGACATGTGAAACAAACAATTACATGTTATCTTCATCTGGTGAAAATGTGATTTTCTTTCTTACGGCTAGTTTCTTTGCATGTTCAAAATTTAAAAGAGAAATCTAAATGTCAAATGCAAAATCTTAATATAATATCTAATTCTGAATGTAAAATCTGAATTTAAAATTGAAATCTTTCATTAAAGTCAAAGTCTAAAAGTAAATATAAAATCTTAATCTAAATCCAGCGGTCAATTCTTAAAGTTCTTGAGGTTAAGCCCAAGAGTGAATCCCAATTGTACCCCTTAGCCCTTCCCCTTCATCTTACCCCTTCCCCTTACCCCTCTGTTTTTAGGGCCATTTTAAGGGCTGTGTAGCCCTTCGTCTTAGCCCTTCGTATTAGCCCTACGGAGAATCTGAACACCCCTTCACTAGACATGAATGCGCAAAAACAAGGGCTAAGGGGTACAATTAGGATTCACCCCAAGTCTCTGGATGGCAGCCTCAAGTCAGTCATGGGTTAATTAAGAGTTCTAAAATTGCTGTAATAAATACCAGTCTCACTAATCTTTATTTTTACAGCGCCAAATCATAACAAATGTTATCTCAAGACACTTGCGTACTCTTTGTTTAATAAATATTGATGTGCCAATATACATACGTGCATATATAAAAATACAACCAACAAACACTGACTGTTAGTCATTGAATTAAGCTGAGGTTTTTTATGTGATGTACCATAGCCTCACCGACCTGTTCTCCTGAATATTTATTCATAATCCGTAAGTGTGTATCCATAACTGAACCTGGTGTTTATGTGATATTATCATCTTTTATTTTTCTGAACTCTCTGTGTGAGCAGGATTTCCTCTGGATAAAGCGGTGAGCTACGCCAAGCTGAGGAACCCTCTGCTCATCAACGACCTCAACATGCAGTACTACATACAGGACCGGTACTCAGCCACACCCTGAGCTCTATATTCATTTATCAATGTGGTTTGAAGATATCCCTGCATGTGTCTGAATGTGTTACTGATGTGTTAACAGGAGGGAAGTGTATCGTATCCTGCAGGAGGAGGGCATCGATCTACCTCGCTATGCTGTGCTTAACAGAGACCCTGACAAACCCGATGGTCAGTCCCTGATGAATATTCACATTTTATATTATTCTGGCGTGGCCCTCGATTGTCAGTCTGCTCTTGAATCAGTTTAACAAACACCAGGATAGGTGCAGTTCTGTTGGAAACATGCGAATAATGGTCTTTAGGAGCTACAGATCCAAACCTCAGTCACGTTGTTAATAAATCTGTGTGTCTCAGAGTGTAACCTGGTGGAGGGAGAAGACCACGTGGAGGTGAACGGGGAGATCTTTCAGAAGCCGTTTGTGGAGAAGCCGGTGTGTGCTGAGGACCATAACGTCTACATCTACTATCCCACATCTGCAGGAGGAGGCAGCCAGAGACTCTTCAGGAAGGTCAGTTCTTGAAAGTCTCGTGACGTCCATTAATGTGAATGTGTTACTACAGACGTGGACAAAACTATTGATACTCCTGTTGAAGACAGAAAGACACACTGAAATACCTTCAAACTGACTGAAGTCTTCAAAAATAAAAATGTATTGAATAGGGCTGAATGATTTATCGTTTTCTGATCGAAATCGCAGTTTTAATTAACGTGATCATGTGGTCGCAGTGGCTGCAATTTTTTTGCAGCCACTGGCATTTAGAGGGTTAAACAGTAACAGTATGATTAAAAAATGGATGCTTATGAAAATTAAAGCTCTGATGGAGAAAGTTTAGCTTAACATTTCCAAGGTGCCCCAAGACTGGTTTGTTTTTTTAATATGGCTCAAACCCTCCTTCATAGATGTGTGCTCCTTAACGTGTCGCCCTGTTAGCTGTCCAGGTGAATCAAAACCTCTAGCATCACTCTGATCTCTCGTCTTTGTTTGAAGATCGGGAGCCGCAGCAGCGTCTACTCTCCGGAGAGCAGCGTGAGGAAGACCGGGTCATACATCTACGAGGAGTTCATGCCCACAGATGGCACTGACGTCAAGGTATCAACAGTCAGGGCTCTTGATACTCCACCAGGAGGCTATTGAGCCTGTTTCCACACTTCTGCTCCGGGTTAACACCCAAACTAACATTTATCGGAAACTAGGGATGCACCAGATCAGACCTCTGCCCAAAAGCTGGAATCTCCACACTTACTGATTCTGTTTGGCAGGAGTGTGAGGTTTCTCATTCACTAAACCGACCTGTTCCTCTCACTCTGACAGCCTGTTTGTGTTAGAAACTGATGTGGACCAAAGAAAACCACATTTGTTCTCTAACAAAGGACTGTTGTTTTAAAATATGAACATTCAGCAGCAACAGGCTGAAGTGTCAAGCTGCATTTATACTCTGTGGGTGTTACAGACCATTTATGAGACAAATATGACTGAAATATTAGCTGGAGTCTAATATCTGCAGTTATCCATACCGTGACAATAATGCGGTACATCCATACTGAAAACTCTGAGGAAGTCATAAGATGACCACGAGGTCTTTGTCTTAAAACTGTGATCTGACAGGATCATGTCCTTCGTCTCATGTGAGACTACAAAGACGTTTTAATGTTTAAATTTCCCTCTGGGCTAAATCCTTTTTTTTTTTTTTTTTTATTAAAGTGAGCTGATCATTCTCACCTGTCCTCAGGTGTACACTGTGGGTCCGGACTATGCCCACGCCGAGGCGAGGAAGTCTCCTGCCCTGGACGGGAAGGTGGAGAGAGACAGTGAGGGGAAGGAGGTCCGATACCCCGTCATGCTGTCAGCCATGGAGAAGCTGGTGGCCCGAAAGGTCTGCCTCGCCTTCAAGGTGAGAAACATCATCCCCATTTTCTTTAGTCTGACCGAGTGACCACCTGGATTAAGGAATGGACCCATCAGATTTTGGAAGTCAAAGGTCAAGATCATTCAGGGTCTCACAACTGTCTCTGTCTCTGCAGCAAACGGTCTGTGGCTTCGACCTTCTGCGGGCAAATGGACACTCATACGTCTGCGACGTCAACGGCTTTAGCTTCGTGAAGAACTCCATGAAGTACTACGACGACTGTGCAAAGATCCTGGGGTACCATCCTGCAGACCTCTGATCTGATCCAGAGCTGGCTCCTCTCTGAGATGCTGTAGTGAGTTTGTTTTCGTGTCTCTGCAGGAACATCGTGATGCGTGAGCTGGCTCCACAGTTTCAGATCCCCTGGTCCATCCCCACGGAGGCTGAGGACATCCCCATCGTCCCCACCACCTCCGGCACCATGTGAGTCCCAGCTGTGTGGGGAAAGACAGAGGGTTAAATATAGTCCTGAAGGACGGACTCTGAGTCTGCTCCAGACTGGACTTAAGGCTGAGCAGCTTACTGCAGGTAGATGTTAGACATTAGACCAGTTCAGGCTTTTATTTTGAAAGTCTGGTTATGTCGTGTCCACAGTCCGGGGCAGGTCAGAGTTTCTGGTCACTTTTTGTCGATCTTCTTTAGTCATTTCTGTGTTTGCACCTGGAACAGGGGCACTGGTGGTCTAGCGGTTATGTCTATTTCAATTAGCAGTGGACAATTTTACCGTAAGAATGTGGGTATCGGCAGATAATGGACCCTTTGTTGACTTCCTGATTGGTTACCTGACCAGCCGATCAAAATCAGAGAGCAGCAGGTCAAACAGTCAACCTATCTCTGTGTACTTGATACTTGAAGAGATGAAACAAAAAGGGAACAAGTTTTTTTTTCAATGGGGGGTTAATTAATTTAAAAACACATTTTCTTATGAATTTTGATGTTGGATTTATTTACAAAAATTAAACAGGAAAGTTTATTATTATTATTATTATTATTATTATTATTATTATTATTATTATTATTATTATTGTCTGTAACTCCAGCACGCATGAATTTACTGTTTAACCCTCTAAATGCCAGTTCATGGTCTTAATGAAAGTTGTTGAGGTGAGTGTGTGGGAGCAGCAGGTGTGTAGTCATGTGATCATCAGCAGGTATGACGTCCCTCTGCAGAGAGCAGTTGAGGAGCCTCACAGGTAATCAGTGTTATTAAGGTGACCATGGGCGTCTGCTCTAAGGCTTCTCTTAAACACAGCTCTGTTTCTGACTCTCCTGCAAAACTTCCAGCAAACTAAGACATTAAGAGCTTTAGATCATCATATAAGACAACATCTGTACCTCTCATGTTGGTTTACTAATCAAACTTGAGCCTTAGCCTGGACTAAAGTGGAGTTGAGAGTGAACAGGATGAAGTGTTGATGAATCTGTTCAGTTTTTATGTGATGCAGGCTGTTGTCAGCGTCACACTCAGGTGTCTGAACATCATAACATGAACACCAACAATCATTTCTGGTTTAGCTGGTTTGATCCAGACTCTAGCTGGAACCTGCTGAACCAGAACTTCACCTCACAAACATCATTTAAGATTTCACATGGTTTCTGACAGAAAAAAAACAATAAAGCAAAGGACAGTTTATCATCGTGAAGCTTGGCAATGCAAATTCCCTAATCAAACAATCACACGGCAGCATCTCAATGCAGATGTGTTCTGTTTGAGCATCTGGATGGAGAAGAAGGGAGATTTAAGAGACTTTGATTGAAGCATGTTTGTTGGTGCCAGACAGGGTGATCTACAAGGATTCTCATGCTCAACCTTCTCTAGAGTTTACAGAGAACGGTCTGAAGAAGAGGAAATATCCAGTGAACAGCAGAATAGAGTGGTAGGAGATGATAGTTAGACAACATGAACATCAAATAACCACTCTTTACTACCAAGGTCTGCAGAAGACCATCTCTGAACACACAACAAGTCCAATCTTGAAGCAGATGGCCCACAGCAGCAGAAGACCACACCAGGTGCCATTCCTGTCAGCTAAGAACAGAAACTGAGGGTCTTGCTCTTGTAAACTGCACTGCCGAAGATTGTAAAAGTGTCTCCTGGTCTGATGAGTCTGGATTTCTGCTCCACATTCAAATGGCAGGCTCAGAGTTTGGTGTGAACATCATAAAGCATCCATCCTGCCTTGGATCAGCGATTCAGGCTGCTGCTGGTGGTCCCTTAGTCCCATCTGAGCATGGTTTGAACCCCACAGCCGACCTGAGTATTGTTGCTGACCATGTCAACCCCTTTATGACCACAGTGGATCATCTACTGATGGAGACTTCCAGCAGCTCCATGTCTCAAAGCTCAGATCATCTCAGACTGGTTTCTTCACTGTACTCCAGTGGCCTCCACCGTCACCAGATCTCAGTCCAATACAGCCCCTTTGGGATGTGGTGAAGCAGGAGATTCTTTTCATGGATGTTCAGCAGCTGTGTGATGCTGTCATGGAGATATGGAACAAAATCTCTGAGGGATGTTTCAGCTCCTTGTTGAATGAAGGAGGTCCAACCTGGAGCTCGAGAGGTGTACCTAATAAAGTGGCCAGTGAGAGTATGCTTCAGAGATTTGCTCTCCTTCCAGAGAAATAGGACACTTTGGTGCTATTTATATCTGAGCACAATGGGGAGACAGTCCTCTTAAACAGGTTGTAGAGTCTCTTCAATCTTATATTTACATTTCATTGACAGGTTTGTTAAGCATGTTTTTATCCACAAAAAATAGAAATATATAGGTTTAACAGTCACTTTGAAATCTTTCATCATCAATTTGTCAGTGTTAGAGAAAAAACTAAATCATTTTCAGCAAATTAAATATTCCAGTATTTTTTAAATAAATAATAAATCCTGTGAAGCATTGTTTGCATTTGTTTGTGAAGCATTAATTGGTTTAATGTTGATAAATCTCCTCACTGACTTTAAGGCTGACAAATACCTCTAAATTAAAAAGTAAAATCATGAAAAATGAACATACATGACCTTTAATACAAACACCCTAAAACCTCCTTCATGTACTGCAGGGTTTTCTGACAGGACTTGTACAGCTGGCCCTGGTGCGAGCAGCCTAAAGTTTGTTTTGTGGTCACTTTTCTGCAGGATGGAGCTCCGCTGTGTCATCGCCGTCATCAGACACGGAGACCGAACGCCCAAACAGAAGATGAAGATGGAGGTCCGAAACCCAATGTAGGTGGCCTTGTGAGCTCTCTGCAAGAAAGGAGGGATGTGATAATCACAGAAATTACAGTTATTACTACAAATATTATGTGTAAAATCAGCTGAACTGAGAAATGACCCTGTTTCTGTCAGGTTTTTCGATCTGTTCGAGAAATATGGAGGTTACAAAACTGGGAAATTGAAGCTGAAGAAGCCCAAACAGCTGCAGGTAACTATTAATGATGCAACATGTGTCGTCTTTGCACCCACAACCCCCTTACTCCGTAATGATGTGGCCCAACCAGAAATCTCTAAGTCGGGGAGAGACCGTAATTCAGTGAAGACTTAACTCCAAAGGGCATATTTGCTTATCATTGAACCTCTTTTTTTTCCACTCATTTATTTTCACATTACATGAAGGACAACTGTTCAAAGTGGGCTTCCTGATTCTGAGTGTAAGCGATCCCTGAATGCTTTGGGAGTAGCTCACAGCTCAAGGAAGCTTTTAGGTTTTTCCTCAAAGTGTGAAATTCATCCTTTAAACTAAAATAAAGGCTTATGATTGAGTAAATACTCTGATACTCTGATTTTCCAGAACATTCCTGATTCTCCCTTAATATTCTGGAACATTTCAAATTTTCCTTTGATGTTTTTCTTAATACATTCTAAAGCTTCTTTTGATTTTCTTTAACATTACAAAGCCTCTTTGATTAACTTAAATGTTTCCAAAAACCTTTGATTTTCCAAAACGTTCCCAACCTTTCTTCTATTTTCCTGAACATTCCAAGACCGCCTTTGATATTCCAAAACATTCCAAAGCCTCCTTTGATTTTGCAAAACATTCTAAATTTTCCTCTGATGATTCAAAACATTCCAGATTCTCCTTTGATGTGAATGGAAATTCATTCCAGGTTCTCCTTTGATGTTCAAAAACATTGCAGATTCTTCTTTAATGATCAAAAACATTCCAGATTCTCCTTTGATGTTCCAGTTCATTCCAAATTCTCAGTTCCTGATCAAAAACATTCCAGATTCTCCTTTGATACTCTGAAGTTTTCCAAAGCCTGGCATCACTAGGCTATGCTTTCCCCCCACAGAATCTGTTTTTTTTTTTTTATTGAGAGCCCCCTTGTGGCAGCATTACAGACTGCATGTGTGAAGCAGGGTGTTGATGAAGCTAATTCTGTGTTAATCTCTGTATTGTCTGTTTATCAGGAGGTGCTGGACATCACGCGGCAGCTTTTGGCTGAACTTGGCCAACACAATGACTGTGAGATTGAGGAGAAGAAATCCAAACTGGAGCAGCTGAAGACTGTTCTGGAGATGTGAGAGACGTTAAACTGGGTCGACTTAACTCTGAGATGTGTTTAAATTTAAATGATTTATTCTTAAAACACCAAGGCAGCTCTGAACCTTCACAGAGAAATGATGACAGGGCGCCTGCAGGACTTTAAAAAAGTCTCAAAATTCCTTGAATTAGATTTTTTAACTTTGGGGCTTCAAAATGTCTCATTCTTACCTGTTCGAGATCTTTAATTGAAATGTGGTCATGATAAAAAAAAAAATGTCCAGTGTAATTTTTTTCTACATTTTCATTTAATAATTTTGGGAGTTCATTCCTGTTTGTCTGTATCAATCTGACCCCTCAGTGTGGGCAGAAAAACTAGGCCTGGGAAATATGGCAAAAAATGGGATACAATTTTTTTATTGATTGATATCAATAATTATCAAGATAATTTTGTTTTTCTCTGTTGACGTTATTTCATTGAGTATCTTCACTGGAGCCTTTAAGAACCAGAGGTGTATTAAGTTGAACTATGTAAAAAAATTTATTCACAACATTAAATGTTTTTGTTACTTTTTAACATTAAATAGCCTCCATAGGTATAGGTCAACAGTGCAAGGCCTGCTTCAAAAAAACACAGGAGAAATGTGATTGTAAGAGGATGTTCTGTCAGCTTTTCAACTACATTTCATTTTGATTAATTAGTTAAACCGTGGCTGTTTTGTGGTATCATTTAATCCTGGTTTTGGTTTATAAAGTCTCAAGTTTGATTGTACAAACTGTAGGAACCCTAAGATTATACTAGTCCTGTGTCTATAGCTCTGATTATCTCCTCTAACTCTGATTCTTGGTCCTCTACTCCTGATAAAGGTATGGTCACTTCTCTGGGATAAACCGTAAAGTCCAGCTGACCTATCTGCCTCATGGACAGCCCAAAACCTCCTCAGAGGAAGAAGGTAGGACCCTGAACCCAGCGCTCTGTCATAAAAGTCATCCTGCTTCTTAAAAGCCTGACTCTGGTGTTGTTGTATGTTCAGACACCCGTAAAGAGGGCCCGTCTCTGCTGCTGGTGTTAAAGTGGGGGGGTGAGCTGACCCCTGCAGGCCGAGTGCAGGCCGAGGAGCTGGGACGAGCTTTTCGCTGTATGTACCCTGGAGGACAAGGTGAGGCACTTTCCTGTAAGACTGGGCACCAAAATCCAGGAATTACACTAAACCACGGAGCTTTTCCTGCTTCACTGAACATTAGAGCCATAGATGCTGATCCCTCTTTGCCTTCTCGGCCTAGTATGTAGTCCAGTTTGAACCCCCAATTCAGACCTGAGATCAGAGTCCACTCCCCTGTTGTCCTATATGCTGATAGGCCAGGAGGACTGAAGTGTTGCTAGATGTTAGGTTTGTCAGAGAGCAGCTCCTGAGAGCCGACTCTTTTTGCAACTGGCAGGAGCTGGCTCTTGTTTGAGAAGCAATTTCCTTTTTCTTTCCAAATTTCTTGTGGGCTAATAAACATTAAAAAGCCAAAATGGTGTTCAATGAAGAGCCGTTTGAAAGCAGACTGACTTCCTCGTATTACCAAGCCCGATAATCCAGATCCAGAATGAGACCAGACTATATCGGATAATGGGGCAATTCTAAACTGGTGTCAGTATATGATGAGTCTAAACCAGTCCATCATCCCAGACTAGCTCCATGTGCAGTATGAGACCAGCACTCAGTATCTGAGAGGTTCAGATGGATGTTGTCAGTGAAGACCTGTGTTTGGTGTGCATTTCAGGAGACTACGCCGGGTTTCCAGGCTGTGGGCTGTTAAGGCTGCACAGCACCTACAGACATGACCTGAAGATTTACGCCTCTGATGAGGGGCGGGTGCAGATGACCGCCGCAGCCTTCGCTAAGGTACGATGTGTAGAAATATGCCTCCAGATTCATGAAAAGTCCACGTGTTCTCTTATTTTCTGTAGCCAATCCTGTAGATCCAGGACACCAGTGCCCGTCCAGGAGGACACTTCATGAAGTTTATGATTGAAACAGCATGAGTCCTGGTGGACGATTGATGTGATGAGTCCATATTAACTAAACACCTCAAAAACAAAGTGTAGAGGCTCTCTTGTGCTCTTCTCTGGATGTCAGGGTGGTAACCGTTGGACCTCATGATCTGGTTGTTTTTCTAAGTTAGTAGCTCTCCCCTGAACAGATGAGTTGAGCTTTAAGTGAAAACACCTGAAGAGAGTGAGGAACTGTTTTAACCTGTAAATCCCCTTTTTATTAGAGATAAATTCAAGGACGTAGGTTTGATTTTGACACTGGTGGGGACATAAAAGTGCTCCAAGGCGGCACCCCTGAAAGTTGATGTGTTTTACGTTTATGACTGTTATTTCATGTCTTGTAGAGCTGATCAAACAAACAAACTATCATATTCAGAAAAACTATTCTATATACTACACCTCCAGCCTCTCCTCCTCCATCTCTACTATCTGTCCCCTGAAAAAAATATATTGATGCATGACATAGAAACAGTGGGAAAATTTGGGATGCAACAGTCATAAATTTTGATGGTATGGTTATAGCCTGAGGAGAAAGCACGTTTCACAATTATTCCCAATAAGTGTCATTTATTCCCCAACAATATGAATGTATAAAATAATGTCTGTAATCTGAGGTTTTATGGTGTTTTTCTCCACAAACTTTTATTGTTGGTCTTAAACAGTTGCTGCCTTTCAACACACAAATAATACATGGATAATAAATAAAATAACCAAAACGTGTATCTCTTTGGCATTAAATATAAGCTTTTTTTAGTTATAACGCTATATATCCTTTGAGTAACTTACAGTTTGACTTCTAAAGAAGTCTCTATGTCAACTTTTCTTTCTTCGTCATGCTTGCTGTGCCTGATTACTAAACACATACATACACACACACGCACGGACACACACAGACACAGATACAAATGTTAATGTTAATGAAACCACTGTCAAGATGACATCACGTGGCCCAAGCAGAACAAATGCCCAACATATTAACACCTTACAGATGGAGCTCCTGGCCAACAAGCGACCACAACAGTGGGCGAGTCCAGCTGCATTTAACAAGCTAGCAGCCTCTTCTCATGTCTACCGGTACCAGATGGAGGGCGGCCAAAATGGCTGATGGGAAAGACAACGTAAAGAGTGATTTTGTGTTGAAATGCCTGTGTTTTGTGTTTGGGACCATGCGGTAGTGGCATAATATTGATAGGGATATGTCCCTAGCCTCCGTACCCAAACAACAGCTGAGTCCAGCACCGTCAGCTCGACTTTTAGTGAGGATTTAAGGAGGAGACAGAAGAACTTCAGTCATTAACCCTAGAACGCTAACGTTAAAGTTGGTAACACCATCACTAATGCTGGGTTTATTTAACCCAATATACTGTACCCTCCCAATAAAACTTTAAAATAAAACATTTAAGTACAACAATGCATGGAAAATTGAATCAATTACCCTTTATTTCCCCTCATACAACATCTCATTAAACGAAAAAAAAAAGGTGTCAGGGGTGCGAAAAATTAGGAAAGTGAAAAATTGGGGGGTGAGTGAAAAATTAGGGGATCATTAAAGAAAAAAGCCCTGGTAAAAAAAAAAAAAAAAAACAGAACTGGGAACTTGCTCTTCACTCCACTCATTCCTGGGAATTTTAGCCTTGTCTGGTGAACGCAGTCTCCCTGCATCACTTACTGCAGTGGAAAAGATAAACAAAAATTGCTTTTGCAATTGCACTAATGTTGGGTGAAAATCACCCAAACACATGCTAGCTGTAAAAAACAGAGATGGGATCAGAGATACACACCTACCTTTGATTTCGTCAAGGTGTAAAGGTACCCAAGGACCCAGGTAACTCAGACAACAGCAACACAATGAAAATCACATGATCACGATCATGTGGGGGAAAATAACCAAGTGTTAGTCTTCTAGGGTTAAGAGTCCTGCTGTGGACAAATCTGCTGGTTTTCACTTTGCTTCATACTAACTAGGGATGCACATTGACACTGGTTCAACATTAACCTCGGCCCTTCTTCACATGAGTGTGGGGCAGCAGATGTCAGATGTTTTTCTGGTTCCTGTTCTGTCCATCATGAGAGGAACATCTGTATCTGTTAACGCCTTTACTTTAAACTCTGGTATCTGCTCCAGCCCTGATGTTCTCTGACAGTCATCACTAATGCTGTCATGTCTCTGTGTGGATCTTCAGGGTCTTCTAGCCCTGGAGGGGGAGCTCACGCCCATCCTGGTTCAGATGGTGAAGAGCGCCAACATGAACGGTCTGCTGGACAACGACAGCGACTCCCTGAGCGGCTGTCAGCACCGAGTGAAGGCCCGCCTCCACGAGATCCTGCAGAAGGACCGAGACTTCATCGAGGAGGACTACGACAGGGTGAGGACAGACGGGGGGTCCAGGAGGAGACATGTTTATCTTCAGATGGTGGTCTGCAGAGTCCACACAGGTCCAGGAGGTCTAAAACTGTTTTAATTTAGTTTATCATAGAGCTCTGTGATTATCCAGTGTTATTATTTTAACTCAGAGCATCACCACAGGAGACTTAAAGGAAATATAAACATTAATATGCAGTCAATATCCAACCCTAACCCCCCGAAGGAGAACATCTGGACTGAGACAAGGATGATGTGCACGCTCCAGATGGATGGATGGATTATAGACTGATGTGTAGATGGATGAAAAGATGGTTTGATGGATGGATGGATGTATCCATAAGAGGAACTGATGATGGATGGTTTTATGATTGTTTGTCGTGTTTGTTTCTCTGTTGAATTCTGGAATGAACCTGGAGAGTCAGATCAGTTGTGCTGCCATTAGTTCAGGTTGATGAAGGGGAGACCAGGGAGCAGCATCTCAGACAGACTTTAACGGTTTAAACATTTAAGAAGCTTCCTGTCATCAAAGGGTTAACTCCTGAGTGTGTTTAGATAGATATTATTTATTTACATATAGATAGTCTAGATATATTTATGTTTAAATAAACTTATTTATATATTTACTGACACATCTGTGTGTGTTTTTTGTGGGCTAGCTTGCGCCAACCAGCAGCGCATCTCTGGTGAACTCGATGCGCATCGTGCAGAACCCCGTGTCCACGTGTGACCAGGTCTATGCCCTCATTCAGAGCCTCACATCACAGATCCGCACCAGGATGGAGGATCCAAAGTCTGCAGGTAAGAGCCTCACCTGGAGGTCTGACAGCGAACCTGGTGCTGTAAGGTGTTTGACTGGAGCAGATGTAGGCCGTCTGAGGACCTGGTGGATCTTCAGGTCTAGCTGAAGCTGCTCTTGACCTCCACCCCTAACAGACACATGTTTGATTTGAGGTCCAGATCGACCTCGGTCTATGGACTAACTGTACCCATGTCCCGGTTAGACCTGCAGCTGTACCACAGCGAGACCCTGGAGCTGATGCTGCAGCGCTGGTCCAAGCTGGAGAGAGACTTTCGAATGAAGAACGGACGCTACGACATCAGTAAGATCCCAGACATCTACGACTGCGTGAAGTACGACGTCATCCATAACGCCACGCTGGGCCTGGAGGACACGCTGGAGCTGTTCAGACTGTCCAGGGGCGCTGGCTGACATCGTCATTCCACAGGTGAGACCTGATGGGGTCTGTCTTTGACAAACACCTGAGTAAACCACGGTGATAGAGCAGGGTCACCAGCCTGAAGACCTCTGAGGGAGTTCTCCTAGATCCTTAACTGTACATCAGGTCTTTGCCTGACTCGGCTGATGTACAGGTCCGCCTGTATGTGTGTCCTGACCAAGTGAGTCCAGCCCCTTTACCAGGTAGACCAAGTCTAGTGGTTTACCTGGTTAAGTGGACCAAGCCTCCTCGCTCCTTCTCACTGTGTTTAATCAACAACTTTGAATCAGTTTGTCCTCGTTTTTGTCCACTCAGCCTTTTCTCACCATTCCCACTGTTTTGATTTTTTCTCGCTGACATTTTACTCACCAAGTTTTCTGACCGTTTTTCTTCTCATGAGACTTTTTTTTTTGTTGGTTCTGACCCCTGATCAACTTGTTTCTCTTAATTTTTATGTTTTTCCTGCCTGATGTTTCTCCCACCTTTTTTATCACCATTTTGAATTTTCTTTTTGCCAGTTTAACAAAACATTTCACTGATGTTTTTCTCACCATTAAATTATTTTTCCTATAATTTTAATTTTATCTCACAAACTTTTTTTCTTGCAGACATTCATTTTGACATTTTGAACACTTCTTATCATTTAAACTTTTCACATTTTCCAGAAGTTTTTTCTTCTCGTGACCTCCTGTGGTGTTTTTTTCAGTCTCTTGGTCCAGCCTTAGACCGATGCCATCACACAGTCATCTCAGTCTTCCTTTTCATTGGTTGTTCAGCTGTGTAGGTGGTCGTTGGCACAAATAGGGTCCTCCATGATTGATTACATTCCCTTGGCAGAAGTACAGCAGTGAAAAGTTTTGGACCCCTAGAGACCGCCCTGTCTTGGTGTTGGTGTCTCCCAGAGGACATTTGACCCTTAAATCGAGTGTTTGTGTCTGCAGGAGTACGGCATCAACAAAGTGGAGAAGCTGGACATTGCGTACGCGTACTGCCTCCCTCTGGTCAGAAAGATCCAGTTGGACCTCCAGAGGACACACGAGGACGAGTCTGTCAACAAGCTGCACCCCCTGTGGTCCTCATAGAGGAGTTTCTGTGATTAAACTGTGAATGAAATGTTTTATGGACGCGGATCTGTGTGTTTGCAGGTACTCTCGGGGGGGTCATGGTCTCCGGGCCGTCACGTCAGGACTCGCTTATACTTCACCAGCGAGAGCCACGTCCACTCTCTGCTCAGTATCTTCCGCTACGGAGGCCTGCTGGGACGTAAGAACCAAACACGGGACACACTGACCAGGGCTGGGACATATATCAGCATTAGTGAGGTGTAGGGATGTGTCTTTGAGTGGATGCAGGCTGACTCAGCATCATTTACAGATCATGTTTTGTATCAGGGTCTGTCTTATCCTCATCGGCACTTTGAGGAAGGAGAAGTAAGTAAGAATTAAAATAAAAACAGCTTTTACATCAAGGGGACACAACAGCAACAAAATACAAGCCCCAGACAGACTTAAAGGATAAGTTCGTTTTTTTTGACACCTGGACCTTATTTTTAGTGGGATTTAAATACGCTCGTAGACTCACCCAGACCCATTTTGGCGGAGCTCGGAGCCGTTTTCGAGCAATTTAGATCCATCCAACGGCATTTTTTCTCATGCCATAGTAGCAGACGGGGCCAGAAATCGAACACCCAAATTAGACATTATCTGCTGCGAAACTCGCTCATTTCAGCTACATTTTATAAATGAATGGCCAGTGTTATCACCATGTCAGCTCAACTTTGTTGTTATGGTCATCCGGGGGGCTTTACAAGGATGGGTAACTTTTGGTGACGTCATAGACAAGAACATGAGTAGAGCCGCTGTTGTTGCTAGGCTACACGGCTACACAGCTATTTTTGTGCAACATGGCGGAATATTTATCCGATGTAGAAGTGTCTGACGACGACTTTGAGTATAATGGATGCCCGTATCGTTTCGAGCCAGAATATACCGACGAGGAGCTATTTGAAAGGAGGATGCAGAGGGAAAGAGCCGAACAGCTGGCCAGAGAACAAGCAACCACTGCACGTCCACGAATGGGGGCTAACTTGGTGGTGTTGTTGTGGACATTGCACAGCAAACACAACAGAGGAGGAGTGCCTTTGCTGCTCAGAGTGGGACTTGAGACCAGAGGAAACACGTATTGATGCCCCCCAAAATACGATTTCTGGCCCCATCTGCTACTATGGCAATGAGAAAAAACGTCGTTCGGATGGATCTAAATTGCTCAAAAACGGCTCCGAGCTCCGCCAAAATTGTCAGGGTGAGTCTACGAGTGTATTTAATCCTAAAAATAAGGTCCAGGTGTCAAAAAAACGAACTTATCCTTTAACCACGCAGGTTTGATGCTCTCCTGCGCACTGTCCAGTGGTGCTCCCCCTTCTGTGCTCTCTGCTTCTGTCTGCCCCTCTGTGTGGCAATAAAAGGGCGAGTTCTGCTCCAGAGACGGTCAGACGGCCGGCGACAGAGTTTAAAGTGACTGTTCACATGATCACAGACCTCCTGTCTCTCCATTACCGTTGGATTAAAACACTGACTATACAAACTCTCGGCCCAAGACCCGGTGTTACTGTTTCACATGTGATCGTGTTGATTGATGACCCATGGCTGATGGCTCTGAGGTTACCGTGGTGACAACAGTTGTTTTAAAAAAAAAAAAAAAACTAACAATTTATTCACAAACCTAAAAAAAATTGTGCGAACCAGTAATTATTTCTCATTAATAGTCATTTGTGAAATAAGACTCCCAAGAACAGGGGTTATAATTGTGGACCAGACATCAAGCAATTAACACATCAGAGCATCACAAACATGTTTTTTTTTTTTTTTTTTAATTTATTTAGAACAATTATACTACAAACATACAGTCTCATTGGTTCTTCTTTTTTTCATACAGTCTGATCCATGTTTTTTCCCTTATTTAATACAATATCAATACACCATCATATTACAACATACATTTTT